>ML681992.1:22078167-22214257 GCA_007922195.1 Podocnemis expansa
CTGCAGAAGAGAAGATTGAGGGGGGATTTGATAGCAACCTTCAACTAATTGAAAGGATGCTCTAAGGAAGATGGAGCTCAACTATTCTTGGTAGTAACGGAGGACAGAACGAGGAGCAATGGTCTCAAGTTGCAGTTAGGGAGGTCGAGGCTGGATATTAGAAAAAACTTTTTTACTAAGCGAGTGGTGAAGCATTGGAATGAGCTGTCTAGGGAGGTGGTGGAGCCTCCATCTTTGGAGGCATTTAAGGTCCGGCTAGATGAAACAATGATTGGGATGGTTTAGTGGGAGTGGTCCTGCCTCTGGCAGGGGGTTGGACTAGATGACCTATGAGGTCCCTTCCAACCCTATGATTCTATGACTGGAGGGCAGAGGCATGGGGTGGTGAGTGAGGAGGAGTGGCCAGCCCCCATCTCTGGGAAAAGGGGTGGAGCTGGGCTCAAATCCCCCTCTCTCCGAGCTTCAGGAGCAGTGCTCTAGCCCCACTGCGAACTGCCATTCTCCCTCCTTCTCCCAGGTCCAGGGGGGAGACACTGGAGAGCCAGCCAGGGGTATACTGAGGGTTTCTGGTGCCCAGGGGCCAAGTCCACATTAGTGGCCCCCCACTGCTTGCAGCCCCCTTGTGCAGGGCAGGTGGTGTCCCAGCTTAACAGGGCAAGGGTGGGGGTGACAATACAGAGGTGCTTCCCTGTTATCTCTCTTCCCTCCAGGGCAGCAGTGGCCATTCCCATCACCTGCCATGTCACAGGTAGTAGCAGGACAGCTGAGCTAGGGATGGGGATGTGGGGTTGTAGCCTCCAGCTCTGCCCTTCCTCCCTGACTTCTTCAGGGCTGGAAGCAGGCTTTTCAGCCTCACTTGACTTAGGCTCTGCAGCTGCAGTATGAGACTTGGGGTTAAGAAACCCCACCACTTTTCCCTCTAAGCTGTGCATGTGTGTGCGCGCACATAAGTCATGAAACCTGCGCACACAGCAAAATAAAGTACACAGAAAAAAATTCAATAGTGATAATATTGGTGCTCACAAAGAAATGTTTTTGCGCACACAAAGGAATTGTTTGTGCACACAGTCTAGGAGTAATTAGAGGGAACATTGGACCCCCACCCCAGCAGATTCCATGCAGTCATCAGCCTACACACACACACACACACAAAACCACAGGAACTCCCTGGCTCCCTCCCCACCTTCCCTCATTCACTCACAGTGCAATGCTGTGTTGTGAATCATCCAGGCAGGTAGACCAGGAAACTTGGAAACCCTGGCTGCAGTCCCCTATCTTCAGCTCTGTTAGGAGGCTGGAGAGGAGGTGATCACAGCACTCCAGCCTTGCAACCCCCCACCCCCCCTCACTCCTTCAGAGCTAAAGACAGCTTTCAGTTTCAGTGCAGCCACAGCAGGAGGGCTGGAAGCAGACCCTGCCCTACACACACATTCCTAGGTGGCCCACACTAATGAATCCAGGCTAGCCCTTAACCCACACCTTTGCCCAGGCCCAGGAGCTCTCCCCTCCTTTATTTATTATACTGCAGCTGAGGGAATCCCTCCTTCCTGCCTCCCCTCCTGCCTTTTCAGCTGCTCTGCTCAGGAAACTGAAGCAGAGTGGGTTTCTGGGGAAGAACTAAGTACTAGGAGGCACTAGCCCAGCTGCCCAGGATGTGATTATCTTCACACCTATGTTAGCTTCCTTTCCTGCATGGGGCTTCTGTGTTGTACTGCAGCTGGGCTTTGTTTCTACATATGCTGGGCAATGAGCACACATGGAAAGGGAAGCCTTCCAGCACCAGGACCCAACTGGATCTCGCTCTGCTTCTCTGTGAAGGGCCAGCCCCAGCCTGGCCTGCATCCCCTTCCCAGCACTCACCTGCCCCTAGCTTTGATGGGTGGCAGTTGCCCTCACCGGGGTGCACTGGGCTGGCCCTTCACTAAAGGGGAGGGGCAAGAGGCTCTGTGCCTTTCAGAGCTTCCTCTGTCTCTCCTCCTCATGCTTGGTGCCTTGGAACCAGGAGGAGGTAATGGGGGGGGGGGGCACACATGAAGAGGGAGCACTAGCTGGAGCACAGGCAATGGCAGGCTGCAGTTTATTCACCCTTGTGCTAAGCTAAGGTGTTACTTCAGTAAACACTCTGAGTTACCTTTGGCTCAAATCTCTAGTGAGAACTTAGTTAGCTCCAGGAGCAACTCTGCCCCAGGAAAAGACCTGGGGCCTGGGCCCTGCCATGGCCCCTGGTCCCAATTCAGGGCCCAGGCCCAATCCAGTCCTGGGATACTGGGCAGGGCCAAGATTGGGCTCCTGCTGCTGTCAGCCCAACCCCAGATCCCTGGCCAAGGATGAGGTGGGGAAGACAGCCACTGCCACAGGTAGCCTGGCCGCTGATCCGCAGCACTCAGGGCAGGGGACTTGGGGCACAATCCCCCCTGTGCCCAGCACCAGCAACACCACTGGTTGCTCAGTGATTTGGAGCCTAGGTGTACCCTGTGTGCAAGAGGTAAACTGATGTAATACTCACATTTAAAGAAACCAAACATGACCACATATCTTTGTAGAAATGAAGATCCCAGGCTAGGCTTTATTGCAGTGTAGCACAATGGCAAGTGACTTATGTCAACAGATCCACTGGCAGCATTTATGCTCTCAGGGCAATGGAACAACTCAACTGATGGCAGGACCCTCCACTGCATGAAATCTGGGCTCTTGTGCTCCTGCTTTTATGCCCTACTCAGATCTATTGGCTCAGCCCCCTTTGGTGTCCAAATTTACTTTGATGGGTCCATGTACCTTTTTTTATGCTTCTTATTAATATGATAGGTCCACATATCACTGAGCATCTCCATTCATGAAGTTGCCATGCTTTGGCCAAAACATCACTTTTCAGTGTCCTCAGTGCTAGGCCAACTGTACCCCTCATAGCTTCAAGGTCATTTTCCACTTTTATTACAGCAATTTTCTGGCTCCTGTCAATTCAGCTAGTTATCCAGCTCAAGCCTACTGTTTTGGTTTGTTTTGCTAGGCCTTCGGTCTCATTTCTGACTGCTTCTACTTGTCTTTTCTACTTTAACCTTTTACCCGCACCCATGAGGAATTTGTGTTTTATCCCTGACCAGATGTCATACTAACCTTTAGTACATGTATTGTCAAAGGAGGTGAGCAAGTGATCCTAAATCTCCAATAGTCCACCAGGCTAAGACACTGCTGTCTAAGTCAGATTCTTTTAATAATTCTTTTTATGGTTTGAATTATTCTGTCAGTCATTGAAAAATTTGAAGTTTTGTGAATAACTTCTATTGCTTTAAAAATTAAAGTCTCTAGAGCAAAATTGTGAACCACTGTCCCTAAAGAGTTCAGGCATGCCATACCTTGCAAATGTAGATTCAGAGTCTTGATAACACATACTTGGGGGGGTCCTAGAGCAAGCAGACTTCTAAGTATTTTGAACACTAATCAGAATAAGAACCTGCACAGCTTGAAAGTCAAATAGGTCCATGCCAAGTTTCTGCCAAGGTTGGTTTGAGTAGAATTGGGTATCTAGAGCTGGTTCCTTTTAATTTTTGTTTCTGAATGCCACACATTTTGCAAGACTTTGTCCTGTCCTTAATTTGAGTACAAATGGAGTTCTACCCTAGCTGGACTGCCTTCCTAGCCTTCACCATTACTTCTAGGCAAAGCATGTTGCAGTAATCCCACCAAAGGTATTTATATGACTATGAGAAGGCACCACTGAGGAGAGGGTGTAGTCTTTATGGCAGATGTTCACATCGTGTGTTTCTAGATGGGAGACAAGGAGATATTCACTACCCTTTCAATCAGTATCACCTCCATCTTGTCAAGGTTGATGTAAAAATACTGTAAGTCAAAGAGCTTTTGCCCAGGTCCCTCCTGCCCACTATTAGCAAAACAACAGCTCAATCTACAACTGAGTGTCATCAGTATACTGAAGATTCTTGCAAACAGGTAAGAGAGACCAATCAGCTCCCTCCCTTATTTTAGGGATAGAAAGGAAAGAAATTTTTATATTGTTGATGACTCTGTAGTCATAATGTGGAAAAGTTTGAGTAACACTGTTCCAGCAGCTTCACAACTGAAAGTTCTTAAGAGAAAAAGAGCATCACCCATCACCATCCTGTGGGATGTTTGACAGAATGAGTAGAATAATTCCAAGATGTTTCCATCTGTCTAGATTTTGCAAATGTCGACAAAGTCATAGTCAGTGGCAGCAAGGGCTCATGATCATTCTATTGGAAATAGCAGGAATGTCTAACTTCTGATGACACCAGCCACACTATTATCTTGCTCTAGTCCAGGGGTGGCCAAACTTATGGATTTCAAGAGCCACAGAACTTAAGAGCCACATGAGTTGTTTATTAAACCTTTGAGAGCTGCACTGAGGCATACAGCCATATTTTACCTACTCCAAGATTAAGTTTAAAATTCATTGCACACTTCAATTTTATCATAAAAAGAGGGCAAATATTGATCCTACTAATATCAGATTCTAATAATTACTTAAGGTTCCCATGAAAACTAGACCTACCTATACAGTAAAACCTAAGCTTCTCCACACCATCCCAACCATGCCTCCGCTTCTCCCCGCCGTCCCAACCATGCCACCACTTCTCCAAGTCTCCATCACCACCTCCCGCCAACGCTCACTCCCCAGTGCCACTGTGGCAGCTAGGCATAGGCTGGGGCTCACTCCCCTTGCTTTAAGCCCTGCCCAGGCTGAACATCCAATATGGCCACTCCAGCAGCCAGGCAAAGGCTGGGGCTCCCCCCTGAGCATGCTCTGAGCTCAGCTTTAAAACTCCTAGGCTGGGGCTGCTTTTCTTTGGCTTTCTTCCACGAGGCATGCTTTTTCATTCAAGAGTCGCATGCGGCTCCCAAGCCACAATTTGGCCACGCCTGCTCTAGACTAACCTAACTAATTGACATCCAAACAACTGGAGGTAGTCAGATGTTTTTGGAAACAAGCCTCCTTCTCCCCACTTTGTAACTTTAGCGCCGTTGTGGCCAGAAGCGAGTTTGATCTGCAGGCAGCTCTGTCCAGGAAAAGGCACATGCAGGAACACAGCAAGGAAAGCGTCTTCCACCTCAGAGGCACCTACTGCCAAAACTCTCCAGAGTGAATGCACATGCACACTGAACATAGAAAAGGAAAATATTTATTTACAGAGGGATGAATAGAAAAAAACAACCAGGAGAAAGAGAGCAAGAGCAGTAAACCAGGGTTATATTTAATACAAGGCCCCACAGGTTCAGTGGTGCCACAGACTGAAAGAACAGACACAGAGCAACGTGTCTGCACTCAAGCGCTCGGGAGTCCTGGGTGAAGTCTGAGCATGGTGATGAGGATTAGGTACTCCTGGCCATCTTCAGCACCAGTGAACTTTCCCCAGCAAACCACTCTGGTGCCAGGTTCTGCCGCTCTCTGCAGATTCAAACAGATGACATCCCGCCCACTTAACTAAGAACAGCTCTGCTTTGTCCCCCTTGGGCAACCCCTCCCTTGCACAGAGCTCCTCCTGGCTCCAGTCCTGGGAGTCCCTGGTCAGCCACTCTGTCCCTCTCAGGCTCTGGACAAGTTCTCAGCTGGTTCACTTTTGTGACGGCCAATTTGGCTTGCTGCAGCCCTTCTGTCTGGAGCTCCAGACACACTCTGTCACTCTGCCTTCTCGCCCTACCCCCATCCCTCCAAACAGCACTTTCTTCTTCTTGAAGATCAGCATTTTCCTGCACAGGACAAATTTTTAAATGGACCATGATCTCTAAAACCTCAAAGAGTTACAATGTTCTTCAGTCATCTTTCTCAAAAAAGGGAAATCAAGGACCTGGCAAATTAGCAAGTACACTGGTATCAAGAGATGATTGCTCAAGAAAAGGCAAGTGCACCATATGTCTGAGGACCCATGGGAGTCGGTTCTTACTTAGAGAAGCATTAACAATTCCCACCAATAGTGTTTACATATTTCTCATTCATTTTCACTTTTCCATAAAGAAAAGGTAACTATGAAAAACTCATCTCTAAAACATTACCCTTTATTAAGAGCTTTTCCTCTCTTCATAAAAGGTAGTTAGAGCCTGAAAGTTCACCAAAATACCCCTATGGCCACACCTCTTAAAACATACCTTTTCCATCTACAGGTAACAGGATGACCACACTTCTCTGTCATACTTGGATTCAGCTACGGGATCCCTATATTCATAACATCCAGGATTAATTATAATTGTTTGTACTTAGGCATGAAACCCATTAGTTTTAAATATGTTTAGTTCAGAACATAGCAGCTCACCAGCTCAGCAACAGAGACCACTCAGAACACATCACATTAGTATTTCAGCTTCTTCATTCATTCCCACTTGCCTACTAACTCAAATTCAAGGTTCAAGTCCTCCTCACAGGACCCTTTATGGAACTGATCCAGATTACCTGAGAGAGTATCTCATTGCTGGTATGATCCTTACTATTCACAACAGCTACTGGAACAAGCAATCTGTCAAGGTAAACAGCAGGTAAGCAGAAGAGAGAACCTTCTCAGCAACCAGCCCTACAAACCCCCTCCCAAAAAAGCTCAGGAGGACCACAAGCCTTAGTGCTTTCAGAGCAAAATGTATAACTCAATTCTTTGACTCAGCTTTTCCATAGTTTTATGAGGACAAAGAAAAAAAGATTTAAAATAAAAAAAAGTTCCCTTCAGTCAGCAGAGGTTGAAGTGAGGGAGAGAGCACATCTACACTGAACCTATCTTCAGGAGCTCACTTTAAAAATTTGGGAGGCGATCAGATATCACAACAATGGTCACTACATAAGCATCTAGATTCAGACCCCAGATGACCCTGTAGTGGAATATACATAGGACATCATCCTGTTTTCACTGAAATCAATGGCAAAATTCCTAATTATTTCAGGGAAGCGGAACCAATCCTATATTCTCTTCTTTGATAATTCTATAAACAGATATACAGAGACTGCTCCATATCCAATCCCTCTGGCCTATAAAGAAGGCTGAAAGCTCCACACAGTAAAAAACAGTTCATTTTGACATTTGTTTAACCCAGACTACCATGAACCCTATATCGTTTTAATGGACAACACTTCAGGTGATATACTGAAGGGGGGGGGGGAAAAAATCACTTAGTCTCCATTACCAACATTAAACCTCTTTCAGCTGTACTTTTGTTTGCACAACATAAAGTGGACCTATTTATTGGATGCCAATTACAATACAGATTTTAATATATACTGTAGGCATAGACTTTTTATTCAAGTTTCTTTTCTTTTTTTACATTCTGACTATAAATTACTTTGTAATTACAGCATTACTAAAAAAGATTTTATTATATACCATATATACTCAGGTATAAGCCGATCCGGGCACAAGCCGACCCCCCCCCCAATTCTGAGCCCAAAAAAGAAGATAAAATTGGTGACCCGGGTACAAGCCGAGGTCCCCCTTTGGCCTTGGCCCCTAACCCCCCACCCACTCCTGCTGGCTTCCTCTGGATTTTCTGACAGCTTCCCTACCCCAAAATCTCTACCGCTTTTCCCTCCCCCCGCTGTCCATGCCTCACTCCTGCCCTCCTGCTATGCCCTTTCCTCACTGCTACACCCCTGCTCACTTCTCAGTTTCCAGCTGCTGCCCCCTGTGCTGCCCTTTTTTCACTGTTGCCCCCCTGCTCTGCCCTTTCCTCACTGCTGTCACTCCTGCTGCCCCCTGCTCTGCCCTTTCCTCACTGTTACCCCCCACTCACTTCTCAGTTTCCTGCTGCTGCCCACTGCTGCACCCTGCTCTGCCCCTTTCTCACTGCTGCTCTCTGCTCCTCCTACTGCTCCCTACTCACTGCCACCCCCTACTCCACCCTTCCCTCACTGCTACCTGCTGCTGCCCCCTGCTCTGCCTCTTCCCTCACTGCTGCCCCCCCTGCTCCTCTTGCTGCCCCCCTTCTCTGCCCCTTCCCCACTGCCACCCCCCGGCTCTTCACTGCTGCCCCCCACTCCCTTCTCAGTTCCCTGCTCTTGCTCCTCTGTTCCCCAACACCCTTTCCACCCTTCTCCTTGTCACCCTCAACCCCTGCTGCTGCTCTTCCCAGCCTGCCAGGCACCCCCCCAAATCCCCGGTCCCTGTCACTGCTTCCTGGGGCTCCCCAAAAACCCTGGGTCCTCCTGCCACTTACCCTAGACTCCCCAAAACCCCCCCAAATGCCCGAGCCCTGCTGCCCCTTCCCTGGTCTTCCTGAACCCTCCTCTCCAATCCTCCCAGCTGTCGCATCACTTTCCCCAACTCCCCGACCCCCTCCCCAACCTCCGGTCCCTGCCGCCACTTCCCTGGCCTCCCTGAATCAATGTCCAGGTGGACCCCCCCCCAGGATCCTGTTACTTGGCCGCTCCAGACGCCGGGGTCCCTTCCTTACTCCAGCCCCAGCCCCCGCCAACCGCCCAATATGGCCGCCCAGCGACATTGGGGCTCTGGCCTGCTGCATGGTCAGGGAAACTGCCGGCTGGGGCTGTCTACCATATTCTCTCGAGTATAATTCAAGAGCCTGTTTTGAAGCCAATTTTCAGGCACAAAATTCTCGGCTTATACGCGATGATATACAGTGTATACATAAGATTATGGTACATGGGGAAAAGATCAACAAGAATAAGATTTCAATACATGTTATCATCATGACAATAACTAGGATTCCTCCTCAACTTTGATCCTGTAAAGACAGTAACATTAATGGTCTTTCAAACTTGGCTTCCTCTGTTAATTCTCTTGCACCTTTAACTCTATTTAAGCAAAAGATACAAGGATATTTTGTAGTAACTCTCACCATTATGCTCTGACAGAATTTAATGCTCTAAAACTGCTTTGCAGTAAGTACTGTAGAATATCACCTCCCCCTCCCCACCCCTTTGGGCAAGACCTCATTGTTAAATAACAAAGCCTAACCAAACTTCATTAATAAGACAGATATATACATGCCTCCTAAGTAAAGTGAATGTTTATTCAAAAGACTAAAAACCAAAATGGGTTACAACTCAATCTCTCTCTTTTGGATTCATTTTTAATGTCTACAGCTTCTTGGCATCTTAGACATATGAATTATGCTGTAATCACTATCCCTGAACTTTCACAACTTGCAGCTCCCTGGAATCTTGAATTTAAGTGGTTATGGTTCCATGCCATACATTCAGCAAAGGGCTAAAAATATTTATAAAATTTAGAAAGGGCTAAGTCCCAAAATAGGATTCTTTTCATTTAGCCAGTAAAAAAGTTCCTAAGCTTTTCTAAATCACAAGGGCATGACCAAGACTGACTACCAGGGATGGGGGGGGGGCGGGATGTTTGTTTGTTTCAACCAGGTCAGACTAAGCAAGATACGTTTTAGTAATCTTAACACACACAAAAATAAATGCTAATTCTTTTGAAATATTAAGATCAATATGACTACAAAAAAAAAAAAAACCTCAGCTCCACTCTCTCACATGCTAGGGGATATCCCCTCATTTGATTCACATCATCTAGTTTTTTTTTTTAAATTCCTCTGAGGTTAAACACAAGAAGTGAGGTAACAGCTGGTAGATGCACTGCCTGCATATTTTCACTGCTACTGTGAAATGGAAGACATATTCCAAATAAGACAGTTTGAGGTAAATTAAAAAAATTAGATACAGAATATTTTTACTATCAAAATTACACAACTTTTTAGGCATCCCAGACAAAAAAAAGTAGATAAGATTACTCTGTAAATTTTGAACAGAGTTCTGTAGTTCATCTTGCTAGTTATGTACTGTGAAAGGCTGATAGTAACTTGGGGCCATTGAAGTCGATGGGAATTTTTCCACAGATGTCAAAAGGGCTTTGGCTAAGATCCTTAGTGCTCATTCAATGCAGTTTGTGTCATTACGAGAAATGTCAAATACTATAAATAAAGATTTTGGAGCTTGACATTTTCTCTCAAGATATTTGAGGACTTCTGTAAGACATTGTTAATATGATTTTATTATTCTGACATATGAAAATAATTATTGGCACCAATTATGTGCATATCCACTTCCCTTCGGAAACAATATCCTCTATGCACCTACACAGGCGGGGAGGAGAGAGAGAAGACTGGTAATTTTTTTTGACGCTATGCACCATTTACAAAAAGTTAGTGTCCAGAGTTTTGCAAGATTAGGTTTTACTATAGGCACTGAGTAACTTGCTCCTCAGGACCTTGCCAGTAATTCCATACCCAAACAGATACAAGGCCAGCTGTTCTTCTAATTATACTTGCATATGAAAACCATTTTTGTACATGCATGTTGGAGCCTATCCTGCTTCCATCTTATTAGTTCAGAAGTTTGAGTGCATTTGTCTTCAGCTAGCTGTACCCCCTGCTCTCTCTGTACCTCCTCTCGCATCCCCACAGCTGCTGAACAGATCTACTCTTCAGAATGGCTATTACACTTGTTTCTTCCTCCCAGAAGAACTCCCACCCGAGCTACAGCTTCTGAAAAGGCCCTTCAGTATAGACAGTCTCCTGATTTTGTCCTTTAAAACAAGCAAAACAGCATAGCTCACCCCTCTCGTCCTGCTTTTGGCAGACTTTGATACCTGAACTAAGATACAACCTGCAAAAGCACTCCCCAGGTTAGAGTCATGTAACACAAGCTGCAAGGTTTATTATAGGAAAGCGCAACTTAACTTTTAATAAATTATTTAGCCAGCTCAGTAAAGAAAAGAAAGCATGGAATGACATATGGAGATGTATCAACAAGGCTCTGTCAGACATATAGGCCTTGTATACACCAAACTATTGTACTAGTCATGCTCCATAATTATAAGGAACACAATAGGCCATTCAGCAAATCATGTGAAAAACTGATTAGGAACAAAGCTTGATTATATTTAAAAAAATAAAAATAAAAAAGAAGTAGGTAAGAATGTCTACTTACCTTTCATTCATGTTCTTCAAATATAGGACTTTACTAGATTTTAACACTGTGGTTGCTTCACCTCCAACATGTGACAGGTCCGATTTGATTGAGTTCAGATCTTGACCATCAGAATTTCCACTAGCAAGAGGCACATGCCAGCATGCACAGATACTCTTCTGTACTGTAAGTGCCACTCTTCAGCGCCTCGCTGAACAAATACAAGCAAACAAAGGAACAAAAAACAATTAAACTATGGCTCTCCAGACCGATGTTCAACCTCCGCCTATCTCCCCCCGCCCATGGACACACACGACAGTGGTGACTAGCCAAGGCTTTACTATCTTCTATTATTTTCTGGGGGAAAAGATCCCCAAAAAATCTCCTGACTGGCCAACTCAGTGTCAGGCCACCTATTTACAAGGCAGGTTTTACAGGGGAACATTTTCTTTGCAGTATAGTAGTAACATCATTTTACTATCACTGCAGCACTTGTCTTTGGGGCAGATGCTCACCTACCATGCGTTTGCTCTTTGAAGTGTTCATAGCAGACCCTAATCAGAGGCTTCTATTCAATCACGTGGTCACCTTGCGTGCCACCACCAGTGTTGCTCAAGCTCTAGAGGGGATGCTATTTACAATGACATCCACATGCCCACAACTTCTGCTGCCACTGGCTCCACGCTTCTTGCAGCAGTACCCATTTTAAGAGTAGTAGGAGCAGCACCATAACAAAAGTCCGTGGATAGTGACCCTTGCCACATGATATGGATATTAAACTAGTATAGCACTCACCCACATCAAGTGATTGAAGCTAAAAATAAATAAATAAATAAATAAAGAAAGAAAGAAAGAAAGGCTGATCTCTTACAAGCATTTCTATATATCATGCTTATTACTCCCTAAAAAGTGCAATGGCCTTGTTTTAAAAACTCCCTTTGCTGCTCTATCTACATGCACAAACTCCACTTACATCTCTAAGCCTCCAGCTTCTGTGCAGCATGCTAAAAGATGCACCAAATGATGCCCTGTGGTGAGAATGGCAACTGGAAGCAGCTGCTACAGATATCATGGACATCAGACATCCTTCAAGAGCTCAGAGCTTAACTGAAAGGTGGATCAAACAGACCCTGTCCTGCCTCTGTACTACTTGTTCACTTGTCATAGTGATTTTCAGGTGCCAAATACAGTATTGAGAATTGCATTTAAGTTTATTTAAATACAATACGGTAACACCAGTCAGTCATTGATCAAACCTTAGACCTCTGAAGCTTAGTGGATGAGCCTCTGCTATATGAGCTAAAAGCCACATATCTCTTAGCAAAGGCCATAGCAAACTCAAAAATCTAGGTTCCTTGACAGGGGAACCAAGCACTTCACCAAACAGGTATGGGCTACAATATTCTTCTCTATCCCTTCTTGATTCAGTCATTGTTACTTTGTGGGATTTTTTTTTTTTTAATCTATAAATAAGAAAGGATGCTGGGTACTTATTTGGTCATTAAGTGCTGAGGAAAAGGTTACATAAAAAAAGAATTCCACCATGGTGTAGGCAACTCTGCAAAAGACTGTTTTGTAATTACTCACCTATAGGGATGTTTATTTATCCCCATTAACTGGTGGTTAGCTTATGCTCCAATGCATTAAGGACTGTCACTGAGGATGTTTTTATCCTATCAAACATAATTCATACATTTTTATTATCCATACAAACATTCAGTTCTTTTTTAAAATCCTGCAAAGCTCTTGGCCTAAGCAATATTTTGTGGCAATGAAACCCACAAGTTAATTATACACTGTGTAAAAATATTTAGCTCATTTGTGGCCTTTCAGTTTCATGACATACACCCTTGTTCTTACTTTAAAAAGGTATAGTATCATCTAATTTGCTTTTCCTATACTAAATTCTTATTTTATATACTTTTATAATTTATCATTGTTTAGAATGATTAAATTAAATGTTTCCAATCTTCTCAATCTCACTTTTGTTGCATCCTCGGATCCTTCTGTTTCTGCTCTTTTTTGATGGTAAGGAACAAGACATTAAAATCAGTATTCCAGGTGCTGGTCTACTATATTCTAAATGAAGTCAGAAAAAAATACCAAAAATAAAATATCCATTTTTAGATAGCCTCACAGTTGTTTGCCTTTTGCCCCAGATTGTATAATCAGCTATACACCAAGCCACAGAGGTCTTTACTGTGAGTGGAAAGGTAACTAAGACCCAATCAATGTCTATGTGTAAGTTACATAATATTTCATAATACTTCCATTGAGGAATTCCTTTCAGACACTTGTGAACATTGCATTCAATTTAACATCAAAGAAAAAAAGGCACATGAAGTTACAAGCCCAGTTACAATGATTTTTAATGAATCTGTAAACTTGGAGAGTGGGGTGAAACCATAACTTATGACTAAAGAATAGCTCATTAGTTCTGATTTTTAAGAAAGAGAAAAAGGAGATCCAGAAAACCACCTCTTAGCATTAAGCCTATTAGTCTGACCACAGTTGCATGCAAGACCTTGGAACAAATGCTGAAAGAGAAAGTAGTCAAGGACATTTAGGTTAACAGTAACTGGGATGAAATCAAGGGTTAAAGTAAGGGGGAATGCAATGGTACGCCATTCCAGAGCCCCCTATTTTTAGGGAGCAGCGTTCCAGGGCACCCTAAAAATAGAAAGAATGCACTGGAACGCAGTGTTCCAGCACGGTCCCCCTTACTTTGGTTTAATCCCTGGACGCAGCCCCTAACAGGCTGGAAGACACGGTCTTCCAGCCAGCAGAGAGTTGGCTTAGCTGAGACAGCACAGGGCAGGAGTAGGCTGTGGCCAGGAAGCAGCTCCCAGCCTAAACTTCACCGGCCAGTGCGCACTGGTGCCACTGCTTCCTGGAACAGAGCTGGGAGCAGGGACATATACAAAAGACTGAGGTAAGGGCTCGGCTCAGCCTGGGAGAACCCTGCAGTGGGGCTGGGGGAAGCAGCACGGCAGGTGCCCCCAAGCTACACATGAAGCCACTGTGCCCCAGAGCACTTCTCTGGAGACACGGGTGGCCTTTGCCACTGGTCTTTTGCTGGGGGAGGGGGTCATGGGCCTCTGGGATCAGGGGGAGGGTACAGAGCTACTAGGGAGGGAATGCTGTGTGCAGCGTTGTGTGGGGGAAGGTGTGTGGGTGTAGCTGGGGGGGGGGGGTGTAGCAGAGTGATAACCAATGCATGTGGTACTGAGAAGTGGTTGCAAACGCCTACATGAGCTGGGGCCCACACATGCACGAAGGGGGCCTGGATGATACGGGAAGGGGGCCTGGAAAAATTTAGGAGGGTTCCGGGGCCTGCCAAATTATACTTTAAACATCTAGATAAACTATAATAGAGGCAATGCATGGGGGCAGGGCACATGGAATCATATGCCCTGTCCTCCAGATTTCTACCATATTGGGGGGGGGGGGGGCGCCTTCCAGACAGGCCAACAGAGCCACATGTGGGAGGCAAATTCAGCAGTTTCCCAAGCTTGCAGGGCTGGGCCTGCTGTGGGGCACCGCCTGTTCTGGTGTTTGTTCAAGCCTTGCACAGGGACCCAGGGTGGACTTAGGGCAAAAGAGTGGCTAATGTGCAAAAGCCTCCAGCAGCCACAGCTGGTAACCAGCCAGTCTCCAGGGGCCGAGGGCAGGGTTGGGGCTGCCCCACTCCTGTGCACATTGACTCAGAGCTGGCTGTACTTGGTCACACGTTGCTGCCAGGTCCCCTCCCTGTGTGGTACATGCTGGAGCAGAGCTAGTCAGTGACTTCAGATGCTTGGGTGAGCTGCAAGCAGTGTTGCCTCAGTGAAGTCATGATTTGAGATGTTTGAGGGTAAACAAACCTTTAAATTGTGTCCCCCATGAGCAACAGTTGTATCATCTCTGAAATACAACATGGTTTTACAAAAGTTACATCACGCCAGACCAACTTGACCTCCTTCTTTGAGACAATAACTTCTTTTTTTAGACAAAGGAAATGCAATAAATCTAATCTACCTGGACATCAGTAAGGCATCTAACACAGTTCCACATGGAAAAATTAGTTAAATAGGAGAAGATGGGGATTAATACGGGAATGGAAAGGTAGTTAAGGAGCTGGTTAAACGGGAGACTGCAATGGCTCATACTGAAAGGTGAATTGTCTGGCTGGAGGGTGGTTACTAGTGGAGTCCCCCAGGGATTGGTGTTGGGACCAATCTTATTTAACATTTTTACTACTGATCTTGGCATTGAAAGTGACAGTATGCTAATAAAATATGCAGATGACACAAAGTTGGGAGGAACTGACAATATGGAGAAGAACCAGAATATCCTATAAGAAGATATTGTCAACTGGAGTAACAAAAAATTGGATGAAATTCAATAGTGGAAAGTCATTCATTTATGTACTAACAACAAAAAAAAAACCTGCTATAAGCTGGGGACATATCAGCTAGAAGCGTCAGTGGAGGATAAAGACTTTGGGATATTGCTTGATCATTAATAATGAGCTGCCAACATGATATAGCTTTAGAAAAGGCTACTGGAAACACCTTGGACTGCAGTAGAGACAGGAAAGTTAATATTATACAAGGTACTGGTGAGACTTTATCTGAAATATCATGTGCAGTCTGGTCTCTGATGTTTAGGAAACATGAATTCAAAGTGGAAGAGGTGCAGAGAAGGTCTACTAGGATCATCTGAGGAATGAGCAAGTTCCTCTAGAGGTAACTCAAAGAGCTTGGCTTGTTTAGCCTAAATGAAAAAAGCCAGAGAAGAGATATGACTGGTCTCTATAAAAATAGATGAAAGAACTAAGTATTTGGGAGGCAGAAGAATTATTTAAGTTATTCACCAGTATGAACATAAGAATACATGGCTATAAACTGGTCATCAATAAGTTTAGGCTTGAACGTAGGCAGAGGATTCTATTAGAGGAGTGAAGCTCTGGAACAAGAGGAACAGTATCCTTCGTCACTAACATCCCTCATGGTGAATCCAACCTGGGGGGATGCAGAGAAGTGAAATGTATGTTTCCTTGCCCTGGAAACATAACCCATTACAGAAATGATTCAGGATCCTCTGATTTAAAAAAGTTTTTTTTTTTTCTTTGCATGCATCATGACTTAAATTAACTCTAGTAATTATAGAATAAAAAATATTTATTCTAAACACATATTTGCACAGAAACCAATGTTATGTTACCATATTGTATATGTGAGGGTTGAGAATTAGCTTTCAAAACTTCTCTCTGGCCTGGCAGAAGGAAAAATATGTTCTGGACAGGTCCTTTTGACCTTACGTATGTGCAAACTCTTTTTACATCAGTGAGTTTTTCATGCATAACAACTGCAGAAGCACTTTAAGGCAACTCCCTTTGTTCCATTACTAGCATCAGACGCAGCCCAGCCCTCCTAAAGTTCTGTACTTAGATCTCAGCATTGGCTTGGGATAGTGGCTCCAGAGTACTAAAAATTAAGACTGCAAAATTATAAAGTGAACCATCTGTGCAATGTATACATGATGACTGAATAAACCCGTAGAAGTGGCCAGTTTTGCTCACGACAGAAGGGGTCTAGGACTGGTGAAGAATGAGCCACAGTCAAAATCAGGGGTCTCAAACATGCTGCCCGCCTGCAGCTCCTAAAGCTATTTCCTGCAGCCCACAATGACACAATCATTACTCATATTTGCAATATCATTGTATGAAAAGGTTTCAGTGGTGAAGCCCTTGGGCTAATGTACTAGTCCTCATGCAGCCCTCATGGTGGTTTGAGTTTGAGACCCCTCGTCAAAACAGACTTACTACTACTCAACCATGCATGAAATATAAGGAGCTGGCAACAACTGGTGGGGGAAGGGAGGAAGTCAGCTGAACTGAACAAAAAATTTGTTGACTCTTTGGAAGGAAAGATTAAATTAGTAGACAACTGAGAACACACAAATAATATAAATGCACAGAAAGGAGGACTTCTTCACAATGACCAACTGCCTCTGCCAATTACACAAAGGTGCCATTCTACACTAGCAAATTAGTTTGAATTAAGGAACCTTAATTCAAACTAAGTTGCTCCCTGTCTACACTAGCCTTTGGTTTGTTCGAACTGAAAAACTAGTTTGAACTAAAAAAGTAGTTTGAACTAAAAAAGTTTTTTAGCTGTCCAGAGTGGCTCCTTTTGGCAGCAGCAGGCTAAAGAAAGGAGCTGCCCTGGGCAACTACTTTCCACAGCACCTGGGGCATGGGCATGGCAGAGACCCCTTGTGCCCCAGCCGCACCCAAAAAAGCTGCTCGCTGTGGGTTTCAGCAGCAGGAGTGACAATTTCTGTGGCACCGCAGAGGATGCCACATGCTGCTCCAATGGGCTCACGTGCCACCATCAGCACATGTGCCAGGAGTTGCGTACCCCCTGTTCTAAGGTATCCTGAGCTTCATAACCCTTGTCTCTCATTTCCTATTTCCACTATCTCTGTTTCTTGCTCCTGCTTGCCACTTGTCAAAATTTTAAGACTGTATGTTCTTTAAGCCTGGGACCATGCCTTTAATTGGTACTGGAGGCACCTAGCATATTTCTGGGGTGTAAGTAGTAATAAATATGCATGTTGAACAGTTGAATTTCTACTCCATTTTCTGTAATTGAGCTAAATGGTATTTGGATTCTCCTCCATTAGAGAACTGTTCTTGCTTTCAGATAACATAACAGCTTTATCAAGGACTTTCCATCAATACTACTGAACGACATTATAATAAGTTATAACCGAAGTACCTGAGTCTTTCTCCATTTGGGACAAATATTATGTAGGGTATAGTTCCATCAATAAACTGTAGTAGATTTATGTTTATACTACAGCTGATAACGATAGAGGTTTGTCTTGTAAATAAAATTTTATAATTTTTTTTAAACTAAAAGCAGGAGATACCCAAAATGGGGTGTGGAACACAATTTCTCATACTTATTTTTGAATTTTAAATTGAACAATAAGTCATCACCATAAAATGAAAAAAAAATCTATTTTTAAGTACAATAAACTCAGGTACTGCAGAATATTTTTTGAAACAAATCACTCCAATATATAGTTTTTGGAATAAATCCCAACAATATGAATTTCAAAACAATAAGTTAAAGATGCTCCAATATAAGATACAATGCAATATGGTAATGTTATTAAGGCATTATGTCACTATTTGTAAGCCTTTTGAATAAATTTTGATCATCGCAACATGTATGATTATACCTTTCACCCTAAAAGAACTATCCCCAATGAAATAAAATTAAAAAACTGAATTATTCTTTGAGGTTTATAAAGAACATAAGAATGGCCAGACTGATCAGATCAAAAGGTCTATATAACCCATTATCCTGACTTCCAACAGTAGCCAGTGCCTAATTCTTCAGGCCAAAGCAGGGCAATTATTGAGCTATCCATCCCATCATGTAGTCCCAGCTTCTGGTAGTCAGAGGTTTAAGGAAACCCAGAGCACAGGGTTACACCCCTGACCAGCTTGGGTCATACCACTGATGGACCTATCCTTCATGAATTTACCTAATTCTGACCCAGTTACATTTTTTGCCTTCATAACATCCCCTGGCAATGAGTTCCACAGGTTGACTGTGCATTTCCTGAAAAACTACTTCCATATGTTTGTTTTAAATCTAATACTCATTAATTTCATTGTGACCACTGCTTCTTGGGCTTTGAGAAGGGGGTAAATAACACTTCCCTATTCACTTTTCCCATACCATTCATGACTGTACAGACTGGTATCATATCCTCCTTACCCATATTTTTTCTAAGATGACAGTCCAACTATTTTTAATCTCTCCTCAGAGAAACAGTTCCATACCCCTAATCATAATGCTTACCCTTCTTCGTACCTTCCTCGCCCCCCCCCCGGGGGGTTTTTGTTTTTTTTTTGAGATGGGGCCACCAGAACTACAGGAAGTCCTCACTTAGTGACCGGGTTCCGTTCCTGAAACCCGGTTGATAAACGAATTGGTCGCTAAACGAGGAGCAGCCCTTACCGGTATTTCAGGCATAATGTACTTTACTGGTAGTGGGTTTTTCAACCATCTGTAGATAGTTTTAATGTCACCTTTGCATCATTTATAACATTTTTAATATATATTTTAAATGTTTTAAGCTCTAATGTACTGAACTTAGTTTGCACAGTGTACTGTAAATACAGGTAATCGTTTTTAATATTCTGAATAGTACTGTAAAGAAAAGGCCTAAAATAAACTCCATCACGATAACTTTGTTTTATTGGCATAACTCCTTACATACTGTATTACAGAACATAAAAATGCAATCAGCAAAAATTATAAAAATGATGTACCAAAGAAATATGAAAATAAACATTCAGATTACATTGACATTTTCACTCATCAAATCCTTCAAAGTGTGGTTCAGCAGCAGGGGGGTCATCAATGTCATCGTTGGAGAGATCAGCAGGGTTATCAGGAGCTGTAGAAGGCCCTGGTAAGGGAGACGATGGCAAGGAAATGGAAGGACTTGTAAGGGTAGGGGTCCTGGATGGAACTTCAGAGAAGTATCTCGTTAGTGTGGTCTGCGTTGTAATTTTCTTTTTTTCTTCATAAATTTCACGATAGCATCGTAAAATTTCATTCATTTGTCGTTCCACTTTCGTGAACCATTCAACATTCGGGTCCATACTCTCTAGTTCTAACATCGCTGCATTCACTTTGGAGAAGACATCAGCTAACCCCTTTACAGTGAACTTCTTTTGTACTTCTTCCACTCTTTCCTCTTCTTCTTCTTCCTCCTCTTTCAAGTGCTGCTGCACTTCCAACTCTATTAAATCTTCATTAGTTAGCTCTCCCTCAACGTATTCCACTAATTCTTCAATATCTTCCACTTCAACATCTAAATTAAGCACATTAGCAAGTTCCACAATTTTTTTATTTCTGACATCAATATGTTCGTCTTTCTCAAACCCTTCGAAATTATTTACAAAACGTTTCAGGCATTTTTTCCATATGCCTTGCATGCACTTTTCTGTCACTCCCACCCAAGCTGATTCAATGTTCTTTATGCAGTGTAAAATATATGATTTCCAAAAATCGCGCAGGGTTACTTCACCATTTTCTGTTGCTGCTACCTCTCTGGAAAACGTTGCGCGCAAATATAGTGCTTTAAACGTAGAGATAGCCCCCTTGTCCATTGGTTGTAACACAGCAGTTGTGTTTTTAGGCAGATACACGACCTTTACATCAGGGTGTAGATCATCAAGATGCTGGGGGGTGGCCTGGGGCGTTATCAAGTAGGAGGATAATTTTAAAGGGAACACCGTTTTCCAGACAGTAATGCTTGACCGAGGGTATGAAGCAGTTCATGAACCAGTCCTCAAACAAAGATTGCATCATCCATGCTTTGTTATTTGAACGATAGTAAACGGGCAGCGTGTGCTTACTAACCTTCTTCAGTGCACGTGGGTTTGCAGAACGATAGATGAGAAAAGGTTTTAACTGAAATCCAGTGACATTTCCTCCCAACAACAACGTGACCCTGTCCTTAAAAGCCTTGAAACCGGGCATTGCTTTAGCCTCTTTGTGTATGTAGGATCATTTGGGTATTTTTTCCAAAATACTCTGGTTTCGTCTGCATTAAAGATCTGTTCCGGACGATACCCGCCTTTCTCGATCATTTCGTCAAATTCATCCACAAATCTTTCTGATGCTTCTATGTCCACGCTTGCCGCCTCACCACTGATACTTCAATTATGAAGGCTGAATCTCCGACGAAAACGTTGAAACCATCCATGACTTGCCGTAAATGTTTCCGTTGACTCTTCATTTTCGCGTGCTTTCAACGTTTCAAAGATACTGCGTGCCTTTCCTTGAATTATTAAAAGGCTCATTGGCATTCTTTTTTGTATCTGGTCGTCAAACCATATCGCCAGTAATTCTTCCATTTCGTGAATGAGGCCTTTCTGCTGCCTAGTTATTATGGCTTTATATCCTTTTGATGATTTCACTGCTTCTTTCACTCGATCTTTATCCTTCAAGATCGTTGATACAGTTGAATGCGCCAGCTCCAAGTCACGTGCTATCGCTTTAACTTTCTTACCAGCTTCATATTCGTTTATTATCTTCATTTTTGTCTCAAGATCGATAGCCTTCCTTTGTTTCTTGGCGCTTTCTCAGGGTGAAGTCATGCTCTTCCTTTTCACCGACATCTTGTACTTTGGGGTGCACAATAAAGTAAAAATACATAGACGAAAAACGCTAGTTCTGACTGCGGGAACGAGATGAATCTGAGAGAGTTGATGCGAGTTCTCATACATCGCCATAATACCAACTCGTCAGAGAGCTGGTCATAACTCCGAGGGGTCACTAAACGAGTAGGTCACTAAGTGAGGACTAGCTGTACTATTACACAAACAGAACAGAAGAATTCTTTATTTACATTAGTCAATGTCAAGTCAGCAGGCCTCAAAACTATTACGCTATTACCCGCAGGTCATTACATGTTCTGTGCCAACACTAACTGCAGGACCATCTGTGGCATTTCACATGTGCTGAGGTTACAGCCCTGCTCTTGAGCAAAAACCAGGTCATCACTCATCAGTTTAACCTGCCTCCAACAAGGAGACAGAAGTGGCATTCCTTTTGAAAAAAACAACAAGCAGTTGTGTGGCACTTTAAGACTAACAGATTTATTTTTTGCATGAGCTTTCGTGGGAGAAGATCCCAGTTCCTCAGATGCTTCGAAGATGGGTGAACTTACAGAAAGGAATGAAACTAAATGCAAGGGGGTGTAAAACATAGGATCAGGTCATAAAGTAACAGCAAATCAGAGCAGTTTACAGGCTTAAAGAATAGGAAGCCTGAAGTCAAATTACCCTTTATAATGTGAAAAGAACCCATAATCTCGATTGAGTCCTGCTTTCACAGAATTTAGCTTGCATATTAATTCGAGTTCAGCTGTTTCTCTTTGGAGTCTTGATGTCCCAGGTACATCTCTAACGACAGTCGTTAACAAATCCATCATCGAGTGATTAGGAAGATGGAAGTGCTCAGCAACTGGTTTCTTTGTTCTTTGATTTCTGATATCAGCTCTGTGCTCATTCAGTCTCGAGCGATCGTCCTGTTTGTCCAATATATTTTGTCCAATATATAAGGTGTTGGGGCATTTCTTGCACATGATGGCATAGACCACATTAGTAGATGAGCAGGTAAATGAGCCTTTGATGGAGTAGCAGGCTTGATTAGGACCTATGATGGTGTCTGTTGTGTAGATATGTGGGCAGACTTGGCAGCGTGGTTTTTTAATATTTACAAAAATAAGGTAATTGAAGTCACTTATTGGTTTCATAGAAAAATGATGTTTTAAATATTAAATCAGGAGACAAAAGATATACAGAAAGAAATTGATTGCATAACCTAACACTGTATAAAAAGAATCATATAATGATTTCATCCTGTAATGAATTCAAGTGCTGTTTATATATAGACAATACTTGTCAGTTACAGCATACTTGATGATGCTGAGGCTTATGCAGTGAGGACAGCTATACTCTCAAAATATAGCTGTCTACTAATTGAGTTAAAGAAAAGTCTCCATTAGAGATCAAGTATTAGGTATCAGTCTTAAGGTCTGTGTTTTTAGAAACCAGCTACTACTAGGCAATGAATAATTACAAAGGCTTGACTATATCTGATGTTCCATCCAGGAGCAGGCAGCATTACATACACAAGTTTTTATGTATATTATACACACTCTCCTGTCAAACAAACCCCACTCCTTTGAATGTCTGGTGTTCAGAGTTCAGATCCCAGGCCTGGGTAGCCATTTTTAATGATTCCATGGGAAGTCTGTATGACCTGTCATATGCCAGTATAAAAATTCAAAAAGCTTTAGATCTAAGAAACAAAATGAAGTACATACTTTAACAGAGTAAGATCTACACTGCTTTCATATAACTATTAATCAAACAACTCAGATCTGACATGGGTACCTGGACTCCTTTTATAGACTATTACTGCTAATTTATCACGCTCTCTCTAATTTGTGGGAATGAGTGTCAGCATACTCACTTTTTCTTCTCACCTCATTTGAAAAGTATAACTAAATCCTTAACTGGAAGAAGTTTACCTCAATCAAAAACTGGGTTGTGAAAACAAGTATTTGGGGTGTATATAGCCTGTGCAGTTAGGCTGGTGTGGGGTACTGCTTGGATTACATATGAATCAGAGTAGTGCCCAGCAAAGAATAATTTTCTCAAGCATCCTATGTTGGACTGGTTATGGTAAGAAAATTATCCAAAGATCTAGTTTAACACAACTTCTTTGGCTGCATTTGCAGTGAATTCTCGCACCATAGCTCTAGAACTGGTGCAATTGGAGGGTATTAGTAAAACTAGGAGCACTAGTGTAAAACAGAATGGCTGACCAGGTTTTTAACAACCATGGTGCCCAACTCTGCTACGATCTCATTTAAATTATATGGCTGTAAAGATACTAGTGACCAGTTTGGACTAGTACCTATTCCCCGGTGGTATTGGTAGACTTTCTGTGGTGCTAGAACAAGAGAGGGAAAATACCCTAAAATTCTTAACATAAACATGTCTTTGGTCTACAACAGATGACTCTCAAACAGCTCGTGTGACATCTCTTTTAGCAGTGGGAAGGCACATACACACACAAGACACTATTCTATGTTAGAATTAAGTCCAGCTACTCCTTCTCTCCCACAGGCTGGTGCAGGCGGAGTTAAACAAACATCCTCAGATACCATCTGGACTGTGGTATGTATTGCCAAGTTTCAGCACAGGAACAGAAATCTCTCAAACCCCTCCATAAGAATATAAGAGCCAGCACAAAACCCTTTGTAATATAATGTGATGTCCAGCACACATGCATGTATTTACTCAACAGTATCGACTGATACTGTTTATCATGAATGATTTTGAAATATTCATAGATATGCTCACACAAGACAGATCTCATTGCCCCAGGAAGCCACTGAGGCCAAAATTTTAGCGAGAGAGAGAGAGAGAGAGAGAGAGAGAGAGAGAGAGAGAGCAAACATATATAGATAACAAGACTACCTGGAATTATTTTAATTTAGGCTAACAAGAATTTTAGAAGGGCTATTAAACCTCATGCTTCCAGGCTTAAGATAGCCTCTATCTATTAGGGACTAAGATGAGACAAAACAGGAGGTAGATCATCCCACATTTGCTTACTGCTGTGTTCTTACAACTTCCTCTGAAGCACCTGGGATTGGTCACTGTCTGCATCAGGATACAGGACTAAAGGAACATTAGGTTTGATCCAGTATTGCAATTTTTATATTGCAATGTAATCATGTCATGCAATTACAGTCCATGAGTCACAGTATAACATCCTACAGGTAGATTCACCACCATCAACAGACAGGACAAATTTCCTTTATCCCTTGCAATTAGCAAACCATCCACAACTCAAGCCATGTGGTGTTATTCCTGTGACTGAATTTTGATTTGTATGATATATTTTAATTGTTATCATCAAGGTGTTCCAGCAGCTATGTCAGCTCTAAGATTTGGCCTAACATGTTAAGATAGACACTAGTAAATAATTTTCAAACATTGGCAAGTTGGGCAAGTTCATAACTGTCCCTAAGAAGGGCTTTATTCCTTTAATAATAATGACCCATCTCTGGCAGATGTATAAGAGACAAACAAATTAAAAGTTGGGAGGACAGCAAAATAGCCTCTGGTTAACCAGGTTAGATTTGAAACCATGCATAAAGAAAAACAAAAGAGTTGCATAAAAATTACTCAGGTTCCTTTGGCATACCTAATACCAGACTAAACAATTCATGCTTAGAATGTAAAATACGAGATATATCTCATTTTCCAAAAGTCACCAGAAACCAGTAGTGGTAAATTATAGGATTAGAAAAAACAAACAAGGAGTCCTGTGGCACCTTGAAGGCTAACTAATTATTTAGGCATAAGCTTCCATGGGTTAGAACTCACTTCGTCAGATACACGAAGTGAAAACAGCAGTTTGTTCGGTTTATGTACGCATAAAAAGAAGGGTTAGTGACACGTGGAGGACCACTATTAACGAGATCAATTTGAAAAGTGTGGATACGGCCCATTCACAACAGTCGATGAGTGTGAACATTTAAAGAGGGAAAATTGCTTGTTACATTGAGCTAGCCACTCCAAGTCCCCGTTCAGACCCACTCTGATAGCGTCAAACTCGCACCCCAACCAAGTAGACAATGAGATAGCCTCAGTTATTCACATTTTCATCATCTCTTGGCTGGACTGTCACTACAGCGACATGATGAGAGAACAAGCACCATGTGACAGATTTTTCTCACATTGCTTATTGCACTATTGGAAGGTACTCAGTCTGCAGAGGTGAGGGTAGCAGAAGCAGCTATACAAAATACAAATATGTACGAACTAGTATTGTATGAGTCTATGAAAAGGAATTGTGGAGATGTGTGTGGGAAGAGGATTTAAGATCTGTATTATACAACTCTATAAGAAGAGAACATATAGATTTGACTGTTTTCTCTGGCAGTAACTCACCATGAACAATACTAGTCAACAGGTGTGATTGTCAGGTGTTCTAATGACCAATACAGCATTGACCAGTATAGAAGGATGGTGTATGTAGGCCAAACTGGTTGTAAAACAACCACAAATTATAGTATAAAACTGTTTCATCAGTCGCTGAGACTAGCATTTCTATAAGTTATATGATTCAGTACGAGCAAAAAGCAAATAGTATTTTAAAACGTTCACTAAACAGTAAATACTACACTAATTTTCTCAAATTTTATTCAGACATTTCCACAAGTACCATGTTTTGGATCATTTTTATGACACATCCTCTCGCTTTTGAAAGACTGCCAATAAGATCCAGTTGCCCCTGTGTGTTAAAAACAGCTACCTGATTCAGTCATTCATGTTTCATAACAGCATACTATATTTTTAACTGCACAGACTAGAAAAATTATGTTCACTGGTGTCGGGCAAATGGAAGATTTTGTGACAGTAACAATAGTGGGCAATGGAGGCCCCCCTGAACAACTTAAGGGTACTCTGCAAAGTTATATAGTAAAGAGTGATTAAGTAATAATCTGCAGAAGTTATAGTGTTTAAGTAGCTATTAGATTTCTTCAAAGTGTCTGACGAACTGGGACATTCTCCCACGAAAGCTCATGTGATAAACAAATCTGTTAGCCTTTAAGTGCCTTGCCTTTTTTTTTTGCGCTTTACTTGACTAACACAGCTGCCCCTTTGGAACTGGGCTAGATTTCTGACAGTAGCAATCAATGCCCATCAACAGCAGTCTCCATGACTACAGAAGGGCCTGACCCAGGGGCGTCACTGGTGCTGGGCACCCGGGGCAGGTGCCCCACATCCCAGCACCGGTGCCCTGGATCTGGCAGGGCCACCCCTCTCCCGGTCTCTGGCCCAACCGGGCTGGAGATCCGGGGCCCAGCCGCCCATGGCCGCTTCTGGCCCCGTCCCAGGCCAGGGATGCGGTGCCCAGCCGCCCGCGGCCGCTTCCAGCCACATCCCCGGCCGGGGATGCGGGGCCTAGCTGACTGCGGCAGCACAGCAGCTTCCAGCCCTGTCCCCGGCCAGGGGCGGGGCCTGGGCCCATGCCCCAGGTCCCTCCCCAGGGCAGCGATGCCCCTGGCCTGACCACCCCTCTCCTATGAAACAGGGGCTACAATTGTTGGCCTATTTCCTGACTTCAGTGAACTTTGCCATAGGATCTTGGAGGGTGCATTAGAGGACATCACTCCCCTGTTGAAACGCATGATCACAAAGGTGTCCCCCAACTGCTGATTGGGTTGTAAGTCTGTCCATATTACTTTGCTTTTAACTCTGGGAATACCACTTTGTCTGGGTGTTAGTTAAGTAATCTGTTAATTAATAAAAGAAGTTCTACCTGCTGCTAGCCTCTCAGTGTTTGTTGCTACTGGAATCCTGGACCTGAATCTCACTTGGGATTAGGGAACAACTGGATTTAAAAAAAAAAAAAAACAAAAAAAACCCCACACTTTCACCCCTCTAGCAGCATCATGAATTACAACTGAGGCTTCCACTGCCTCACAAGCTACAAGGTTTCTTCTGTGCATTAAACAGTACATAATCTGTGCATGGGCTACTTTCTGACACTAAAAAGTTACACACATGCCACTGTTCAAACTTTCTTCCTTGCCAAACAAAGTCAACTTCAAATTTAAAGTTAAAAAGCTTTCCTTTCATTAAAGTACAGGCAGAATTTTATTCACATGTGCTGAGCCAATATTTGATACTTTAAATCAGTGGTTCCCAACCTGGGGACCCCTGGGGTGCCTCAGAGTCACTCTAGGGGGTCTGCAGACAAGCTGGGAGCTGGGGACCCAGGCTTCCAGCCAGCAGGGAGCCTCCCCCATGCAGGGAATTTTTAAAATTCCCACCCTGAGCAGCTCCAGTGGCTAGGTAAGGGGTGGGGGAAGGGGGTGGAGACAGGGAATGGGGGGTGGAGAACACAGGAGCGGGGGGGGGGGGGGTAGAGGCAAGAGGCCATGACTGCAGCGGTCCCAGCTCCCCAGCAGGGGGATGGGGCTATGGCAGCTCCCAGCTCCCCATCAGGAGGATGAGGATGAGGCTGCAGCAGCTCCCTGGGCAGGAGTAAGGGATCATACCCACAGCCTCCTCTGCTGCCCAGCAGAAGAGCAGCGCAGGCCAGATTCTGCCCCACACTGGCCAAATTCTGCCTGCAGTACCAGGTGCCTGGGGGTCACGAAGTTTGTTTTGGTTACAAAAGGGTCCCCAGCCTTACCAAGGTGGGGAACCCCTGCTTTATACAACAAAAAGACTCTACCAGATGCTGATGTGAGAGCAAAGAATGAGTTTTTAAATGTTGGGGAAATAAAACTACACTATGGGAAAAGAACATTTGGGCAAATTCTGCAAAATATTTGTTGAATGTGGCTGAACAAATTTGCTTCCATAATGTGTGTGTTTACCTTACAAATATTCTAATAAATAAGTTTACAATATTAATATCTGCCAAAATTGTTCTAAATAATTTTTAGTTTTTAAGTGCCACTGGATTCCTTGTTTGTTTTGCCAAAATAGTGAATTTTAAGCAAACAGTAGAGAGCATTTGTGGAAAGCAAATTTTAAATTCATACTTGAGTATTCTGCACTGGAAATCTGATTCCAAGAATTATGCTCATCTGAGAAAAATACCATGTAATCTGCATATCCAATTAAAATTACACAAATTTCAAGTTGTTATAAATGAATTGCTCATAAACAAACATTCTCAGAAATTATTTAGTCAAAAATCTGGAAAAAGTGATCTGGCAAGGAATGATTTTTTGAATCATGTAAAAATAACTGTCAAATTAGTTATTCATTAGAAATTATTTGCCCAGCTCTAAAAATAAAATCCATCTAGTAGACTAAATTGAGTAGTTCTCTGCAAATGGCTGGAAGCAACAAACCTAGCAAACCAACAGGTTTAAAACATTAAAATCTAGTAATAGCCCACTTGTCAACATAATGAAGCTGAGATCATCCCCCAAGGCCAAAATCTTGGTACTTAACTCTAGCAGCTGCTGGTAGTATGAATAAATATGATGGTCATCACCTATGCATAAGATGGTCACCGAATTTTCTTTGTACTTGTTTTCCTTTGTTTTTTCTGTAGCAGTATTACTCCATAAAAAGGCTCCTACATAGTTATATTAGGCTCAAAATGCAAACCAGAATTTAATGAATATGAAACATTATAACAGGGCTTCTATACAGCAGTAATATAGCCTAACAGCCCAGTAGTGTCAACAGTCATCTAATGGCAAAGTCATCATAAAAAATAAAATGTAAATTCAGTCTAAATACAATACATTTTTTTTTTAAAAAAAAAAGAGGGTTCTTTTTCAAAACACCAAACAGGACTTCTTAACACTTCCTGCAAACACTTCTCCCTAAAAACAACAAAAACAAACAGAGTCCTGTGGGACTTAAAGACTAACAAATTTCTTTCTTGCATGAGCTTTCATGGGAGTCTGATGAAGTGGGATTTTCTCCCATGAAAGCTCATGCACAAAATACATTTGTTAGTCTTTAAACTTCCACAGACTCTGTTTGTTTGTTTTACTGAACTGGACTAACACAACTACCCTACGGATCTAAAACAACAAACAAAACACTGTAGATGTACTAAATACAAGCCACAATACATTGTTAAGTCTATGAGATTGGAGGTGAGGCCCAGGAATATAACATCACATCCAAAACTTGCCCCACTGAATTCAATTAGACACTTCAGGTGGAAAATCTTTCTTGGATCAGGATCTCATGCTACAAAATAATGAAATTTCCACATCCAGTGAGAAAGGGGAAAGACCCCCTCACCTCAGACTCACCCTGCCTATGTAGGTTTAAATTACGACTATTGTTAAATGATTTAAAATACTCCAAGGTCTCATTTGTATTGGACTCATTACCTCTATCACCACCATCCTTAGCTTCTTTGAACATGAAAATGAAGTGTTTTTATTAAATACAAATGTATTAAACATACCAGGCATGTGCTGTTGCCATTTTTCACAATTAACTAATTCAGCCCTTTTAAAAGAAAACCACCACAATAAAAGGCGCTAAACCCACCTGGAGCCAAAGCCTGCAAAACTAGCTCTATTTAGGCATTTCTATAAAAAGGCTGCAGCTCACAGGACCAAAAAATCCCTTCCTCTCCCACCACTTGAAGATGGATTAAGCTATTTATACACAAGTAAAAAACAAGAGAGGGCTATAAATGGTTGCTGGCACACGCCAGATAGGGCAGAGGGAGCGTTTCTTTCTAACCAGAGAGGACAGCAGCCCCCAGGCAAGGCAAGTGGCCCTGGATGAGGAAGAAAAAACCCCTGTTGCGGAGAGGGGACCACGAGCGATGCCCGGGGGCTGCTGCCGGCGGGGAAAAGCGGGGCCCCGGCTGCCCCTGGTAAATGGCTTTGCCCGGGCTGAGAGCAAGGGCAGCAGGCGCGGGAGAGACAATGAAGGGGGCGGCGGCGGCGGCAGGATGGATGGATGGATGGGAGCCGGGGCTGGTACCTGCTAGCAGGCGGCGGGCTTGGAGCCCGGCTATGCTGGGGAAGGGCCCCGGCTCCAGGGGCGCAGAGGCGCCGGGCTGGGCGCGAAGAAGCCTCCCGGGTCCCCGGCATCAGTGAAACTTTCCCCCCGCGCCCCGCTCTCACTCACTCACCTCCCGGCCGCGCCGCCCGGCTCCGCACCTGGGTCCTCCCGCCCGCCAGGTGCCGCACTGGCCGGGGGCGGGGCCTGCGGGAGGGGGCGGGGCCGCTCCGGCGCCTGTGGGGGGAGCGAGCCCCTCCCCCACCCACGGGCGTACGCCGCGCGCAGCCGCCCCTCTGCCAACCGCCGCCCTGCGGGGGGAGGGGCTGGGAGGCAGGTTGTGTCGGGCAGCGGGTCCCTGGCAGGGTGCCGCACAATGCTGTGAAACACTGCTCCAAGAGGGCTGGCTTGGCTCATTAGCTCATGAATATTCATGAGTTTGTTTGGAAACGAGGCGGTGGTGGGCCTCAAATTAATTAAAGGTGGCAAGGTGCGCCTCCCCAGAGAAAATTTTGGGAACTAGTGGTATAGGGAGCTCTCTTCTTCCACTGCACTGCCCCTCTGAAAGGGACAGGACGAGCCCCCGCACTGCACCCGATCACCAGCTTGGCCTTCTGGTGCGGGAACAGGTGCACAGGGAGGGGAACAGCCTCCTTCCCTATCACCATAACACACCCCTCCACCGCAGCCATAGTTTGCCACTGGGAGAGGATGAGCGAAGGGCCAAACCTCCCTCCCAGGAGGCACGTTCCAGAGCGGAAGCTCTGTTAGTTTACTTCCAAAGGGGCTGCCCTGTTAATCTAGTTCAGCAAAAGCAGCACTTAAAGACTAACAAATTTATTTATTGCATGAGCTTTCATGGGAGACAATCCCATTTCATCAGCCAAATTTATTTTTTTCCCATTCTGTAAGTTCCTCTATCTTCAAAGCATCTGACAAAGTGGGATTTTCTCCCACAAGAGCTCATGCAATAAATAAATCTGTTAGTCTTTAAGTCAGTGGTTCCCAACCAGTGTGCCAGGGTACACTGGTGTGCCATGGGAACACCCAAAGTGCACCGTGAGCATGCCCAAGAGCTGAAGTTAAAGTTCCCTCCCTGATCAACCCAGCCACCTGGGCTGTGCAGGGCTGGGAAAAGGCAGGGGTTAAAGAAAGGGGGAAGGGACCGGAACACAGCTCCAGGGCCCCCTATTTTTAGGCAGGCAACATTCTGGCCCCCCCTAAAAACAGAGGAAGGCACTAGAGCAGGAAGTTCCAGGGGTCCCCCTAAAAATAGCAGGAGCAGCCCAAATGCACCACTCAGGTGGCTCCACCTTAAGCCCAGCCAGCAGAGAGCTGAGGGAGGCTGGGAGTGTGTTAATCCTCCCCCCCTGCAGGGCAGAGCAGCATGTGTCAGGGAGGCTGCAAACAGCCCAGGTAAGGTCTTTGGGGGGTGGGGGGCATTGCTGGGGGTTGTGTGGGGCAGGTGTGTGTGTGTAGCAGAGGTGGGTGGGAATGGATGTGTAGCAGAGGGGGTGTGGCTGGGGTTGTGGGGTGACTGGTTGATTGGGGGTGTGTGTAGCTGGGGGGGTGGCATGGCTGTGTGTGTTGGGGTGTAGCTGGGGGCTGGAGGGTCCATCACAGGCAGAAGAGGGCTGGGGGAGGGGGGGACAGGAGCCACTGGGGTGGGAGGGAGCAGCAGTGGGGTGAGGACTTGCCCTGGGTGGCAGGGACCCACTGTGGAGAAGGGAGAAGTGGGTGCTGCACCATGCTCCCCTGCCCTACCCTCCTGCTCCCCAGGTTCCCCCCGGCCCCCCACAAAGCTACTCTTGTTCTCCCTTCCTCTCTCACCATCCTTGTGTTGTTTCCACATGGCTGCCCTTGTCCTCTTGCCACCCCTGCCCTGCTTTGCTTTCCAGACTCACTCCTGCCCCTGCACATGACTCCTGACCTCCACTGTTCTGCCACGCCTACTACCCCACATAGCAACATTTCCAAAACACTGTGCCATGGTTCATGAATATTCATATGTAATTTGAGCTAATTTGAATATTCATGCATTTTTTTTTAAATGGTGGTGTGTCTCAAAAAATTTGAAGGTCTCAAGGTGTGCCCCGGCAGAGAAAAGGTTGGGAACCACTGTTTTAAGTGCCACAGGACTCCTTGCTTCTTTTGTGTTAGTCTAGTTCAGCAAAAAAAACAAAACAAGGAGGCCTGTCACACTTGAAGCTCCTATCCTATAAATAAGCTTATTAGCCTTGAAAAGTGCAACGGGGACTCCTTATTTGTCATACTGTTGTGAGGAATTTTGATACTGAAACCAAACGCTGTGGGAATTTGTGTAGAGCAAAACCTCATTTCCAACATGCAAGCCAAATAGAGGCCATCCACAAATATACATACCTGGCACTTTAAAAAAAGGCCAGGACCCAAAGCTGAGGGAAATAAGCATGAGGAAGAGTGAGAAGAAATATTTAAATGAATTTTTATAAGGAATTATTTAAGAATGCTTGTATTAGACATCTCCCACCCCAAATATACAACTCCGCTATCAGAAAGGGCAGCTTCTTTGTTTAAAAAAAAGTGGTTTAGTTTACAGGGAAGTAAAAAGAGATATATAATTACCATAGCACCTAGGAGCCCTTGTCAAGGAGCAGGATTCCATTGCTGAGGCACTGTATAATCACAGAACAAAAAGATCATATGTCTTTATAACTTAGAGTCTGAATATGAGACAGGAGATAATGCTGAATAGAGACAGAGGTGAGAATATAAAGAAACAAACCAATATTGTTCATCATGATAGGCAGTGGTTTCAGGAAACCAACAACTTAAATATTGTTTGTGTTAATGTACAACAAAAGGAAAAGTGAAGAACCAGATATCAATAAGTACAAATCAGTAGTCAGGAAACGCAGATAATTGATAAAGAAAGCTAACGGTTTCTGTGGAAAAAAAAATTCCATAGCCGAGTGGGTTGGCAAAAAAAGAGGAAGGAATTCTTTAAGTCCTTGCAATTGTATGGGTCTCAAACTACACCAGGATGGTAAAATTACCAATCATAAAGAAGGCTTTGATGAATGTTTCTGTTCTGTATTTACAAAGAAGTGGAAGGGTGACTTCATCTTACAATAATAATGAAATACGTTCTGTTCAATCAGTAACCAAGGGGGATACTAAAGAGCAACTATTTAGGATGACATTTTTAACTCTGCAGGACAGGAAGCTAACATGCAGGAGTATTAAAATAATTGACCAAGGAGCACTCTGAACCACTAATGTTTTTTTTTCCCAATGCATCTTGGAACAGTGGGGAAGTTCCAGAGGACTGGAGGCAGGAGGGGAGGGAACTAATATTCTGCTAACATTTAAAAAGAATAAATAGGATGACCCAGGAAATTATAGGAAAAACATCACAGGAGGGCTGACATGGGATGCAATAACTAAAGATGATAGCCTAATTAATGCCCGTTAACATTGGCTCTGTCCACGGGTTCAGCTACAATTTGGTGGGCCCCGGAATTCTCCAGCACAGGTGGGCCCTCCTCCCACATGTCGAGGCCCAACTCCTGCCCCCCAAATGCCAGCCCCCCACCCCAGCTCCTTTACCCAGCCCCCGTCTGGCCGCTGGTCCCCCAACGCCCCTGCCATGCCACGCCCTCTTCCCTCGCTGCCCTGGGCCAACCCCCTTCCACCACTGGGCCAGCTCACCTGCCCCCAAACCCACCCGCAGGGCCCCCTTACCTGGCCACAGAGTAGAGCAGCGTTGCCACGGCCTGGCCTGAGATGGCTCTCACTGAGCATGCTCAGTGAAAGCCAGCTCAGGGAGGGATATTTAAAACCTCCCAGCTCCCTGCCAACCAGAACATGGTGGAACACTGTTCCAGGACCTGTTATTTTTAGGGGATCCACATTCAGGGAGCCCCTAAAAACTGAAAATAGAACAGGAACGCTGTGTTCCAGCGCCTGCTATTTTTAAACGGTGGGCCCCAGAAAATATAGTTCCAGCTCCACTTTCTATTTTTATGGGGCCTGGAATGCTGAGCCCCTAATAATAGTGGGCCCCGGAATGGTGTTCCGCCACGTTCCTGCTTACTTTAACCCCTGGCTCTGTCTAAAATAGGTCTTGTCAAACAAACACTATTTTTTTTGTTTAATGAGATTACAAGTTTGGTTAATAGAGGTAATTCTATTGACACAGCATAGTTAGATTTCTGCGAGGCAGTCAACTTATTCCTGCGTGACAATCTTATGACAGATGAGCAGTATGAGATCAATGTAGCCCATATTAAATGGATAAAAAATTAGTTTACTGGTGGAGTTCAAAAAATAAACTGTAAAAGGGGAATCAGACAATGTGCTGCTTGTCATGGTCTTGCAGCAATCTGTTCTTAGCTCAGTGCTATTCAGTATCTATCAATTAATGGAAAAAATATATGAAAAACTTACATTTTCTGCTAAATAATATTATTTCCAAAAAATTTGGATTTAGAAATACCAAAAATTACCTTAACTAAATGAAGTGTTTCATTCTTGAAGTGCTTCATTGTCCACATCTTTGATCAAAAGTTAGCATAAACTTGATTTCTGCAAAATTTTTAGATTTTGCAAATAAAACTTTTCTGATGGCAATTTTTGGTTCTATTGAACAATTTTTTAGCCAGTTTTCCTTCACTTAGTCTCTAAATCAAGGCTGGATATTTTTCTAAAAGACATAACATAGTTCAAATAAAAGTCTTGGACTCCATGCAGAAATTATCAGGGGAGGTTTGTGGCCTGCATTGTGCAGGAGATCAAACTAGGGGCACGTCTGCATTGCAACAGTGAGCGTGCCTCCAAGTTTGAGTAAGACTGATGTGTGCTAGCTCTGTTAAAGCTAGCATTCTAAAAATAGGATGTTACAGCAACAGCTTGGGCAGTGTAGGCGCACCTTAGATGATCACAATGATCCCGTCTAGCCTTAAAAAACAACATACAGATTGATCAACCTCTAGGTTAGACAACAATTAGCATTTTGGGTAACACCTCTCGCTCAAAGCCTGTCCCAAACTATTCACAGATAATTTAGTTTAATTTACATATTATTTTACAATGTTTTTGATCCAAAGTTCTGAGGAAGAATACGTAAAGCTGCAATAATAATAATAAACAAATACAAGATCAACAATTGACGGTATTAAACTGTGATGTGATGTTATAAAAAAAGTTTCTAGAGGCTCTGTACTTATTGTCTCTCCAAGACTGTATCTAGTTACAAATAGAGCCCACCCCCCTCCTCAGTCCTATTGAAATTTCCACAGCTGTGCAACTTTACTCACCTAAGTTGATCCATTATCAGCCGTGGGACTTCTTGTGAGAATAAAGATATGCGTCTGCTGAAGGGTTCGCACAATCTGAGGCAAAAAGCCAGGTGGTTTTTTGTTTGTTTGTTTGTTTAACTGCCTCACCTAGCATTTCTCAGACCTGGGATCTGAAAATCAGGCAGGTGTCTTTCCTTGTCATGTGTTATTAATGAAAGCCACAATGCTCTAAAATACTTCATGCAGGTGCCATCTAAGTGGACTCAGGGGCTGGGATTTACACATGGGATCAGAGCCAGATTGTGTTTAATCAGACCTGCCCTCAGATACATCTGATTCTGTGCAGCCCCATTTTTTTTTCTTATTTTGTTGTACAGGACCTGGCAGTAACATGCTAGGTCACTGAGTTTCGTCCCCTGCTATCACAGGCAACTCTGTGACGTAATCCTATTCAGAAATTTATCAACTTCGTCAAAACTAGGTAGGTTGTTTACTCCTACTACACCTAGTGAAAAGCTGTTCTAGAATCTTACTCTACTCAGAAAACTTTTTTTGATTTCTAGCCTGACTTTATTAATGGCCAGTTTATACTCATTTGTTCTTGTGCCAACATTATCCTGTAGTTCTCCCTCTCTGGTATTTATCCCTCTCATACAGAGAGCAATCGTATCACCACTCAGCCTTCATTTTGGCAGGCACTGCAAGCCAAACTCTTTTAGGCCATGGCCAAACTATAATTTTTGACATACAGCTGGTAAGTCACTGCTGCTGGGCCCGCAGGGCTCCTGCCCTGCATTCTCCTGGCAGGCCCTGCCCTAGATCCAGCTCCAGCCACCCGCTCCTGGCTGGCAGCGGGCAGGAGCTGGATCTGGGCAGAGGCCACCCACCCCTGGTTATCAGCAGCTGGAGCCGGACTGGGCCCCAGGGTGGGGCAGGGGGTGGAGCCCAGCCCTTTTTCAGGGGTGGGGGGCAGCAATGCCCTGCAGTACAGCATAACTTTTTTCTCAGGGGTGTGAAAAAACCAACATGCCCCTAAGTAACAAGTTACATCGACAAAAGTGCCAAGGTGGACAGCACTACATTGGTAGGAGAGTCTCCCTCACTTACAAAGCTACCACTTGTTGGGGATGGCTTATGTCTGTAAAAGAGCTCTCTCCTGAAGCATAAAATGGCTCCATAAGAGATTTTATAGCTGTGCAGTTCTCTAGGTGTAGAAATGGCCTTAGGCTCTCCATTCCCCTCTCATCCCATTGTTCTGGAAAAATACTCATATTCCCAGAAATGGGTTCAAGAGTGTTGAATACAAGCTGCCCCTCAAGCCTCTATCAACTCACGCTTTGTATAGCCTGGTGGAATAAACACTAGGAGACAGAGGTTTCCAAAACAAACACTGTTTACTAAACAAAACCCCACCCCAGTTACAGTAAGGTAAGCTATTCCTTCACACCCCAGACCAAACACACCCACCCAGTAGGCCAACGCCCAAACCCCGAAACCTTAAACTAGGAGAACAACAGGAAAAAGAGGAAGCAAGAGGACCTATATACCCAACTGCCTGGACTTCCCTTACGGTCTTGCTTCACCCTGCACGGGGCATTGGCCTATGACTCCCGCGCAGTCCTCAGCTTCAGGCACAGGCTGAGTCCCACCACTGCAAGGAGCCACGCAGGGCTCGACTTGATCAGTGCCTCTCAGGCCACGCTGAGCTCCTCCAACTGTCTACTTCTGGGTCCAGATCCGGCGTCCTCCGAGCGTGGACTGCCTGCTTCTGGACCGCTGGTGGTCTAGTCCTGCAACTAGAGTCCATTCACCCTAAGCAAAGTCCAGGGTTCCCAGCCTCCCAGGGTAGAGCAGGGCCTTGAAACACAGTCCCAGGCTCCAAACCCAAGGCTCTCCAGACGGATCCCGCTTCAGGGTCTCTCCCGAGCCGGTCCGCTGAGTGTCCCATGACGTTTCCTCCTCTATCTGGACTTGGGGCTTCCGGTGCCCAAGCCAGAGTCCTCAATTAGGAAAAGCCCCACTCAGTTCTCCTACTCCACCTCTCGCAGCCGAGGGCTTCCAGGTGCCTGAGCCCAAGTCCCAGCAATGGAGCAAGTCCACACATGCACACTGCTCGAAGGTGTCCTCTCCAGTGGCAGGCGCTTAAACCCGAACTAGCCAACCTGCCAGTCTTCTGGTCTTCAGGCTCTTCCTCCCAGCAGGCAACCTCTAATAAACTCTGTGGCCCATTCAAACTGCCCAGTCAGAGTGTAGCATTCTCCCACTGTGGAGGGTCCTACCAATCCTCTAGCAGAACGCACAGAAAGTTCCAGCAGTAAACAGCCTTCCCCCCAATGAAATATAAAATTTTATGGAAGGTTCTCGCAGCCCTTCTGCCTCTCCAATCAAATGGAAGTCCTGAGAGAAAGTTCTCCGGCTGCCAGGCAGACTCTGTTCCTGGCTATTAGGCAGACTCTAAACTTGGCTGCCTGCCAATGTACCCTAACTGTTACATTACTGGATTGCACAATCCTGCTGGTTAACATAACCAAGCCTGCTGAGGCTGGTTAGGTACACTACTTAATGGCAACTTATCATTATAACATGCAAAAATAAGGGGTATAACAGAAATTTACCCCAACACCATCAGCCCTTATCTGTATTTATTCCAGTTTGAATTCATCTATCTTGAACATGGGTTACCAGAATCGTACAAATTCTGGATCTACATGAGTTATTACTAGTGTCCTTTACAAGGCCATTAATACTTCCCTCTCTCTCCTGGAATTACCTTGCCTTATATATGTCAGGATTGTTTTGCTTTTATGGCCATGTTATACTGGTGACTCATAATATCCTGTTTTCTCCACTCTTGTGGGTGAAATCCCACTTTGTCAGATGCCAAAACTCATGTGAGAAATAAATTTGTTAGTTTTTAGAAGTGCCAACAGGACTCCTCATTTGTTTTTCATTATATCCCCTGACTAGCTAAAATATCCAGGTCTTTCTCTTCTACCCTCATTTCCAACTGAACCCCCAGCTTATAGCAGAAATTCTTATTACTAGTCTGCAGGTACATGATCTTTCACTTTATGATTTTGAATCTTATACCACTTACATTATACAACTCCTTTATGTCTTTCAGGAGGAAACTTGGGGCACGAGCAGGAGAAAACTTCGGGCAGAGGTTTTCAGTTTTTCTAAGTTACTGTATCCTTTTCAGACTCTGGTTTGTCTTGCATAACAAGTTTCAGCTCATTTAGAAAACTACTTATTTACACAAATCAGAAATAAAATTACAAAAGTATCACAGCACATTAAGCAATTTTTCAGGAGTACTTTTATCATTTTTAATCACACAATTACAAAAGAAATTGATTAGAATATAAATATTGTACTTGCATGTCAGTGTGATAGCCTGTCTTTCAGTTGAGGTTTGTCTTAAGCCCATGCCCCAAGCAGCAGGGCTGAAGCATGTAATTTAGGTTGGTGAGGCCCCAGGAAGTTGGCTGTTCGCTACCCCATACTGCCAAACCTGCATTTGCAACTCTCTCCCCCAAAACCCTTCCTGTGACCCGCTGGGGGGCTGCAGCTGCCAGACTGAGAAACACTGATCTATGGAGCCCTGCATGGATACACATACATGGATCCATATCCAATCTGCATTCACAAGAAATGGTCCACAGATATCCTTGTTGTATCTTTGGATGCGGATATAATGCAGATATCCACATATTTGCAGGGCTCTACTGGTCTATGTGAGTTCAGTACCCCTTCAAAGACCTATGCATACCCCTGGAGATGCGCATACTCCTGGTTGAGAGCTACTGACTTAGGGCATATACTTCCGAAGTCTGAAGAACTATAAATCTGGTGATTTACTATGATTTACTACTCTAATTTGCATATCATGAGTAATTCATCCTCCCTTCCCTTTAAATTTTACTTATTGGTTTGAATAGCTTGTTGCCATCTCCCTCCCTGTATCCTCCTCTGACCTTGTTATGGAGCAACTCCTGCTCCAGAATAAAATACTCTCTTCCCTTTCTAACCCATCCTTGTGCTGCAGTGCACTCCAGCTGCTTGCCTTGGGATTTGTCCATTGTTTGTTAGATGAATTATACTCATGGATTGAGGCAGTCCTGCCTCATTCCTAAATAGCTCAATTTTAAGCATAAACTTGAGAAGGAAACCTAGCTCCTCAGATTTGGAATTTGAGTCCAGTTTGGCCAGATGAGGAGCCTAGGAAGAGATGCAACAGGAAGATGGCACCCTCACAAAGTGCCCCTATCGTGAGAGATGAGTCAAAAGAAAAATCACAGCTGCACTGGTACTCTTGGGAGCAAAGTCCTTGACCATCTTTAGGCTGTACTTTCAAAATTGCATATAGGTTTCAAGGCTACAATGCTACTGGAGGTGGGGGTCCTTCAAAGCAAATATTGAAAACTTGAGGTTGGGTTTGTTCACTGTGCCTTCACAAAGTATTTTACTTTCAAAAACTCAGAAGCCCAGTGCTACACATGAAAATGTCATGAAAATCTTGTATGTCTGTGCTCTAATCACCAATGAGATATCTAGTTGACCACATGTTCAACTATTCAGTTAATTCCTTAATGTCTGTAAAGTGGTTTCAACAGATGGCACTCATACCATTCTGTATTATTCACAAATCTCACTAATGGCTGTGAAAGTCAGGAGTACCGTAATGGTAAGTGCATTTTTGCATGCAGCTTGGGATTTGGGGGTTTTAAAAATCTGGGCGTTTTATGTCTATTTTAGAACAAAAAGGACCTCATTATTTTTGAGGTCTTGTCTGAACCACACACACACAAACTCTGTACTCAGTTTGAATGTTTCAAAATTTAAGGATGAGTCAACTCTAAAGGGATTTGAATCTGTGGTGCCAGGGAGTCTAGTTATTTAAGAGCTGAACGCTAGACAGCTAAATTAATCACTTATTTTTCACCCCCAAACACAAAGTAAAAATGTTTCTTAGATTATTAACTGTTCAGTGGAAAGACTATTTTCTATGCATTTATGCCCCTGCACAAGTATTTACTGTAGCACTAACAATAAAATTTTTTCCATTAGATTTCCCTTATTTGTACATTATTCAGCTTTCTGAAGCCATAATGAGTAATATACGTTTTGGCTAAACACAAGACACTATCTCACAAGGAGAAATGAATCATTTCAGACACCTGACTTCTGATGAATTTAATCTGTAAACCTATAGTGTTTGTCTTTGACCCAGACATTTCTTTGAAAATTTAAAAAACCACAGTAAGCAACAGAAAATTAATGGTTGGTTTTGGGGAGAGTCACTTAGAACTCCAGGGTTTCTTCTAATATTCAACATATACATTCACTAATATACAGAATATTCCTTAATCTTCCCCTCCCCCCACAATAAATTACCATATTGGCTAAAAATGATAGCATTTTGGACCATTTGAGTAGAGGCAATATTTGTTTTTACAATATCACTGCACAAACCTTGTCAATAAACTTTTAAGAGGATCTGTGTTAATCTGTGAATTCAGTAACTCTCAGCTTGAATAGAATGAGCTGGACCTAGCCAGAAGCCCCAGCAATATATAATTTAGATTTTGTAGGATTTTTCCTAGTTGCCATGTAGAAATTACAATTATAAACTAATTTGAAAAATATTCATCTATAAAATGTTTGCTTTTAGAAAAGACGTCAACACAAAATCTTTTGTTACTAATCACACCTTGAAATACTAAAATTTAAAGGATCTTATTTGCTGGTCAATCTTATGATGTTTATGTTCTGCATTTTACCTGGCTTATGTAACAAAAAGAAACAGCTAGGTTTTTGCAGTAAGTTTCACTTTCTGGTTATCCTAGGAGAATACAATGTTTTGTTTTGCCATGCTGCACAAGATTAATTTAAAATGTTGTTTCCATGGACACAAAAATATCGTGTATACATGGTTGCAGAGCTACCAATGAAAAGCACTATGAGAGAGGATTGTTATTATTTTCATATTAGCTGTTCCTTCTTTTTCCCTCCATCTTATTTTTCCAAAATTGAAGGTGTCTAAGAAACAAAGTGGGGTTTTCTCCTACAAAAGTTCATGCGATAAATAAATTTGTTAGTCTTTAAATGCCACAGGATTCCTTGCTTCTTTTTCTGTAGGTCTCTCTCCAGTTCCATGTAAATGACACATAGCTTTTGCTGGAGTTATGCTGCCAAGGGGAGAAAGGTTGCAGGGATGGAATATGCTGGTCTTTCTACTGTAAGTAGCACCATCACAAGACTCCTTGCTTTTTTTGCTTTACTAGACTAACATGGCTGCCCCTTTGGAACTTCACAGGAGACCACAGTTTAGCACTGCACGGGGTCTAAAACTAGTTGACACAATCTCACTAAGATAAAGTAGCCAGTAACTGGATTAATTAGAGTTTTGCAAAGACTGCAGTTAGAAGCAAGTCTATAGCTGGTCTTGTGCCAAATGTAAATCCCAAAGGAGCTGTTTTGACTCAGACTATGAATTATGACACAATAAAAGAAATAGTAGAAAAAAATCATTTAGAGACCAATCCTGTGGCCAAGAAGGCCTAGATATAGCAAAACTGGGGGGAGGAGAGGGAGAGCAGAGATCAACCCTCCTTTGGTGCAGACTTAAACTGGGAATGGGCCTGCTATCATGGGGAACTTCCCTGGCTTCTACACTCCTGGGATGGAATCAGATCACAGAGATCTAAGTTCTTGTTCCAACTCCCTTTACCCTGAAGGCTGCATGACCTCAAGGGCTCTCCTTCTGCTTTCCCATGTGGCAGAGTCCTCATAACCCTGACAAGGCTGGGTCCAGGATTCTGAGAGATGATGTACCCAAAACAATGTGCAGGTAGATTTTGTTAATTTGGTTGTTCTGAGCAGTAAGCATGCTCACAACAACCAAAATAACAAAATGGGCTCACGTGCCATTTTGGGTAGTACAGGCCATGCACCAGGAACCTCAGTTTGGGGCACTGGGCAAAACATCAGCAAACAGCAACACCTCTGCCTGGTGGTACTCTTACTTGTGCCACCCTGGCCCCAGCCCCACAGTGCATGCTGTAGCTCAGCCATGGCTCATCATCTGCACAGTTGGTCTCTGCAGCTCCAGCTCCACACGTTTAGCTCCCCTGGCTGACAGCTGCTGCTCTGGGCCCCCCACTCAGCTCTGGCAGCTGGTCTCTCCTTGGGTCTGCCCTGCTGTGGCTCAAGCAGCTGCAGCTCACACTAAGGATGGGCCTTCAGGCTCCTGACTCCCTCATTGGACTGCCTGCCCTGTCAGTCGGGCTGACCTGGAATATTGGCTGTTTCCACAGGCTTCTGATTTCTTGTTGGCCTTTCTTTTGTTACTGGAGTTGGGCCACTCACCAAGTTTCAGTTAGGGGCCAACACGAGGAAGCGGAAAGGCCAAGTTAACCCCTTTCACTATATGTTTGAACCAACAGTGGTGGCTACAGCAGCAAAGCACCCACACTTGTGCCCATAACGTACCTTTTCATTTGCCCCTGAACTGAACTGCATGGATACAATTTAAGTGTAAAAAGCTACCAAGTCAGAATAATGGCATTTAAACCCTATTCACAGTTATCAAAATGGACTTTATAAGGTGCAAAGAAGCATAGGCACAGAAGAGATTTCAAGAGCTCTTCTGTGCTAGTCCTGTGAACTCAAGATAGGACCAAACAGACCATCCCTGACAGGTGTTTGATATTTTTAAAAGCCAATAAGACAAACAATGGAGATTCCACAACTTCCTTAATCTATTAGTGTTTAACCACCTTGACAGTTAAGAAGTTTTCTAATGTTTAAGTTGAACTACCCTGGCTGCAGTTAAACCCACTGCTTCTTGCCTGATCCTCAGAAGTTAAGGAGAACAATTTTCTCCTTCTGCCAACCTTTTATATTTGAATACTTGTTATGTCATCCCTCAATTGTCTCTTCTCCAGACTAAATAAACCTATGTCTTTCCTCACAGTTCATGTTTTCCTATGTATTTAATAATTTTTGTTACTGTTCTCTAGAGTGGCTCCCATTTGCCCACATCATCCAGAAATATAGCACTCAAAACAGGAAACCATACTCCAGCTGAAGCCTAATCAATCTGGAGCAGAGCAGAAAAATTGCTTCTTGTGTGTAGGACAGCAAGGTGTCTTCCCTGTCCATCTGGGAGGGAGACCATGCCCCTTGACTATAGTTTTCCTGGTGGTGCAGACTCAAAAATGGGAATTAGCAGGGATCCTGACCCCTTCTGCAGATCACAGGTGCCTACTCAGTCTGTATCTCTGGCCCTCAGGAAGGATCGGAGGAGAAAGCAGTTTCTAACCTTAGGCAGGGCAAGTCAGCAGTTTACAGCCTAAGCCTTCAGTCAGGGTCAGGCAGGCAATTAATCTTTAGCCCAGGCCCACAATCAAGGCAGAGCAGGCAAAGCCAGCAGTGTGTAGCCTTAGGCAGGGAAAACAGTTTATAAGCCTCTGAGGCTTCACAGGCCAGGGTGAGGCAACCACCCTAGGGTAGCGTGCAGGAATGCACTGGAACAATTCCAGGACCCACAAATTTGAGGTACCAGAGTTCTGGGGCCACAAAAAATAGAAAAATTGGGTGGAATGCATAGAATCATAGGATTGGAAGGGAGCTCATGAGGTCATCTAGTCCACCCCCTGCCAAAAAAGCAGGACCACTCCCACTAAATTTTACCAGCCAGAGTTTTGTCCAGCTGGGCCTTAAACATCTCCAAAGACGGAGATTCCAACACCTCCCTAGGTAACCCATTCCAATGCTTCACCACTTGCCTAGTAAGAAAGTTTTCCCTAATATCCATCCTCAACCTCCCCAGCTGCAGCTTGAAACCATTGCTCCTTCTTCTGTCCTCTGTTACTACTGAGGACAGCCAAACTACATCCTTTTTGGAGCATCCCTTCAGGTAGTTGAAGGTTGCTATCCAATCTCCCCTCAGTCTTCTCTTCCACAGGCTAAATAAGCCTCATTCCTTCCGTCTTTCTTCATAGGTTTCACGCTCCAGCCCCTTGATCATTTTTGTTGCCTTCTGCTGGGCTCTTTCTAATTTGTCCACATCCTTTTTGTGATGGGGGGCCCCAAAACTGGAAACAGTATTCCAGATGTGGCCTCACCAGTGCTGAATAAAGGGGGAATGATCACATCCCTTGATCTGCTGGCAACACTTCTTCTGATGCAGCCCAGGATGCCATTGGCCTTTTTGGTAGCAAGAGCACACTGTTGACTCATATCCTGCTTCCCATCCAGCACGACACCCAGGTCCTTTTCTACAGTGATGCTACTTAGCTGATCGCTCCCCAGCCTGCAGCAGGGCATGGGGTTTTTCCATCCCAAGTGCAGGACTTTGCACTTGTCCTTGCTGAACCTCAGGAGATTTCTATTGGCCCATTGCTCCAATTTGTAGAGGTCTCTCTGAATGCTGTCCTTGCCCTCCAGTGTGCCCATTGTACCCCCCCAGCTTGGTGTCATCCACAAACATACTGAGTGTGTAATCAATCCCATCATCCAGATCATTAGTGAAAATGCTGAACAGGACCAACACCTGGGGCACACCACTCGTTACTGGTTGCCAACTAGACAGGGAGACATTGATTCCTACACGCTGAAACCATTGATCTAGCCAGTTCTCTATCCACCTTACCAGTCCACACATCCAACCCACACTTTCTTAACTTGCTGACAAGAATGCTGTGGGAAACTGCATCAAAAGCCTTGCTAAAGTCAAGGTATATCACATCAATGGCTCTTCCCACATCCACAAATCCAGTCATCTCATCATAGAAGGTGATGAGGTTGGTCAGGCACGATTTACTCTTGGTGAATCCATGCTGACTGTTCCTGATCACTCTATTTTCCTCCCAGTGTTTCAGGATGGATTCTTTGAGAAGCTGCTCCATGATTTTTCCAGAGATTGAGGTGAGGTGACAGGTCTGTAATTCCCTGGATCCTCCTTTCTTGAAGATAGGTATTATATTTGAAATTTTCCAGTCCTCTGGCAACCTCTTCCATTTGCCACGAGTTTTCAGAGATGATGGCCAGCAGTATTGCTATCTCATCAGCCAACTCCCTCAGCACTGTCGGATGCAGGTCGTCCGGCCCCATGGACTTGTGCACATCCAGCTTCTTTAGGTAGTCCCTTAACCTGACCTGTCACCAAGGGCCTCTCTTCTTCTCTCCAATCTGCCATGCCCAGTGTAGTGGGCTGGGAGCTGACCCTGCCTGTGAAAACTGAAGTAAAAAAAGCATTGAGCACTTCTGCTTTTTCCTCATCCTCCATCACGAGAATACCTGCCCCATTCAGTGAGGGACCTACGCCATCCTTGATCCTCTTTTTGTTGCTGACATACTTGTAGAACCCCTTCCTGTTATCCTTCACATCCCTTGCTAGCCGCAACTCCAATTGTCCTTTGGCCTTTCTGATTTTTATCCCTGCAGTCCTGAGCAATATCTTTATATGCCTCCTTAGTCATCTGTCCAAGTTCCCACTTCCCGTAAGCTTTCTTTTTATGCTTTAGCTCAGTGCAGAGTTTTCTGTTAAGCCACACTGGGTGCCTTCCACATTTGCTGTTTTTTTCTGCTCATTGGAATGGTATCTTCCTGTGCCCGTAGCAGGGTTTCTTTAAAATGTAGCCAGCTCTCTTGGACACCTTTCCCCTTCAGATCAGCCTCCCAAGGGATCCTGCCCATCAGTTCCCTGAGGGAGCTAGAATCTGTGTTTTGCTTCTTTCCTTTTTTCCACTAAGCAGCATGTGGAACTCTACCATCTCGTGGTCACTGCTGCTCCTTCTGGTCTGGAGGTCTGTAGCAAACACCCACCATGACATCCGCCTTGTTGCCCTCCCCTCTAAACTTAACACACAGACTTTCAGCTGGCTTGTTTCCACTTCCATAATGGAGCTGTGAGCAGTCAGAGTTCTTTTACATAGAGCGCTACTCCTTCCCCTTTTCTTCCCTGCCTGTCCTTCCTGAACAATTTATACCCATCCATGGCAGAGCTCCAGTCATGCAAGCTATCTCACCACGTCTGTTATTCCAATTATATCATAGTTCCTTGTCTGTGCCAGTACTAGCAGTTCTTCCTGCTTGTTTCCCAGGCTCCTCACATTCATGTACAGGCACCTAAGATACCAGGCTGATTGCCCTACTTTCCAGTGTTAATTTTCAATTCTGTTGCATCTACCTCCTTGCATTTTCTCCTGGCGTTGTCCTCCCATACCTGCCTCTGGTATTAAAGCTTCACTAGAACATCTAACACAATTATTTGATTCCCCCCCACCATGTTCCAACTACCTTCTCTTTTATTCCTGGTGTTACAGTTCCGGGGGGGGGGGGGGGGCCCCCAAGCTCCATCCATTTCCCCAGATTTCCCACATTGTCACTTACCTGTGGGCTTTGGTCTCCTTCCCCCTTCAAACCCAGTTTAAAGTCTTCCTCTTTAGGTCAGCCAGTTGATGTTCAGATATGCTTTTCCCCTTCCTCGACAGATAGAGTCCATCTCTGCCTAGCAGTCCATCTTCCTGGAACAGCATTCCATGGTCAAGGAAGCCAAAGCCCTCCTGACAACACCATCTTCGCAGCCTGGCGTTCACCTCCAGGATGCATCTGTCTCTGCTCAGGCCCCTACCTTTGACTGGAGAGATTGAGGAGACTACCACCTGCACTCTGAACTCCTTCACCCATGCTCCCAGAGCCCTGTAGTCACTTTTAATCAGCTGAGGATCATCTCTCACAGTATCATTGGTTCCTACATGGATGAGTAACATGGTGTAGTAGTCAGAGGGGTGGATGATTTTCAACAATCCCTCCGTAACGTCTCAGATGCAGGCACCTAGCAGGCAGCATACCTCCCGAGAGGCCTTGTCAGGGCAACAGATGGGTGCTTCCGTCCCCCTCAGAAGTGAGTCCCCAACCACCACAACTCTACATTTCCTCCTAGCTGTGGTGGATGTGATCCTCCCAGCCGCGGGGGTGCATGGCATCTCCTCTTCCACCTCATCCATCATCTCTAGTGCTGCCTAACAGTTTTTCACCACAATGGGAGGGAGTGATGGGAGCAGGGGTGGAGCACTGTCTGTTGCCAGAGGTAACCAGCTGCCAGTGTCCTCCTGCCATAGGCATCCCGTCCTTCTCCAGTGGTGCAGCAGTAGTCTTCAGCACCTGGATAGTATCCTCCTCCTTGCATGTCTCCTCGTGGATGCTATCGAGGAACTTCTCCAGGGCATGGATACTCCTGAGCCTAGACACCTCCTGCTGTAACTCTGCCATCTGCCTCCTAAGAGATTCCACCAGAAGACACCTATCACATTGATTCATCTCCCCAACATAATCATCAGAGACAGGGAAATGCAGGCCACAGTCCCTGCAAGTCCACACCAGGATCTGGGTAGAGATATCCATGCTCAGCATGTCTGTCTGGCTACAGGCACAGGTGGAGGAGACAGAAGAGGTGCAGGCACAAGCAGTGTGGCTTCTCTTCACCATCATGGCCTCACCAAACTCCTCCCCAAACTCCCTCTCAGACTTTCCTGTTGTCAGTCCCCCTGGTTGCTCAGCCACTGGCTTTTAAGGCTTTCTCTGCCTAGGTCAGCCCTTGCCCCTCATTAAACAGACAGGGGAAGGGTGATCACAAGGCTGATTGAAGCTAGTGATCAAAAGTGAGCAGGGAACAATGGTCCCAACAGCCCCCAGACAATCACAGTCCCAATTCCCACAGTAACTAACAACTAACAGAAATCACGTGTAGGGAAAGACACAAACACACAGTTAGCAACTCATTCACCCAAGCTTCACTCTCTCTCTTGCTTCTTCAGCTAGGGGATCACCTTTGCCTCCTTCTCAGGGCTTCATCAGCTCTTTCCCTCTCCAACTCCCCTGTTTTCAGTCCCCCTGTTCACAAGCACATGTTCCACCCCGCCCTTGTCTGGGAGCTGTGGCCAGGCTGGTGGAGTTTTTAAATCTCCCATCCTGAGCATGCTCAGATATGTACTCAGGGAGGGAGCAGCTCCAGCCAGGTAAGGGAGTGCAAGGGGGGAGGTTAGGGAGTCAGTAGGTGTGCTCAGAGATTAGGAGGGTTCCAGGGCCCATCAAATTATACTTTAACCACTGGTAATGTGGAAAGGGGACTGAGGGACACAGGCCCATCTGGCCCAACCCCCCCCCCAGCCCAGGTCACCATCAGTGACAGAGGATTCTGCCCCTTGGTCAGCAGGGCTCCAGCCACAATTTAGTGGTACAGCTGCTGGACACAGCACAACCAGATAGTTATCCAGCTCCCCTGGGCTACTTCCTTCCCCCTTTCCCAACAGTGCCTGTGCCTAAGTAATGCCTTCAGTCTGCTCAGTGTAGATAGCCAAGAGTAGTGTGCACAGACCTCGCTATGAGAGGCAGCAGCAGTTCCTCTAGGTCATTCTCAGAAAGCAGCTCCTCCAGCCCATTGGCAGGTGGCACCAGTAGCTTCTCTGGGTCACAGATATGCAGTAGCTCCTTTAAGTTATGCACAGGCATCTCTGGTCCTTCTCTGGTCTCCAGGCAGTGAGTAGCTGCACAACAGTAGCATCAGGGGAGGCCCATTCATTCCCTCCAACAATTCCCTCACAAATGAGAGCCAGCTCAGTTTTTATACATCCTGTCCCACCCTCAAATTGCAGCAGGGGTGGGAAGGATTGTTCTGGCTCTATCCACCAGAGTTCAAGCCATCACTCCTTGTCCCCTCTCCAAGGGAGTTCATGTCCCCCCCCCACTACACTGTGTCTTACTTACAAATGCTCCTGTTAAAACAACCCAAGATATTTCCCCCCACCTTCAACAGTGTTATACTGTCAACTTATATTTAGTGTGTGATCCACTGTGATCCCTTTCCATAGTAGTCCCTCATTTTGTACATGTGCAACTGCTTGTTCCTTCCTAAGTGAGTACTTTGCATTTGTCCTTAGAATTTCACCATATCTACATGAGACCATTTCTTCAGCAACGGAAGTAAAGAAACAGCAGGGCCAGCTCTAGGGATGTGCCAATGTGGCACCAAAATAGAGAAGTACCAGGAAGCCAGATCCTATGTTCCCACCCCTTCCCTGGGCCAGTCACTCCACCTTCAGGGTGGAGCAGGCCAGACCATGGGTCAGACCCCTCTTTCTCACCCCACCTCTGGGCTGGCCATCCCTGCCCCTACAGAGAAACAGCCAGCCAGGAGGGGGGGAGTGAGAGAGTGGAACCCAATCTCTGGGCTGTCCCACTCCACCCCTGGGACTGCTGTTCCCCATCTTGGGGGTGTGAAGGATGCCAAAGCAAAAGTTGGCTTGGGGCACCACAAACTCTTGAGCCAGCCCTCAGAAACAGGCCCAGTAATGGTCTTGCCTGGCTTATCCAGATACTCCAGTGCTAGAATACTGTTGTCCCCTTGCTGGGTGGTACAGATTTTTGGTTGTTTCAGGTCAGTTTCTCCTTAGAGCCTAAACCAGGGATTTAGAGGTGGAGTATTTCTTTATCTATAATAACTTTTTATAAAAAGAACAAAAACAAGGAGTACTGTGGCACTTACAGACTAACATTTATTTTTTGCATGAGCTTTTGAGAGAGTGTTCTCACACAAAAGCTCATGCAAAAAATAAATTTGTTAGTCTTTAAGTGCCACAGGACTCCTTCTTTGTTTTACTGAACTAGACTAACATGGCTACTCCTTTGGTTCTTTATGAAAGTATACATCCTGTTTCTTTGAACAAAGGTGGTCATAAATTGCACGCAGGCACTTCCCTCTTGGAGAAGCCTGTGCTAAAGCACTACTCCCCTTCCACAAAGAGCAGCAACTCTGAGCCTCTGTCTCTCTTGGACTCTCCTGGAATCATATAGCTTAAGCACACTCTTCCTTTCCCAGCCCTTGATCTTGTTGTAAATCAAGACCTACAGTGCAGACATGACTAACTTCATAGCTACTTCCTTTTCAGGGGCACAAGGATGAAAAGCAGATCCTTGTGTTTGTGTCATGCCTGAGGCATTGCCCCAGGGCCAGCCCCAGTCAGGCCCTGATACTGAAGTCTTATTAAGCATCATGTGGAAAGGGAATGAAGAATGTGCTGCTCTTTATTTTAATGCTAGTAGAAATAGCAAAAATCACCCTAATGCAAGTAAACCCCCTTAGGATTTGTACTCCTGGAGTGAATATCTAGTCTATCATTGCAGAAATAGCTGAAGAGCTACTGTAGTACAGGTAGGAGCTCTAAAAGAAGTGTCTTGTTAATGTCATTGTAAGGTACTTGCATGGTGAATCCTTACAAATATTATTTACCTTCTGACTCACTTTTCTATTGCTACCCCACACGGAAGGGAGCAATAGAACAAAAAAGGAGGAAAGTAACTAGACTACCAGCTTCAAAGATCCTTTGCTTGAGCTCCACTGTGTTACTGTTAGTGCTCACAAAGCAGTAGTTGAAAACCCAGGAGTTAGAGGCAGACAGGGAATGATGTCAAATAGTGAGAAGAAAACAGGAAGATAAGCCTAGAAAGAAGAGAGTTTCTTATTTCTTTACATACAACTTTGAACTTCAGCTTTCTATTTTCTCATGCAACTAACTGATAAAGGAATAGTACTACCTATGCCCCAATGCACAGTGCCTCTGTATGTGCAGTGATGTTTACAAAATGTCTGGCCTATATATACAAACCAAAATCACAACCCCCCACCCCCACCCCGAAAAAACCAAACAAATATTTTGCCATTCATTTCAAGGTAAGAGTGTTGTTTATAAGATTATTTTTTGTTACAATACCTGCTTTTATTAGTAAGAAATGAATGAAAACATAAGACAATGAATCATTAGTCAACTGATGTGTATACCTAAACCAAGATGATTTTATCTGACATGATTTGTGTTTCACTGCTTTGGTTTTCTTACATTTGAAAGTAGCAAAAGAGATCATGTTTAAATGCTGCTCATTCTAATGAAAAAAATCAATACGTTCGAGCTGTCAGCAACTGCTGATCTCTAAATGTCGGACAGTGGAATAATGGGCAAAGAGGCAACATGAGCCACTAATGTATTTTGTTAGTGTTGACAGCACTTTTCTGGAAGTGGTGAAGTGACCCACCCCCTAGGCACAGACACACTTTTGGCACATAGTTTAAATAAATTATCTATTTAGATACAGAGACGTCACTAATCATGCAATACACCACCATCATACTGATGTACATTCTATGCATTTAGACTAATAAGGTGACTAGCTTCACTCTGTTCCATTATTCATATGTTTTCCTGAGGGGGGCCTCTATTTATATTAAAAATATATTTCATGACCAATCTTCGTGCTGGGCTTCAGGGGAGGGAAACTAAGTAGGTCTGTTCTGAACAAAAAGTAAACAACAGAGTGTATTAGAAATAACCTAAGGGCATCATACATACATACTTTAAAGCACTAAAATGTACAAAGATTAAAGAAAACTGATTAATCTAAGAGCATCTCTGTTTTATAATATGAGAGGGCATCCTCCAGTCAGAAGAGGCATAGGAAAGTTCATTCAATTTATTCATCTGTTCAAGTGAGAACATCAGTGCTTTATATTTGAAGTACAATTATAAAGACATAGGGAAAACTAAGTACCACAAAGCTCCTTCCCTCCCCAACCCCCATACAAAAGGTAGTTATCCTTAGGGGGGAGAGGGGTCTGTTGATTTTTTACATGAAGTGGAATTAAAATATTTCTATTCCACAGTTGAATGATTGAATTTGTCTCCAAATGTACTATGGATTACTGTTTAAGAGGGTAGCTGAATTTTTGCTGTCAGTTTTTGGATATAATCATTTGCAATTATTCAGGAGAAATTTTTAAAAGTTTTTGATATTTGGCCCCAGCAGACTATTTTTTTAATAAAATAGTAAGCACAAACTTCAAGTCTCTCCTCTCCCAACATAGGCAGTTTGTCATTTTAAAAATGAAACAGGAAGTTGTGTGTCATAGCCATAATGAGCATAGGATCAACTTCCAAGTCACAGCCTTAAGTTCCTAGAGAACTCCTGAGTTAAAGCAGCTGAATTTTGACCAGAGAAGGCAGCACAGGTTTCCTACCCAGACACAGATCTGCACTCACAGAATAAGCCAGTCTGATCTGAATCCAATCTACCTTATCCACATGAAGTAGATAGATATTCATCACAATATGAGAAGTCTGACTGTCTGCATGTGCAAGGAATTTGGATTAATCAGGTTGGCAATCACCTAGAATGGTTATATTGGTCAACATGCACAGATAAAATTGTAGAAGAAAAAACCTTTTCATTTCCTGCTCCACAGGACCTTAAAAATTCTCCTATGTTGCAATCAACAGGACTACAACTGCTGTTTCCACCAGCAATACTCTGATTTCTGACCCATACATCTAATCAGTCATAGGGTTTTTTTTTTGGTTTTTTTTTTTTTAAGATCAAAGTGATTTGTGAAGACTATGCACAAGAAAAGGACACTTAGGAAAGATCAAATTTATTGTTAAGGAGAAGAGACAATATTAAATCACCATAGTATTTTGTCAGTAAATGTTTGTTCAGAAACATGCCAGCTTGTAAGATTGAACTCAGGATCACCACTTTGCTTGAAAACAAGGCTAATAGCTTCAAGCGACAGTGGGGAAAAAAATAATGGAAATAAATGGTTACATATAAAAACAAGTTACAACAATTTCTGGAGACTAAACTTAACTAACAGGGCATTTCCCCCTCTCGTTTATCAGATAGGCCATCCCAAGTTCTTTTTTCAGCATTTTTAGCCAATTTGGTTGAGACCAGCTCTCATAAGATTGAGTCAACTAGCAGATGCTTTTCACAAACTGAAGGAATACTCCAGGGTCCAGCTGTACTCCATAGGTTCATTGTCTTACCCCAAAACACAATAATGCCCACTGTTTTTAATCTTTCCCCTTCAACCTCAATCTATTGATTAACATTGTTTAAACTGTAAATGAGCATTCATTATGAATGGCATCTCAACTCACAGACCCAGAGAACAATTTTTAGTATTTATATCTTTGGATATTTTTGCCTACATCTTGCAATGATGATGATGAAAATGTGTGTCACAGTGGTTATTAGAGACTTTACATAACATCCTTTGACTATCATAAGTCTGTGTACTACTGTGCTCTCTACCAGCTGACATCAAGAGGTCTTTGGGTACAGCTACAAAGAACAAATAGTCTTAAAAATCCCTCAGCACTTTATGCACTAAATTAAATAAGTTAGAAGTAAAAAACCAGACATCTGGTATTTTATCCAGTGAGACTCTCTCTTCACTCACACTCATAGGAGTGACAATACCTTTCTTTAGGGCAGTTTCATGAATGTGTATCAGCTTAGGGGCTAGTATTCCCTTCAAACTTCTTCACAGTTCTGTCAGTAAGTCTTCAGAGCTGTGCATCTTGCTTGGACGCATTTCTTTCATTACCTTAGTTATTTTCTGTGACTAGAAGGGAGAGGCTAGCCTAACACACTACTCTTTGAAATTTGCAGGAAAATATGATGAGTTTCTTTATTCATTGCTGGACAGCCCTGCCTTTTGGACACTCTGGAAATTAGTCTGGTCAATGCTGATGCCATCCCAGAAATTACACCTTATCAGTTGCTCTTCTGAAGCCCTTTTCTAACTCTCAGCTGCTGCAGATACCCTCCCCAACAACTCTCTGGTCTGGTTCCCCCTACTATGGGGAGTATATATTAGCATCATTCCTCTACAGCAGTCTCAGGCAGTCATCTACTTTACTGCCTCTCACAGTGCCCCTCCAGTAGTAGCTGGCACAGCAGGGAACCCAGGCCCATCTACTCCTCCAGGTGCTAGCCCAGGAACCATCTAGGATGACTGTCCCAGGCAGCCTTCTGCTCTACTACCTAGTGTATATCACTTCCATCACTGGCTGGTAGGGAAACCTAGACCCTTTTTGTACTCCAAGTTACATTGCAGAGAACCTATTTCAAACAACTACAATCTGATTTCTCTTAGATTCTAGTACTCTTTCCCTACACTCCTTCTGACTTCCCCCCAGGTGTAACTACCTAAACTCCCAGGAACTAACTATAAACTACTTAATGCAGTAACTCCTAACACAGCTATCTTCTCTCAGACAACTTCTGCAAACTTTTCCCTACAACCTCTCTGGGCTAGGCTGACATCTCCCTTGCTTTATACCAGCTGCCTGGGTTCCTCCTCAGCTGGACTCCATCTGCAGTCAGCCTCTCAAGTGCCACCCCTCATGCAGGTGTAGCCTTTCAAATTAATTAACTTACTTTAAACTGCTCTGCCTCGGGTGGGGTGAACACTCTATCAAAAAGTCCATACATTTTAATCAGGTGTATACATAGAGTCAAAGAGATCTGAGCCTTTATTGGGGGATCTGCCTTGCTCCTCTTTCATTTGCCACTAGAAAGTATAAATTGAGACTTTTGTGAAACAACAGTGCTACACTTTTGGCTTCAGAGAAGAAATTGTAAAACACCTTTACCCCCATCCACTTCCTCTTAAATTTCTCTGCCTCTAAGTTATTAAGAGGGGTTTCCTGTAGGAAGTTAATATCTGTCTTCATTATGTTTAGATGAGTGATAATTCTTTTTTCTTTTTATTGGGTAGTGTATCAGGAACTACAATTTGTAATACTAACCATAAGAAAAGCTTAGGTCAAATATTTCTTTATCAGACACCTGAATGGTATCATTGCTTGGGCTATTATCAATTCAAGGTCCAGGAAAGGTATATTTGGGTTCCCTTCACTAGTCCTGGAGGATGTGAGAGTGAAGGGAAAGGAGAGCTGCAAGGCAGACTAGGAAAAGAGAAAAGAAAAGTGTAATATAGAAAACAGAGAAAAAGAAATAATCAAAATTCATCAAGAATAACTTAATATGTAAATCTTACCTCAACTCATATAGGACCTTAGTCCAGGAGGTTTAAAAGGGATGGCCTCATCATTTACTTCCCCAACTTCCCCCCAGGTTGGGGTATAACTGGATTCCTTTTACCTCTATAAAGAAAAAATGGTCTCACATGGGGGAGAGGAAGGATGATATCTGTTGTATTGACAATAGCAAGAAGAGAGAAGGCTGCCATCTAAACTTAAGATCAAATGGTGATAAAGTGGAAATATTCTTGGAGTTTTCTCTGAATCTTGTGTCCATGCCTCAGTTTCTCCCATATGTTACTCATATTTCAGTGATGGAACCCAGGTACTTGATCATTACAGAAGCCACTATAGACCAAATGGGCCATTCCCAGCCAAAGGTACACAGACAATAGCCAAAACTCCTCTGCCCTCATGGGCAACCAACTGCCATAGGTGGAGACAAAGAGGGGTAGCCACCTTCCCTGGGAAGGAGACAAAGGACTGGTGAGGAGTTAGTGTGTGGGTCTGAAGGGGTTGGCTGGCTGGAAGGGCCAGCTAATGGGACTCAGGAACAGGGCCTGGGAGTGGGCTCTGAGGTGCCGTAGTTGATAGCTGCTGTAACTTCTAATTAATGTGCTAACAAAGTCTCTCTATGCTGTGATCCTGAGAACTAATAAACCCTTCTGATTTCTGGCTATGAATCACATCTGACTGTAAGACAGGGTGCATGGCCTCTCCAAAGGCATGTATGAGCTCCTCATGGTCCCATGCAGGAGGGCTGGTTGGGGAGCTCAGGCAGAGCAGGTATGCTGAACACTCTGAGGTCAGATTCAGGAGGTGGCTGCACTGGTCTGTGGAGATTTGACAGTAGATGCCAAGCAGTAGGTTGACTGTCTTCGCCCCCAGCTAGTTCCAGAGCCTCCATCACACAAATCTAGTATAGTGTATATATAAGAAAGCTATACAGAGTGGTTAAATAACATTATTCCAACATAACTGGATCATTTGCAGATAAGGGTTTATTAGTAAAACAGTCCTGCCTAAACTTTGTTCCCTAGAACTTTGTCTGTGTTGCATTATAGAGTGAACACCATTGCCGAATATAGTAATTCCATCAGCCACGTCAATCAAAACAACCTTTATTTCAACTAATTTAACAAACATAAAAACTAAAGAAAAGAATCTGAACTGATACTATTGACAAAACAGCTGACAGTCTCATAATAACAGTCTCAGTAATCTCATGAATCATAACCATCAATAATAATTATTCTTAGATAGGAGTTTAGGGGGTTCAGATTTCTTCCCGTGCAGCAAACTGAAAAGATTAATCAGTAAACTGAAATCTTCATTACCTTGTTTAGATCTGGTATCCTGATAAGTGTTCATGTAGGATGAATGGGGTTGAATATTTCTGGCTTTACTATAAACTCAGAATCTAAGAAATTAGATAGTAGTGAAACAAAGTAAAATCATAGAGGAAAAAAGGAGAAGATGAGGATTTTAAAAAATGTGCCCCGGGGGGGGGGGGGAGGCAGCTAGAAAAGGTAGAGTGCTTCACATAGAAAACAACAAGAAAAATCGTACTTCTCTGTTGAGCCTTTCTAATCTACAAGTACAAGGAATCCTCAGATCCAGTTGAGCGATTTGCTTGACATCAGGATCTCAAAGGTGGATGTGCTCCTGGTGCACTGGATTCATGAATGAGGCGGTGGGTAAGGAAAAGGTAGGAAAAGCAGGTGTGTCCATATTGCAACATCCAACCTGCCAGTAACAGCAGCAGGAGTCCAGAGCTGCTTCTAGAGTCTGGGTGGAAGTTCAAAATTGAACCAAGGTCCCATTCTTCACTGCATCCATTTGGTCTCCATCTGGCTCCCTCTGCTAGTGAAACCAGGGAAGTTCAAAGAAACCAAGGGGGAAGGGAGGAGACTAAATGGTCAGTGGATTCATTGTTAGGATGAGAATGGAATCCCACACTGCAGTGACTGACCTAATAAAGTGGTTTTAGTGCAACCCGTCTTTATCTTTTGTAGGGGTGTTTTGCTGTAATGAACTCATACCCTTCAGCTTCTTCTGCTGTCATCAAACTAAGCATCTTACCTTCTTTTTAATGTTGAAAGTAGCAGAGAAGGAAATGAAGTAGTTCCAACTCAATCCTTTGGCTAGAATTCTTGATCTGTTGAATTTTGTCCTCTTTCCCACCAAATCGTTGGTATAATCCACAAATACCCACCAGCCTGTGTACCTTCCATTATGAGTTTTAAATTCATAGAATTTTTAAAAGAATGAGCTCCTTAATATAGGATTTTTAAAAAATCTTGCAATCATGGCCCAGGGCTTTGCATTGGGAAGTAATTTTGGTGCAAAGGAGCAATGGCCTCTGTTATTATCTATGCTTTGACTGAGGGAGAGACAGAAATACTTGAAGATGGTGGATAAAAATTTCACAAGCCTCACTTTTTCCAACCCCTCTGGGAGATCCACAATTCTAAAATTATTTCTACTTGATCTTCCCTCAAGATCATTAACCTTCTCCTGCAGTGCTTTAATAGTCCTTTCCTGTTGCTCTCAGGTTATATTTGTAGTACTCTCTAGGCTTGTTTCGAAACAAGACGTTTTGAAACAAGCTGTTTCGAAATAACGTTTTATTTTGAAACACCTTATTTCTCAGGACAAAAACTTTGTCCTTGAAATAAGGGAGCAAAATAGCAGGTCCACAGTGTGGACCTGCTATTTTGCTTGGGGAAGGGAGTGCAGGCACCCGCAGGGTGCAGCGCAGAGGGGCGCTGCACCCCACGGGTGTCTGCAGGGGACAGCGGACACCCACGGGGTGCGGCGCCTGGCTGCGCCGCACTCCGTGGGTGCCTGCAGCCTTCTGCAGGCACCCGCCAGGTGAGGCACAGTGGGGCGCCTTACCCCAGGGGCTTTAAAGCCCCGGCTGCCCCCAAACCTGGAGGCGTGGTCCCCGGCACGCGGCTGGAGCCCGCTGCTGCCAGGGCCGGAGTGAGCGCTGGCCCAGGATTCCCCGGCGCCCCCGCTCTTGCCCTGTGCCCCCCCCCGCAGACACCCCTCAGCACCCTAGCCAGGGTGCTGAGGGTTCCCTGGCCAGGGTGCTGAGGGGGCAGCCCTTCCTCCCAGGGTGGGAGGAAGGTCACACGTTGTTTTGGAACACTTTGTTCCGAAGCAACATGTCCGCACAGGGCTGTTTCGAAACCAAATGAGGTTTTAGCTGTTTTGAAACAAAGGCGGCCATTTCGAAACTGTAGAGTTTTAAGGGAAATTATAATCCAATAAAGAGGACAGCATATTCGGAGCTGTATAAGAAGTCTTTATTGAAAGAGAACTGAGAGAGAGAGAGGAAACAGACAGGTTTTCCTAGCACCTAAATGACCATTTATCACTGTGACAACCCCAATGACCCTAGGTAGTTCAAAACACCACAGAAACAAGCGGTTTGCTTGTTTCGAAATGGCCGTGCGTCGTGTGGCCATGGCATTTCTTATTTTGAAACAACCCCTTTTTTTTTTGAAATAAGAAGTGTGTGTGAACATACCCTCTGTGTCTTCTGTTACAGAAATTCTATTCTGTTTTTTTTTTTTCTCCCGGTCTTCAAGCCTTGCAGATTAGCTTGATGTGTCTTGGTAATACTTTTGCCCTTAGTTATATCTTCAGATTTTTTTCTTTAAGACATTCTGCTCACCTAACTTTTGTTTCAATCAGTCCATAATTTCAAGAGGGGCAGCCTCTCCCTCGTCAGCCATCCTGCCTGGAAAGGGGCTGTCTGACTGCTTCTGCTTTTTAGGATTTTTTAGAAAGTCTAAGATGGAGCAGAATCTCTCATGGTATTAATTGTTAAAGAGTTGTAGATGAATATCTGATAATATTAGATAGAAAAAAGATTCAGTTGTGGAGGGTGTGGGTTGCAGAAGGTGGGGTAAGGAGTTGGAAAGCTATGCAGCTGCCATCAGGGTTTAAAGTTAGCTGGAACAACCCGGAATGTTGTTGTGGGGCCCACTATTTTGGGGGGCTGAGCTTTCTGGGCCCCCTACAAATAGAAAATGGTGCCAAAATGCTGCATTCCAGGGCCTATCCTTTAAAAATAGTGGGACCCAGAACACAATGTTCCAGTTCCATTTTGTATTTTTAGGGGGCTGAACTCTGGGCCCCTAAAAATAGCAGGCCCCAGAACGGTGTTTCCCAGCATTCCGGCAGACAGGGGGCAGGGCATTGCTGGGAAAGGCCCCACCCCCAGCTCAAGCCTCGCCCAAACCCCTCCCCTTCCAGGCCCTGCCCCAACCTGGGGCCTGGGCCTGCCTCCACTCCTCCCCCAGCCGATCCCAGGCCGCGTTGCCACACCGACCAGCGGCCTGCCACTTCATCCCCAGCCACGACAATGCCCAGCCCAGCCCAGGGCCTGCTGCTGCTGGTAAGTGCTGGGGCAGCCCTGTTCACGCTGGGGTGGGATATTGGAGGCAGGGAGTGGATTTTCAGGAGGGGGATGGGCATTGGAGGTTGGGATGGATTTTGCGGGCAGGTATTGGGGGTGGATTTTGGGGATGGGAGTGGATATTGGGGGCGGGTATTGGAGCAGGGGGTGGATTTTAGGGATGGGTATTGAGGGCTGGGGTGGATTTTGGGGATACAGGAATTGATATTGGGGGTAGTATCTGGGGCGCTTGAAGGGGGCCCAGACATGTGGGAGGGGCCCCCATTTGGGGCCCCCCTCCTGATTAGGAGGGTTCTGGAACCCACCAATTTATACGTTAACCCCTAGCTGCCACCCCCCCCCCAGCAGATTCTTTAAGTGTGTCTTATGAACAAACACTGGTTTTTTGATGGCAGATTAGTTTTTTCTGTTGAAAACACAAACAAATCAATAGCATCTTTAATATGCTATACTAGAAGGATGCCATCTTTATTTACTTGAGAGAAAACATTATTTTACTGTAGCTTTGTCCTGATAGCTAAACCACTACACAAAAAGTCTTAAAAGAAAGCCCTATCAGAACTTTCACTGTAAGGTAACAAGTGTGACTGAAATAATGAAATTGAAGGTTACACTATTTATTTGGACACTGAAGAATAAAGTGTAGGAATAATTCTGAATTAAAAAAAAGAGGATGGATAAGATGATCTTACAATTCTTTGCCATCTCTCATTGTTATGGATCATTCAGTAAATGCATGGTTTTTAATATTAGCTTCATAGATTTTTTTTTTATTTTGAAACTGAATCAACACTGACTCTGGTGAATCCATTTTGAAGATTACAGGTCATATTCTCACTCCACTCATATTGAGACAACCACATTGGCTTCAATGGGATCGAATCAGTGTAATTAAGAGGAGAATTTGTCTCCAAGTTTTTCATTGTTGTCCATTATTTACATGGGGTTGGTATTCTATTTACTTGGTTCCGCACTACTCTGTTTTAGAGCTATGTATAGGATAGTTTTTAAATTAAATACTTGTGTATTCTGCAGAACACTGAAGAGTAATAAGCAATAAAGCTGTGCTTACATAAGTTTGGACAGGAAAAAGTACATTCAATGAAGTGGTGACATTTTTCAGGTATCACACAATACTTTCTTCCCATTATGAATCAGGAATTTACTATCATGTGTTCATCGAAACCTATGTACTCCCAGTTCTTGAAATAATGACTGTTATATAAGGTGTCTTGAAATTCAAATAAGACTTGTTATCTTTTTATAAAATGTCATTAGTTACTCTGCTATCTCCCACCTCTGGAAGAACATGTGTAATAATGTATTTGTTTTTATAGGCCCTTTCATCCAGGAAACAAAACAAATAAACATACATAGGACAGGCTCAGGCCAGCAGTCACTGCTGGATTTCCCATTAGGCACTGTAGGCACAGTGCCTATGGCCTGCGAAATTTTTAGGGCATACGAAGGAGGGAAAAACTTAAAAAAGCAGAAAAAAATAGGAAAAATAAGGAAAATCATGTGGTTTAGCATTAGAATAGTTTAAAGTGCATCATGTCAATCGATGTAATTCAATTGGCATTTACCCCTCTTTTTGCACATTTCAGAGTGAAAGTGCCTAGGGCCTACGAACACCAAAATGTGGCCCTGCCAGCAGCCACTAAAATGCAGCCACCAACTGTCATGACAGGGTTATGAGTGGCCAGACCTAGTAGTCAGACTCCACAGTCCAAAGACAGAAGTCAAGAGTCAGCTGGTCAGGATACCAAGAGAGCAGAGGCAGGAGACAAACTGGAGATCAAGAACCGCAAAATACCAGGAGGGGTGAAGCTGGATCAGAAGGCCTGGAGATCACACTGGTGGAGCAGAGTGGGTATTAGAGAGCTGGGAACAGGAATAGGTAACAAAAAGCACAAGACATGCAGTTCAGACAAGGGCAGAGCACAGTTGTTTGGACAGCTTTCTGTTCCTAGACTGGCTTAGGTAGGTCAGTAGCTAATCGGTTCTTCCAGGACTCTGCCAATCAGAGCTCAGGCACAGAGCCTGACACCAGAGCTGGGCTCCATGGATCTGAGGCAAGTCACTGCCAGCTGGTTGCCACAGGGAAAGATGGGATGTGGCCACTCCAGTGGCCTGTGTGAGCCTGGGTTTGAAACCTATGGGTCATGACACATACAAGGTAGAATGTAGTATGTATTTATCAGTTATCTCTGCAATTGTTTAGGAGAAGAATAACTTAATTTCTCCTTACTCAGACTATGAGAAAATATTAGGAAAGGTTGATATAATTACTTGAGCTGTTAGCCAGAATGTCAGGGCTGTTGCTATTGCAAAAAAGTGCCATTGGATCCTTAATGAACACAATTCAAATGAAAGAACAATTGCTTACCTAACTACTACACATGATTAGTTAAGTATACATCATTCAGAGCCAGAATTTGATCTCAGATACACCAGCATAAATTCCGAGTAACTCCACTGATCTCAGTTATTTTGTGTTTATGCTGAGGTATGTCCTGTGCAATTTGGAAGGTGAATTTTGGAAGAGTGTCAGAAATATACCTGCATTACAATAGTATGTTGTGGCTTAGCACTGGTGACTTCCAAGCCAGCAAGAAACCTTGCAGGATTCTTTTTTGTTTTACATTCCTTCTGACATGAAAAGGTAATTCAGGCTACCAATCTTTGACAGACAGGCTTAAGCAAGCTTAAGTCGATTTAAGCAACTCCCTGGGCACTCTAGTTCTGCTTCCAGTTCTCCTGATGGCAATGAGCTTATTGCTGGGCCTCAAACCCTTGAATACTGTCTAAAATGTTTCAGGGTGTGAATTGAAGGACTCTGTAGTAACTGACTATAAAGACAGGTATCTGCAGGTCCAGGACTCCCCAGATATCTGATCTACTGACTAGATATGCTATACTACAGCTGAAACACAATGTATCTGCAAGAACTCTGCATATTGGTAAAATAATGGCACAGTTACTGTGGAAGGTCCAAACTCAGTTGATACATGGACTAGCCCTGGAACAGCTACCTCAGCTCCATTCAAAAAATCATCACAGATTACTTCAGGAGGAATTTGTACAGCTTCTGCAGTGATGAGCAAAACAAAGAATTCATTTAGTTTCTCTACAGTGGCCTCACCTGCCTTAAATGCTCCTTTAGCACCATGATGGTCCAGTGATGCCACTGATTGTTCAGCAGGCTTCCTGTTTCTGATGCATTTTGTATTTGTGTCTTTTGTTAGTTGCTCTTCAAATTCCTTTTTGGTCTGCCTAATTATACTTGTACATGTGACTTGCCAGAATTGACATTCAATTTTTTTTCCTCAGTAGGAGCTGATATCCTATTTTTAAATGATGCCTTTTTATCTCTAACCACCTCTTATACTCTGTTGTTTTAACAATAGTGACTTTTTTTTTTTGCCTCATCCTCCTCTACACATCAACTTTTCCCTTGTCCAGCGTTTCAAACTCTTCTACAACTTCTTTAATTTTACATGTCAGCAGTTTGGTTCTGTGTTGGGTAAGTGGAGTCCAGCTTTCCTGAAAAGTCTTCTCCTTTCCCAAAAGGTTCCCCAGTTCCTAATAAACCTAAATACCTTCTCTGAATACCATTGCCTCATCCATGCACTGAAAGCCTGCAGTTCTACCTGTTTAACTGGTCCTGCATGGAGAACTGGAAAGATTTTACAGAATGTTACCAAAGCAGTCCTGATCTTAATCTCTGACACAGAGCCATAAATTTGGCCTCCAGGACCTCTCTCCTACCTTTTCCTATGTCATTTGTACCTAAATATACCATGACCTCTCAAGCACTGTATTGCTGTCTGTCCAGATGCCTTGAGAATTCTGCAGTCTTTGCACATGGCAAATAATTCATCATGCAGTTCTTCAATCATCACACATAAAACTATCTATATTTCTAATAGCCAAATCATTAATTAATATTATCTTTTTCTTCCTAATAACATGGGTTCTTTCCCTCCACAGAGAGGAATCTTCAGTGTTCTACTAGAGGATTTTTATCCATGCAGGGGTTAAAGTCAGCCAGAATGCCCTGGGAACAGGGCCAGTGTTCCAGGGTCCTGAAAAATCTGGCGGAACGCAGCATCCTACCTTGCCCTGTCCCGGAGCTGCGACCAGACTGGGAAGGGGAGTTTTCAAATCTCCTGCCCTGAGCACGTGCAGAAGCATGCTCAGGGCAGTAGTGGCCTTGCCAGGGAGCCGCTCTGACCAGGTTAGGCAGGGAGTGAAAATGGGCATTGGGGAGTAGGTCAGGAAGGGGGTCAAAGACTGAGGGGAGGGGGTGGGAAAAGGTCCCAGGTGATCAAGGAGCTGGCATGTGGGGGTGGAGAGTCAGGAAAGGAGGGGATCAGAGAGCCAGCAGGCATGTGGGTGGGCGCATGGAGAAGAGTCCAAGCCAAGTGATTGGGGAGCCAGTGCCTGGGGGGTGGCGAGTCAGGGATGGAGGGGGTCAGAGAGCAGGTGGGCATGTGCAGAAGAGTCCTGGCCAGGTGATCAGGGAACAGCTATTTTCTCGTACAGAAATAAACCAATTTTGTTTATGTGGGTGTGCAGGTCTACTGCAAAACAAGACAAGGCAATCTCATCCAATTAACTTCACAATAACACCTTTTGTAAGCAACAGCATTAAACCTTGGCACAAATACCCAGAACAATGCTAGGCAAGTGAGAAATGGCTTTGCAATGAACATCTGTTTTTCAGAGGCTGCTAAATCACTATACAGGCATCTAGTGGGACTACTTTAGCATTTTTCTTTCTTGTAGTTCAGATGATGGAAGTTTTCGTGTGTTCATTTGCCCTCTGGTTATCTCTGCTTTACCAAGTCAAAGCACTGAGGTGAGCTCTCATCAAAACGCTGTCTTCACACATGCTTAACACAACAAAACTACATTTTTCCAAACAAACAATCAGACCTATGAACCAGTTCTTAAAGAAGAACTAAATTTAAAAAAAATCATATTTTGCAGGAGCAAAATTGTTGATTCAATAAATTGTTTCTAAACTAAAAAATTAAACATGTAGCTATTTAATATGTGGCCTGAATTCTGTTACTGCTCTAGGTGGGATTTTCAAAGCAATGGATGGACTTAAGCCACATGTTTTCTATGAAATGCAATGGAAAATAAGTAGCTAAATCACAACCACTACTATAAAAAGATGAACCCCAAATTCTGTTGTTATTTTGCCTGTAATGGGCTGTGTGAGAAACTTTAGAGGCTATTTCTGAATGTCTGACCCTTTAATCATGGTCTTCTTCAGGGCAGATTTTCCCCTCTCTTGAATCGATGTTCACTTTAATAGTTACTTAGTGGAGTAAAAATATTGGCGCAGATTGTCTCTGTTTGTTCCTGTGTGGGTGCATAACATATGTACAAAATTCCTTTTGCACCTGAGCAGAAGGCAACTAGAATTATGGGGCTTTAACACCATCAGTAATAAGTGTTAGGAACACATCCTAGAGTGGGCGTTTCCAAATAGCAGCAGTGCAGCCATAGCAGCGTCCCTCCTTCTGATCTGATTTGCTGGTGCTAAGGTACCAGTGATCTGGCTCTGGTTCCAGAGGTGGACAGAGATAACTCAGTAGCAGAGTAAATTATTTTTTTTCACCTCTACATTCCTGGGTATAAATATGAATTAGACTGGTGACTTTAGTACAGGTCCTCTAGCATTTTGCCTGTCCAAGACTTTTCAGAGAAGAGTGGACAACATGGTGGTAAAAATGACAACAGCCACCTTCCATCACTGTTTTCACTGTCTAAGAATTGTGTTAATACCATTATTTTACCATACTCCAGTCTCTCTGGTGGGGGGAACCCCAAAATAGGAAATACTACTTAGCAAATAGTCAAAAGGTTGTATGGATCATTAGTCCTGAGACTGATAATAAAGCTAATGTCCTGTACATTGCTTTGCACGTAAACTCCTATGATTTTTAAAGAAGAATGAACATCTCAGAATATTAGAGAGAAATTAGAAAAAAAAAGATTTAAAGTTGCTTGCAGAATATCATAAAATAAGAATATTGTTTTGAAACACTGCCTTAAATGTTAGCTTTGCTGCATGCAGGTGTTAAAGTAAGCCAGAACACCAGGGACCACCATTTTTAGAGGCCAGCATTCAAGGGCCCCTAAAAATGGAAGAAAGCACCAGAACACAGTGTTCCTGTGCATCCTCCCCCCTCCCCCAGGGCTGGCTCAAGGTGCTGTGAAGTTGCAGCAATTTAAATCTACAGTGAATTTGGCCCAGTGACTTCAAAGAGCAGTGCATTTCTACATTCTTTCTGTCTTTCCATTGAAAAATACTCACATTACAAACATCTATTTCAAACAAGTCAAATGAGACTGTTACATTAAAGCATCACAGTTAGACGTGCTAAAAATTTGTTTAGTATATTTGTGTACGTGGGTCTCTCAGTGGCTCCAAGGCATACAGATAAATCAAGTACTGACTGTCATGAACGGGAGGTACCAGTTTGATTTATTAATCTTAATTTTTTAAAAATCTAAGTTAAGACGACATTTTATAAACATGCAAGTTAACCAATTCTGATTACACTTTTTTCTCTGTACAATTCAGCAAACTTAGTCTTAAAACTTATCCATGAAATTTAAAGCATGAATGTGTGAGTGCTGTGTGCTATTGTTAACTATAATGTGTCTTTCAAAAACCTATTCATTTAGGATATCAGCAGGAAACCTGGACATGATGATATATAGAAAGCACTGAATTGGCACATTTGGTTAAAAATCAGATAAATACACCAACCTTTAACTGATCTAAAAAACTTTACATGAATAGTCATGCAAACTATATGTTCTTAGTGAATATACAATCTTTTGAATAATAGTTTCCAAATCAAGGTAGAAATTCCATTTTTAGAACCATTTTCAAATATTTGAGCTCAAAGATTTTTGTAGGCGATTTTGGGGAGAGGAGGGTTGGGTTTTATTCTGTTAGTTCAGCTCTTTTTATATTTTTGGTATCCTTAACATAGAATGGTTCTCCTAGAGAAACCCCAGGAGAGCCAATAGAAACTATGGGGCGTGTCAAATTATACTTTAACCACTGCTGAATATGTCTAGCTAAACATTTCCTGTTCTACTCACACATAGTTGGTTACAGAATTAAGCACTTCTTAAGCATGGATGTGGTTAGATCCTGCATACCTGGCTGCCTGGGGCTCCATCTGGTTCTTCCAGGAGCTCTACTGCCATAAACAGGCCCCAGGTAGGGCTGCTGCTCCAGTTCAAAACCAGTACTCGAGTTAATGGAGTTGCAACTTCTTATGACAATAGTGATTTTGACCTAGAAATTGCATCAAGTATGTTTACATTGTCTCCACGATTCTGATTACGTAAATAGCTTTAAATTGTGTTTTGGTAGGTGTAGGGTGGCAATTTTGTCCCATAGCTAGTGAGTTGGCATTAATCAGGGAGGTTCATGGAAGTTCCACAACATGACATTTAGCCACTATACTGGGACCTTCAGTCAGAATTAGTTCAATCAATATCTTTACAGCACTTGTGTGAAAAGGGTAAAATAGACCCTTTACACATATATTGTATGATTGATCCATACATACAATACCTTGATTTCAACAAGAACTGAGTTTATCAGACGTATAATGTGGCCTTTGGAGAGGGTCTCAGAACAGAAGCAACTGAAAGACTGACAATTCTAGAACGCAGTCATGTCACAAATAACTACCATGTTGCCTAAGATCTCTGGATAAAAAGTGCCATGTAAAAGCTATGTGTTATTTATTATGATGACATAATACTGAACCATCATTTATTTGAATCTTTTGAGAGACCCAGTTTCTGTTACACAAGATCAGTTAAGTATATGTCACTCAGAGCCAGAATATGATCTCAGATACACCAGCACAAATCCCAACTCCACTGACTTCAGTTATTTGGTATTTCTGCAGAGGTATGTCCTGTGCAGTTTGAAAGGTGAATTTTGGAAGAGTGTCAGAAATGTACATACATTACAACAGTATGTTATGGACTATTTTTACATGTATGTATGGCTATCGGTGAGGCCTTTCAGGGGGCACACTCCCCCCTCCCATTTTGTGTAGTCTCAAAATGGAGAAATAAAACCACCTTGTCAAGATGCAATGATCTAAAGACCAGACAGAATTCACAGAGCCTTTCAAGAAAGAGCCAGGATAAACAAACTGATTTATGTAGTTAAATTGCATTGGTGAGGAACTGTGGTAGTCTGTCACCTGGGCTTGACAGTTAATGGACAGTATTCTTGCAATAGGAGATTCCCTGAGTTTATGTATGAAATTTGGACTCAGAGCTGTCTGAACTCAGTAAGAAGCATGCCACAGTTACTAAATTTTTTAGGTTTATCAGGTACCCAGCAGACATGGCAGGGAAGTAGGAATTTTATTCATCTTAGTAACTGATCAGAGCATTAAAACATCTGAGTTTAGTTTAGTTCTAGAATTGGCACAGATTGGGAGTGGTTCTTATTCTGGGCCCATTCATTTGCCATTATTTCTAACCTTTCACAAGTTTTAAAGCTTTGGTTTTGTTTTTTTGACCATATTCCTGATCCTGTTATATAAAAATGCTTGTCTTCTACTGGCAGAAAGAGCTATGGCAAAGCTGTCAAATTACCGAGATCACATAGCACTGGTGACTTCCAAGCCTACAAGAAACTTTGCAGGCTTCTTTTTGCACTACATTCCTTCTAACATCAATAGGTAATTCAAACTACTAATCTTTGATTGATGGGTAGGCAGTGCATGAGCAATAACATAGCTATCAATACTGGTGTGCATGCTCCCATATTCAAACACAACCAAACTTTTCTGGATTGACCCAGTTTTATTTACTTTCAGCATATACTTTTTCACTAGGGGAGTAGTAATGCATGGGAATGGGTTACTTACGGAAGTGGTGGAATCTGCATCCTTATGGGTTTTTAAGGCTCAGCTTGACAAAGCCTTGGCTGGGATGATTTAGTTGAAGGTGGTCCTGCTTTGAGCAGGGTTTGGACTAGGCGACCTCCTGAGATCCCTTCCTACTCTAATTTTCTATGATTCTGAATCTGTCCATTCATATTCCAAAAAAAGTTCCCTGTCTTCCTGATGTTATCCAGTCTTTGACAAGAGTAGAGGATTTATAGGAAGAGTTAGACTTGCTGTATTTGTTCTATGAATGATCATGAAATGAAATGCTGGAAGTTTCTTAAAATAATGCAAATAGGAAAACCTTTCTGGGTCAGACACTGTACTTTGTCATCCTCACTTGGGGCCACAGCACAATGCAGGCTTTCAACATTAATATTTTTCATGGTAAGGCAAGATAGGGGAAAGTTATCAAAAGATGACTCATAGAAGAGCATAGAAGAGCTGGTGGTTAGTACCAGCTTCTATTTTAAATGATCCAAGCTTTTGAAGTAAAGAATTGTATCTTATGCTCAGCAAAGTATTTTGAACATTTAGACAGATGTAAAAGTTTTTCCTCTTCTTAAACAAAAATAGAGTAGCTAGCAACTCAAATATACAAAGTTAATATTTAATCTTTCATTTCTGCAGATTACATGTTTTAAAGTTGTACCATATTCTTGCATTTTACCCGCAAACATGAGGTGTCTGGAATAAGTATTTTTGGCATGAACATGACCCTCAGAAGGGACTCACAGATGAACATACAAGGACAGACCTTGACCCTAAATAGGGGGAATCAGAAAATCTGAATTCAAACTTTAAGAGTGTACCAATTTTATAAAATATGGCTGCTATGCACTACCGCTATTGAAATCACAGTACCTGTAAAACATCTGAAGGAAAGCTTTACAAAGGAATACATTGCAGCAAGCATTCTGGAATATAAGAACATAAAACCTGACATACAGGGTGTAGTGTTTTGGACTACCTAGGGTCATTGGGGTTGTCATAGTAATAAATGGGAGGGAAAACTGTCTGTCTGGTTCCGTCTCTCTCACTTCTCTTTCAATAAAGATTCCCTACACAGCTCTGAATGTGTTGCCTCTCCTTATTGGATTATAATTCCCCTAAAACTCTACATCTAGTGACAGAGGATGGGATATGTGATGGAGCTGACTATTCTCAACAATCCTGGCAACTATGAAACATCAGAATGCAAAGTAAGAAGCAAAACTTTTATTTACTGCTTGCATGGGGGTTGTGTTGTAACTCTAAAACCTGATCTGTTTGCCTAAGGGCTGGCTGTCTATTCTGAAAGCTGATCTGCCTGCTGTTAAGTACAAGAGATAAACAATAACCACAAGAGGGCATCATGGCTTTACTTACTACAACCCTAGAACCATTTGACCATTCATCAGATTCGTGGCAGACATATACAGCATGATTTCAAAATTTTGTAATAGCGAATGATATAACTAATCAGAAGAAGGCACCAGTTTTTCTAACAGTCATTGGAGTTAAGACTTATAGTTTGTTATGTGATTTGCTTTATCCAGAGAAGCCAGAGCAGAAACCTTACAGGGACCTAGTAAAAGTTCTAGGAGCTCATTTTTCCCCAAAGCCACTAGTAATTGCAGAGAGGTATAGGTTCTCCTGAAGGAACTAAGGTGAAGGTGAATCAGTTGTACAGTTTGTAGCAGCTCTAAAGAAGCTGGTGGCACACTGTGACTTCAAGACCATGTTAGAGGAAATGCTCTGTGACAGGCTGGTGTGTGGCCTGCACAGTGAATCAGCATGTAAACACCTATTGACCAAAGGTCAACTCACCTTGCAGAAGGCTGTTGAGATTGCAGTCTCCATGGAACATGTCCCCCAAGACATGCAACAGATCAGGGTTGGCAAATATAAGGTATGCCCAGAACCTACCCACAGGCACTGGGGAGACAGGAGTGTTACCAGTGTGGGAAGCAGGGTCACCTCGTGTCAGAGTGCTGGTGTAAGGAACTACTGTGTCAACAGTGTGGTAAGAGAGGGCACATTGAATGTGCCTGCAAACAAAGGAAGGATGAGGCAAACAGAAGAGGTAGACCTGAGAAAAATGGGCTGTTGGTTCTGCATACTAAGAGGGAAATTCTGCATTCAGTAGAGCAGAATCCAAGTGATCACAGTGACACCCAGTCAGAAGATGAAGAGTCCCTCCATGTTTTGTCTATAACAGCTGGACCACATAAATTCTGGGTGACACCTATGTTGGAAGGCAAACCTGTACGCATGGAATTGGACACTGGTGCAGCAGTTTCATTAGTTTCTAACTTCGTATGTCAGAAGGACTTTAGACATCTGCCACTTAAGCCAACAGTAGTTGTTTTGAAGACATACACTGGGGAGACTGTTCGGGTATGTCTACACAGTAACTATTATTTTGAAATAACCCGTTTTGAAATAACTCATTTTGAAATAAAATCCTAATTTCGAAATAAGTTAATTCTAATTAACAGTTTGTTAATTCGAATTAAGGAAAAGTCTGCTTTTGAAATGGCTGTTATTTCAAAATGGTTATTTCGAAATAAGGCTGTTCAGACATGTTGTTTCAAAACAGTTGTTTCGAAACAATGGTGTTTTGAAACAACGTGTCGGAACGCCGTTGTTTCAAAACAACAGCTATTTCGATTTCCTGCTAGATCTAACAGTTTTGAAACAACGGCTGTTATTTCAAAACAACGGGTCCCATTGTTTTGAAATAATGGTATGTTGCGTGGACATGAGAAATTTTATTTCGAAACAACGGCTGTTGTTTCGAAATAAAACTCACGTCTGAACACAGCCTTCGGCTATCGGGTATTATTGATGTGAAAGTAGAACTCAATGGACAGACCACAAAGCTACCACTGTTTGTGGTGAAGGGGAACGGTCATTTCCCAGACAAGACCTGTTTCCTGCTCTGTCCAGAAAGCAGGTGGCCTGGTTTGGCGATGGCATGTGGATCAGTTGCTGCTCTGTCATACCCATCCAGAAGATGCAGCTTCAACTGAAGTAACTGACTTCACTCTTACAGATGATGTAACATCAGAGCATGAAACAACTGTACATGTCTCTCCTGCTCCAGACACCTTTTCAATGCCTTCAGCCTCCTCCCTGGACCAACCAGACACAACATCCTCTCTGGTTTCAGGTACTTCCCCAGTACCTATAGCCACACCACGACTGATACTGTTGGGGTAAATTTCTGTTATACCCCTTATTTTTGCTTGTTATAATGATAAGTTGCCATTAAGTAGTGTACCTAACCAGTTTCAGCAGGCTTGGTTATGTTAACCAGCAGAGTTGCACATTCCAGTAATGTAACAGTTAGGGTACATTGGCAGGCAGCCAAGTTGAGAGTCTGTGTAGCAGCCAGGAACAGAGTCTGCCTGGCAGCCCGAGAACTTTCTCTCAGGACTCCCATTTGATTGGAGAGGCAGAAGGGCTGCGAGAACCTTTCATAAAGTTTTATATTTGATTGGGGGGGAGGTTGTTTACTGCTGGAACTTTCTGTGCGCTCTGCTAGAGGATTGGTAGGACCCTCCATAGTGGGAGAATGCTACACTCTGACTGGGCAGTTTGAATGGGCCTCAGCATTTATTAGAGGTTGCCTGCTGGGAGGAGGGGTCCCTGTTTCTGTTTCTGTTCCTTTTCTTGGGGAATCCTTCTGGTGCTTCATTGTGGATTAGGGCTGGAGAAAAACCTGAAGACCAGAAGACTGGCAGGTTGGCCAGTTCAGGTTTAAGCGCCTGCCACTGGAGAGGACACCTTCGAGCAGTATGTGTGTGTGGACTTGCTCCATTGCTGGGACTTAGGCTCAGGCACCTGGAAGCCCTCGGCTGCGAGAGGCGGAGTAGGAGAACTGAGTGGGACTTTTCCTAATTGAGTACTCTGGCTTGGACACCGGAAGCCCCAAGTGCAGATAGAGGAGGAATCGTCGTGGGACACTCAGTGGACCGGCTCAGGAGAGACCCTGAAGCGGGATCCGTCCGGAGAGCCTTGGGTTTGGAGCCTGGGACTGTGTTTCAAGGCCCTGCTCTACCCTGGGAGGCTGGGAACCCTGGACTTTGCTTAGGGTGAATGGACTCTAGTTGCAGGACTAGACCACCAGCGGTCCAGAAGCAGATGGTCCATGCTCGGAGGACGCCGGACCTGGACGCAGAAGTAGACGGGTGGAGGAGCTCAGAGTGCCTGGAGCTGAGGACTGCGTGGGAGTCGTAGGCCAACTCCCCATGCACAGTGAAGCAAGACCATAAGGGAAGTCCAGGCAGTTGGGCATATAGGTCCTCTTGTTTCCCCTTTTTCCTGTTGTTCTCCTAGTTTAAAGTTTTGAGGTTTGGGCGTTGGCCTACTGGGTGGGTGTGTTTGGCCTGGAGGTGAAGGGATAGTTTTACCATACGGTAACTGGGGTTGGGGTTTGTTTAATAAACAGTGTTTGTTTTGGAAACCTCTGTCTCCTAGTGTTTATTCCACCAGGCTATACAAAGCGTGAGTTGATAGAGGCTCGAGGGGCAGCTTGTATTCAACATTCCTGAACCCCTTTCTGTGAATATTAGTATTTTTCCAGAACAATACCACCTTGTGGTGTGGGCTCACCAAAAGTTCGCTGTAATCTACTTCGAGACAGAAGGCCTCCTAATTGGCTGGATCTTTAGCTAGTGGTGGCCCCCTCTTCGTGGGCCAGAATAACTCCCCAGGGTTTCACCGGAGAAGGGGTAGTCTACCCTCATCTCCTAGTTTAGTCTCTATTCTTGGGGGGGGGGGTATTTTTTCAGGGGGGGTGGGCTTTTTCATTAGAGGGGAAGGAATATGTGGTGTTTTGGACTACCTAGTGTCCTTGGGGTTGCATAGTGATAAATGGGAGGGTTGTTTAGGTGCTAGGGAAAACTGTCTCTCTGGTTCCCTCTCTCTGTTCTCTTTCAATAAAGACTCCCTACACAGCTCTGAATATGCTGCCTCTCCTTACTGGATTATAATTCCCCCTAAAACTCTACACAGGGTAAAACCAATGGTCTGTCTATCCCCATAGAGCTTCAAGTGAATGTGTAGAACAGGGCAATTTGGAGACATCAACTCACATGTATTTTTTATGGCTTCTGGCAGTCAGAGATTTAAGGTTGTCCTGAGTATGGGCTTACATCTGTGACCCTCTTGGCTAATAGCTATGATGAGCCTATATCTCCGTGAACATATCTAGTTCTTTTTTTAGTCCCGTTATACTTTTAGTCATGATAGCAGCCCATGGCAATAAGTTCCATAGGTTAATTGTGCACTGTGTGAAAAGTACTTTCTCTTGTTTTTATTAAGTTGGCTGCCTGCTGATTGCATTGGGTGACCCCGGATTTGTTAAATGTGGGAAAGGGTAAAAAACATGTCCCTGTTCACTTTTCCCACACCATTCATAATTTTATAGACCTCTGTTGTACCTTCCATTAATAATCTTTTTTAAGATGAACAGCCCTAATCCTTTTAATCTGCCCTTGTACTGAAACTGTTCCATACTTTTAATCATCTTTCTTACCCTTCTCTGAACCTTCTCCATTTATACAATATCCATTTTGAGCTAGGGCAACCAGAAACAGACATAGTATTCCAGGTATAGGTGCACCAATGGATTTATAAAGATATTTTCTTATTATCTACTCTTGTCCTAATATTTTTCTTGAACATTGTTAATCTTTTGTCCACTGCTAGACTCTGAGCTGAAGTTTTCAAAGAACTATCAATGATAACTCCAAGCTTTCTTTTTTTGAGTGATAATAAATATATATAAATCCTCAGTCATCTAGTTTAATGAGATCCCTTTGTAATTCTTTGCAATCAACTTTGGACATAACTACCTCAAACAATTTTGTATCATCCACAAACTGTACCACTTCACTAGTCGCTCTCTTTTCCAGCTCATTAATGAATATGTTGAGCAGCACAGTCTAAGGAGAGATCCATGGGGGTCCTGCTGTTATCTCTCCATTGTGAAAATGGACCATTTATTCCTACTCATGGTTTTCTCTCTTGACTAGCTTCTCTGTAATGGGCTTTTCTTTCTTGAATGCTTCTTTAGCACCTGTCATCTAGTGGCCCCATTGCCTGTTTGGCAGGCTTTCTGCTTCTAATATAGTTTTGAAAAAATTCTCATTGTTCCTTATTGCAGCTTTAGCAAGTTGCATCTCAAATTCCTTCTTGGCCTTTATAATAAGATACTAGATAGTAAGAAGAGTATAATAAGAGTTTCACACTTAACCTGACAGAGTTTGTGCTCCTTCCTATTATCCTCACTAGCTTTTGACTTCTTAATTTTAAAGTATGATTTTTTTTTTGCTTCTAATGGTCTCCATTACTCTGCTGTTTAGTCATAGTTGTATTCTTTTGGTCCCTTTATTGGCCTTTCTGATTTAGGCTATATGTTTAGTGTGAGCTTAAATGATAGTGTTTTAAAATAGCCTCCATGTTGCATGCAGTCATTTAACTCTTGTGACAGCTCCCTTTAATTTCTGTCTAAAATCTCCTAATTTTTGTGTAGTTCTTTTTAAAATTAAATGTCACCATGGTGGGTAAGAATGTTAAATTTAATTACCATTATAGTCATTATTACTGAGTTGCTCAGTTATAACTACCTCTTGGACCAGATCCCATGCTCCACTTAGCTCTAGATCAAGAATTGCCTTTCCCTTTGTGGCTTCCTAGACATCTACTTCAAGAAGCAGCCATTAACAGCATTCAGACATTTTATCTCTGTTTCATGCCCTATGATAGCACTTTATCCAATCAAGATGAGGATAATTAAAATCATAAGTTATTATTGCTCTTTCTGCTGTTGTAACTCTCTAACATCCTTAGCATTTCACAATCACTGTCACCATCCTGGACCAATAATCAGTTGTATGCTCTTATTGTTTAAGTATAGAACTTCTTTCTGTAGAGATTCAATGGTGTATGTTTCATGTAAGATATTTACCTTATCTGACTCTATTTTCTTGTACATGTGATGCCGCTTACCCACCAGGGGAAACTACTCTGTCATTCCTTTATGTTACACCTTAGTATTACTATATCCCATTGATTATTCTCATTCCATCATGTTTCCATAATGCCTATTATATCAATAACCTTATTTAATACCAGGCCCTTGAGTTCACCCATCTCACTATTTAGACTTCTTGCATTTGTATATAAGCACATGTACATTTTGTTAATACTCAGTTGCTCACTTTCATGCATTATTTTAAAATGGTAAAAACAACAAGATTCCTGTGGTTTCTTACAGACTAACAGATTTCTTTGGGCATAAACTTTCACAGGCTCCAACCCACTTCATCAGATGCATGCATCTGACGAAGTGGGTTGGAGTCTGTGAAAGCTTATGCCTGAAGAAATCTGTTAGTCTTTAAGATGGCACAGGCCTCTTGTTGTTTTAGCTGTACACAGACTAACACATCTACCTCTCTGGAAACTTAAAATGGGACTCTATTTTGTTTGACTGATCTTTATTAACTCCTACCCTCCTGTACTTTCCCAATTTCTTTCTTATCCACTTTGCTAGGATATAAAGTTCCCTATTCAATAATTCATCCTTAAGGGACATTTCTGAAGACTGAAGAATATGATGAAGCAACTAATTTTATACAAAAATCACATTACTGAACCTCCTGCCCACCTCCCAGAAGTATTAACGTTCTGGCAAGCCAAACCCCCTCTAATTAATAACCCCACCTACTCCTCTGTTTTGAGCTGCCAATGATAATCAACTCTAGTTACTTGTCATGCATTTCTCCAGACACCAACAATCCTTTATTTACCCTTCCCTTCTAGACTTCTATGCTCTCTTTATCCATTTATGCACATTCCCTTATATGTGGAACACCAGCTAGTTTAGTAACGGACTCAACCTTTCAGGATTCAAGGGAGAGGCAGGCCTCCATTCTGCTCTTTTTCAGCACTGGTTCACAAGGAAAAGAGAAAACACTTCATGTGCCTCTTAATTTGTGGGAGCAAATAATTATGAACAGGAACAGGCTATAACTAAAAAAGAAATGGATAAACTCAGTTCTCCAAGATCTCTTAATGAAGAAAATGTCTTTTCAGGAACAAAATGAATTTGACTTGCATGAAACCTGTGATGTTAGATAAATGTTAAAATAATCATTCAATGTTTTACTACAATTGTTTCTGGTTTTATAATTTTTCTGGTTAATTTGGAAGTTACATAGGACCAGGCTCATTTTCACAAGTGGTGACATATTGTACTTTCGTACTCTGCTCAAAATCAATTGTATTGAGCTATGTTCTGAGCCTGAGGTACTCAATCAAAAGAAGCTTTCCCTGAAGGCAATGGAGAATTTGACTGATTAAAGACTCCTGGGTTTGCTTTATAGACAAGAATCTTAAATACTCCAATCATAACATTGTTTTTTTGCTCTCTAATGCCCACTGAATTTCACACAGTCATACTTTAGATATCGCAATTGGAAAAAGCTGCACATGTAACAGCCTTTTCTTGACCTCTAGAGATCTCTCCTGTGCACGAGTCCCCTCCAAACTGTACTTTTCACAACCTGGGAAACTCACTGAAGAATCTTGTTATTGACAAAGTGAATGATATTGTTGTATAATGTTGATATTTTAAACACCAGTGCAGCAGAACACCTTTCCTCAGTTTAAGCTTTGTTTTTGTCTGATGTTGGGTTCCTTGTTGTAACTCATTAACTTAAAAAGGTACCCATGTACGCATGAGCTGATCTGAAGGCTGAATTAAGAGAGGTGGTTTAATTCTTATTCTTGGCTGAACCAGCTGATAGAATAACAATTTCCAAAAGGCCATTGCCTGGAGACTGTGCATAAAATAGCTAATTGTATTAGTTAACTAACCGTAAAGATTGTTCCCTTGACAAAATGCTACGGAACATGTCCCTGGCTAGGAGTTATGAATGGAAACAAATCATGTGATCAATATGATTTAAGGGGGTTTTATGGCTACTGTTTTATGAATTCTTTCTATATTTACAATACTGCGAGTGCATCACTTTTCCAGAAAGGTGGTGTTAGTTAAAGCACTGATACCATTGACTTCAAAAATCCCGGAATAATAAACAAGAGTTTTCATTTACTTTTTTATGTACAAATTATACAACTATTTCTGTGGCAGTAGGCCCCAAGGCTCAACCTGTGGGCTGTTCCTGTGCTTTTGAACTTTCTGTAATGGTGGCTTGCTGGGAGTGGTGTTCTGTCTCCCTCTTGCGATGGCTGGGCTCCACAGAGCATAAGTTTGCAACAGCCTTAACTAATTTTTAGATCATGTGGCAGCAGCACATGAGGGCTATGTCTACACTACATGGCTCTGTTAAGCTGTCTTAATAAGGTCTATTTTAAGCCAGCTTAAAGTAGACCTTAAGATGGTTTAGAGTACCAGGAGACTGCCCATGTCCACATTGGCAAGTGTTACGTTGCCCTAGGAGTGGTGCATTGTGGTTACCTGGCCCACAGTGCATCACAGCAGAAGTGCTCCTCTCTCCTGGCCACTCCTTTACTACAGGAAGTGAGTGACCACACTACCCTCCATACTGTGTGTGGCAACAGGGAGGTCAGGAAGCCTGACGTAGCCCAGCAATGTGCCAGCACAGCACTCCACACCCTCCCTGCATTATTGCCCAGACTCCTCCAGCTCTGGACCAGGTGCTGCAGGGCAACTGCCAGCACAGGGGCAGGGGACAGCAGTTGTTAAGACTCAAACACCGGGAAAAAGGAGATAGAGGAAAAAGGAAGTCAAATCACCTGTTGTAATGGGAAAAAAATCTAGTCACAATTTAATCCTACTTTCACACAATCTAATCTAAAAGAAATAACTCTCTTTCTTTCTATAGGCTGTTTCCCAGTGTTTGAATCTTAACAAATGCTTTGATTTGCTGTTACAGTGTGACCTGATCCTATGTCTTACACTCCCCTGCATTTATTTCCTACCATTCTTTAAGCTCCCCCCATCTTCAAACCATCTGATAAAGTAGGATTTTCTCCCATGAAAGCTCATCCAATAAATAAATTTGTTAGTCTTAAACAGTGCCTCTGGACTCCTTGTTTGTTTTACAACAATATCGGGTCATCTGGCTGAGAAGGGGGAGACACCCAGGGTCAGGCTGAGAAGGGGAGACACATGGGTCAGGCTTGGGGGGGGGGAGTGTGGGGTTGGGCTGCAGAAGGCAAGGGGAGAGACAAAGGGGGTCAGGCTGGAGAAGAGGAGAAACATGCAGGGCGGGTTGGGCTGGAGAAGAGGAGAGAGACACAGGGTTGGGCTGGTGAAGGGCAAGGAGAGAGACATGCAGAGTTGGTCTGGAGAAGGGGAAAGAGGCACAGGGTAGTGCTGCAGAAGGGGAGAGACACGCAGGGTCAGGCTGGAGACAGGGAAAGAGACAGCTGGAGAAAGGCAAGAGGAGAGAGACGTGCAGGGTTGGGCTGTAGAAGGGCATGGGGACAGACAGGGTTGGGCTGGAGACAGGGAGAGATACATGCAGGTTTGGGCTGAGAAGGGGGAGACATGGGGAGTCAGGCTGAGAAGAGGGGGAGATGCCAGATCAGGTCAGGCTGAAGAAGGGGGAGATGTGGGGTTGGGCTGGAGAGGGAGAGAGATGCAGGGCTGGGCTGAGAAGGGAGGAGGTGTGGGATCGGGCTGAGAAGAGGGCAGATGCGAGGTTGGGCTGAGGCAGGGAAAGACGTCAGATCAGGTTGGGAGAAGGTGACTTGGGCTATAGTCCTAGGATGCTGGGCTGCAGGGTTGGGACAAAGACATCGGGGTTTTGATGTGTTGCACCCGGCTGGGAATGCTCCCAACTGTGTTGTGCCTTCTAGCTGGCCCCCATCCTCATGTTTCTAATATCTAGGAGGCCAATTAAGTTGACTTAAGCCAACTCCTGGGCCACAGTGGCTTAAGACAACTTAAAGTTGATTTAACTGCTGAGTCATCTTTTCAAGTGAGAGTTATTAAGCTGACTTAAGCAAATGCATTTGCTTAAGTCGACTTAATACCTTCCCAGTGTGGGTAGGGCTTTAAGTCAACTTAAACCTGTACTGTAGACATACCCATATTTAGCTCCAGAGGTCCCTGGTTTGATCCTCTCTGCCTTTCCCCCTATTTGGGTTAGTGTTACGTTTCTTTTACTATCTTCCCAAATAATCTCTGATTCAGTACTTTTATCCAGCACATGAACATGAATATCATAAAAAGGAAACTCTGGTACTTGCCCAGCTGTGATCATCCCCTGACTAATTTAATCTAAACTAAACCAAACTCTGTCTGAAATTTCTCTGTAGTCTATGAACTGAAGTATACCAATGTGGCAGGAGGCATCACCAGGAGGTATTGTTACACATATGCTAAGAAATGGAACTTGCAACACTGAGAACAAGTTTTTAGTCTATTAAGAAATGATGTAGTGCTATCTTTGTTGTTTAGGAATCCTCGGAAAGAATTTGTGGCAGATAGCAGAGTTTATTCTCTATATTTAGAGGAAATCTTGGACTACTGTAAGTTTCAGGCATTGATGCCTCCAGTCCAGAACTTAAATAGGTACATAGTTCTTCATCTTTGATTTCCTCCTCATTTGGAAGCTGACCTGCAAAGTGCCTTAATTCTGCCACTGCTCAGCAGATGAGTGACACTGATGTAAGAAGAGGGATACTGGTGTCAGAAGAAGGGGTAACTTTCTGTATTTACATTTGTGGGCAACTGGTTGAGGCATCTGTCGGACGATGGTTTGAAACATTGGAGATTTGAACTTTTGCAAATTTCGTTTGGTTGTTTTGGAGAAAATGTCATACTCTCAGAAATGGCTTGACTTAAAAACTCCACACCTGATTCATGCTATTATCATGAAGGACTAGTAAGTGACTACTTTTGAACAACCATAACAAGTGTTTGAGAATGAGATTTTTGAAAGTGCTCAGTCTTGGCTATTGACTTCAAAGAGAGCAGAGTTATACTAATATTGAGCATTTTTGAAAATCCCACACTTCAATGTTAACAGTTTGTTGAGCAAATAACTAAATAAATCTTTTGCACAGTGTACTTACACCCAGGTAATAAATGGTATTTCAGTACATATTTTTCTAGATAGGGCCTGAGGTGAGTTGTTTATCACAGGCTTTCATAAAAGGAAGACACTATTAGAAAAGGAATTGTTGTATTATATTTTAAAACATACTGACTAGTAGTGGGGAAAAAAAAATACTCAAAGCATAAGCTTGTGAGCAAAGTGTCCATGAGGTCAGATTAGTTACATTGCCTTAAAAGTAAGAAATTTGGTTTAGATTTTGCTGTAGTTCAGTAAGAGAAAAAAAAAAAAGAAAGAAAGAAAAAGAAAGAAAGAAAATCAGTAACTTAACTGGGGGTTTGGTGGATTCTCCGTAACCTAAAGTGTTTCAGTCATAATGTGAGAACTTCCCTAATGCAGCCAGAGTTTTATGGATCTATTATGAGGGGGAAGAGGGTTTGAGGTTCTGTGGCCTGTGATGTGCAGGAAATCAGAGATGATCATTATGGGCCCTTGTGACCTTGAAGACTATGGGTGTGTTCACACAGCAGTCTTATTTCGAAACAGAGGTTGTTTTGAAATAAGAAAGGCCATATTCACACGACGCACTGTTGTTTCGAAACAACGGGTTCCATTGTTTTGAAACAACGGCGTTGTTTTGAAACAACTTAAACCCCATGTGGGGACAAAACAACGTTGTTTCGAAACGATCGTTCTGAAACAATGCCGTCTGAACATGTTTCGAAACAAAGGTGACTCATTTCGAAATAACTGTTGTCTGAACATGCTATTTCGATTCCTGCTTTTTTCCTTAATTCAAATTAAGAAACTTAATTTGGATTAACTTATTTCGAAATAAGGCATAATTTCGATACAACTTGTATTGAAATAACCCTCTATGAGTGAACATAGCCTACGAGTATGTCTACACTTGCAAGTTAGTTCGAATTAAGGAGGCTTAATTCAAACTAACTTAGTCCCTGGCTACACTAGGCTTTCATTGGTTCAAACTAAATAAAAGCTTAGTTCGAAGTAGTAAGATCTGCTACTTAGGTTGAACTAAGCCCTTATTTCAATCTTTAGTTCAAACTAAGGATGATGTAAACAAGGATTAACCCTTAGTTCAAACTTAATGAGTTAGTTCTAATTAACAAAGTGGACTAATTTGAACTAACATTAGTTTGAATTAGTTCATGTTGTTAATTTGAACTAATACGTTTGAGTTTAGTTCAAACTAAACTCAAACATATTAGTTCAAATTAACAAATTCAAACTAACTTTTCCTAGCATAGACATAGCCTATCAGCCTATAACAACTCTATAATCTTCTGACACTTGCGTATCAGGTATTTTCTTAACAAACAATAAATATATGTAGTGCTTGTGAAAGGAATCAAACTGACAACACCAGAGCATTTTTTTCCCCCCATAAACTAGACGACAGCTCAGACTGTGATAGTTTCTTCAGTGTTCCCCAGTTCTGTTCTGGAGAGGACAACTCAAAAGGAGAAAGAATATTTCAGATTCCGTTTCCATTCATTCTGTCATTCTGGCAAGAAGACTAGCAGCATGGAAAGCTAATCAGTGTGAAGTGTAATGGCTTCTATGATGAAGGCCATTGCCTGTCAGGAACTTGATTGAGGCATTCAGATAATTTCAAATAACTTGTTGAACAGCAATAATTTTTCATCTCTGCTTGTCTTACTTTGAACCAATGGCCTATTAATGAAAGTCTTTGTATATTGTTTTCAAGACCCTGACTTATTCAATTCCCTGGAAATTATTAAATATGGCTGTAATTAAGTTTTCAAGTAAATATGCTCTAATAGTATATATGAGACTGAAATTAAGGAATTCCTGAATAGTGCTAGGCAAGTAATGGATTTTTTGATTCTCTGCCAGTTACAATACAAATAAGCTTTGTTTGATTAAATTCAGAATGATATTTCTCAGAATTCTGCAGTAAATCAGAAAATCAAAAAAAGGTTTGAGTCAAACATTTTCTGATGGTGCCTCCCTTTAAGCTTTAGGCCAGTGGTTAGAGCGCCTATCCTGGAAGTAGAAAACCTGGGCTAAGTTCCCACTTCACTCTGAATAAGAGATGGGATATGAATTTGGGTCTCCTTGCCACTGGGCTAAAGGATACTCCAGTACAGGGACTTTCTATACATAACATCTGTACAGTGCTGCGTCAACAACAGCTACCTTCCCATTGACAAAGCCTTACTTCTTTTGTGGAAGTAGATTACTAGCATTGATCAAAGAGCTCATCTGGAATCGACTGAGCAGATCTCCACAACCTGCTTAATTCATCTTGCTGCATTAATCACTGTAGACCTGGCAGAGAAGACATATCAGTCTCTTCTCTTGAGGTTGTACCACTTTTTATAAATAATTAAACAGCTCTGGAAGTCAGGACTGAATTGTTCTCAGTTCAAACCCTTTCTCAGCAGGGTATGGGGGATATTCAACCCATGTTTCCACATTTCTGGTAAGTGTTCAGGTCACTGGGCTAAAACTTATACAGGGAGGCAACAACACCCTTGTCTCCTTCTTTAGCCATTTTGTGAGTCAAGTTTATTTCTTTGCTTTTGTCAAAGTGCCTGAAAGTCAAAACAAATTTTGAGGTAGAAATGAAACTAAGTATTTTGTTTCCAATCCATGTTGTAGTTTTGTTCAGTTCAGTGGAAACCACTCAGTGAGGCTAACATGAATTCACAAGTAGTTTTGGTGGAACAGAAACTGCATTTTTCATTGGATAGACTCTTTAACCCCAGAATTCTACCCAGCTCTGCCCCTGAGTCTTAATCCAATATTTAATTTTAGATTTTTCCTATAGTGCTCATTCCTACATAAATGTTTAAATATTGCTTCAGTTTTTTATGTTTATTGTAAAATAAGGTAGGAGTTTGCTCTGTATGTTGAAGAATTTTCAGTTTAGAAACTGGGTTTTGTGTGTGTGTTATGAGAAGAGTTATAAGTGTAAATAAATATCTTTAGGGGCATAATTCAAATCTTAATAGTTGTATAGTACTTTAGAGTGTGAACAATTCTGGATTTTTAAAAAGGGAAGGACAGTTGAAAGTATCCCTCATATTTAGGAAAAAATAAAAGTTGAGATTGATTCTTGCAGAAATGTTTGAAAATTTAATGGAAAGAAAGTATATTACGACTTAACTAGTAGTAGTGGCATAGACTGAAAAACACAGTACTAGTTTTGTACATTTCTTACAGAAAAAAACTTTAGCCCAGTAAATAGCTGCTGTTAAATTTTCAATATTGGGCTATGTGACAGGGCATCTGCCCTGCACTGGTAAGGACAGGGTTAATAGTGCTCTGGGAGTGGCAGACAATTGGAGAGAGTAGCCGGAGAACCAACTGGAGCCCAATGACCCAATATAAAGGGAGCCGCAGAGGCAAAGTAGTCAGTCCACCCTTGGAACTCAAGCAGGAAGGTTGGCTGCCTACTGGGCTTGCTGGAAGAGTCAGCACCCTGGACAGCATAGTGAATGAGTGCTGGCATTCAGTGGGATTTGGTGCCCTGAGGTAAAGGACACTACAGTAGTGGGGCTGCGGATAAGTGGCTCAGGGAAAACAGTGAAAGGAAGTAATGGTGCAGAGAAATTTGCTGTATACAAGGTCCCTGGGCCAGGGTCCAGAGAAGTGGGCAGGCCTAGGTCCCACCCCACTTCCCCCAGACCACCAATGGAGTGGCAGAGGACTTGTGGTGGCTATGGACTACTGAACAGCAGAGAATGAACAAGGAAACCAGCCCTGGAAGGGGAGCATATGGACAGATACCCAGCCAGAGGTCTGAGCAGCCAAACAAGAGTGACGGAGCACAGGCCATGGATGAGAGGAGCAATTTGGGTAATTCCCAGTAGGGAGTGTGAACAGTGCATCACAATTTACCATCTAGAATTCTAGCAAGACATTAATGACTTGCATAAAATTAATGACAAAATGGTTGAAAAAACTAACTCATGAGGAAGCTGGATGGATTGTTTCTTTCTGAGGTACCAATGTAACTAGATTTCAATATCTACAGTAAACAATATGCAACCTATGGGATGATTGCAGGAATTGTAAAATATCTGTGATCATGAGACAGTTTCTAATTCTCTTTTTTCCTGAAAAGCAACTATAAATGAAACATTTATGTTTTGATTTCATCATTGTCAGTCTGCAGTGTATGTACACATTTACAACTAGGAGAAGAAAATGGACACTCACAGCCATTTCAATTTGTATAGTTCTCTGAAAACCCCAGGTTTCAGCCTGGTGATACAGTTATGATTCAGCTACCTATGAATGAAGAACTGTAATATTAAGATTAGAATAACTGGACCTGAATCTAGATTGGATTATTTAAACAAACAAAAAAAACCAAACAAACAAAAAAAAACACCTCAGAAAGCTTCTTGCAGTTAGACACGGATGTGACAACAATTGTGGAATATTTATGGATGACTGTAAAAGCCACCTTTGTGCTTTTAGAAGTCTAGATGATAGCAATTTAACTTCTATCTCTCAGAAAGACTGCAGTACAAGAACAGTACAATTTGATTTAATCTTTCTTTTCCCATGTTGTTAGACATTTAAAAACTACATTGGAAAAAGCATTCATGAATGTACATTAAGGAATAATCCTGCATTGTATGAAAGTGAACAGCTATAACTTTTTATGATCTTTTGATTCAGTGAACAATATTTGCTTTGAACTAGAACAAGTCCTTTTTAGATGTATGCAGGTCTAGTAATAAGAAGCTCTTAGTATTTATATAGGTTAACGTTTTCAAATGTGGGTGCTCAGTTAGGCTACGTTCACACACCGTTTTGTTATTTCGAAACAAGTTATTTTGATATAACTTGTTTCGATATAACATGTTATATCAAAATAACTTGTTTCGAAATAACAAAACAGTGTCCTCGAAATAAGCAAAAAACGGGAATCGAAATAGCGTTTCCACAGTGTGGACTTGCTATTTCGATCCAGGGGCAGTGCAGCATGGGAGGTGTGGCAACATGGACACCTCCCTGGGCCATGTTGGTGGCCTTGTTGCTAGCCAATCACATAAAAGCCGGCCCTGACCTCACTCCCCTGTCCACTCACACTAGCAGCATGCTGCAAGCCATGGACAGTGCTCGGCTGCCTAGACAGCGCCGTGCAGCACCCGGCCCCTCGGCGCACATCGAGGGGCTCCAGCACCTCTGGGAGACTCTGTTTGTAGACCCCGAGGAGGACCGGCCGGTGGCTGAGGAGTACATCCAGCTCATCCGCAGGGCTCAGCTACTGCCCCTGCCCCTCCCTGTGCCCCGCCGCATGTGGGCGCGTGAGACCAGCGCCGACTGGTGGGAGAGGGTCGTTCTGCACACCTGGGGCAACGACCTCTGGTGCCAGAACTTTCGCATGAGCAGGGCCAGTTTCACCCGCCTGGTGCGCGAACTCGCCCCGCACCTGCGCCACAGGGACACCCCCATGAGGCCTGCTGTCACAGTGGAGAAACGAGTGGCCATCGCCCTGTGGAAGCTGGCCACCCTGGAGTCGCACAGGGCAGTGGCGCACCTGTTTGGCGTCGGGAGGTCCACCACCGGCGCCATCCTCCTCGAGGTCACCAGGGCCATCAATCACGTCCTCCTACGGTGCCTGGTGAGATGTGGGGACCTGCAGGACACCATGCCCGGGATGGCAACCCTTGGCTTTCCAAACTCTGCTGGCATCTTGGACACCACACATATTCCTGTGCGTGCCCCGGAGCACAGGGCTGCGGTGTACCGCAACCGAAAGGGATACCATTCGGTCATTATGCAGGCCCTTGTGGACCACCAGGGCTGGTTCCAGGACTGCTACGTGGGATGGCCAGGGAGGGCCCATGACGCCAGGGTCCTCCGCAACTCTGCCCTGTATCGGGGCATGGAGGCGGGCACCCACTTCCCCCCTCACACCATCCACCTTGGGGGCATAGAGGTGCCCGTTCTTATAGTGGCGGACGCAGCCTACCCCCTGCGGCCCTGGCTAATGCGACCATACGCCGGGCCACTCGACCCCAGCCGGCAGCTGTTCAATCGCCGCCTCGCCCGCTGTCGACAGGTGGTCGAGCAGGCATTCGGACACCTCAAGGCCCGGTGGAGGTGCCTGCTCACTCGCCTCCACCTCGCTGAGCGCAGCCTGCCACAAGCCATCGCGGCATGTGCAGTGCTCCACACCTTTTGTGAGCAGCAAGGGGAACCCATCCCACTCGCATGGGAGGCTGAGGTCCAAGCATTTGCTAGGGACTATGAACAACCGAGATCCCGGCCAACTCAGGAGCAGCCATCCGCGACGCCCTCCGGCTCGCCTTCACCATGGAGGAAGCCTGAGGACCAGGCCTGCCCTGCACCAAACCACTATCTCCCCCGTCCGCCCACAGCCAGTCCACACCCATCCACCCACACTGCCAATCCCCCCCAATAAAAACACAGACAAGCATGACTAACGTTCCAGGGGTTTATTCACAATAAGGGAAGGGATGGGGGCGATATGGGATGAGGCAATCTGGGGGGGGTCCGGGGGAGGGAACATGAACTTGGGAGGGGACAGGGGTGAAGAGGTCCTGGGGCAGGGAGGGTTAGGCAACGCCTGTGGGAGGGTCCGGGGGGGGGTGGCATGCCCTGCCTGCACCCACGGCTGCCCTCCGCCCGCTGTGCTTGCTGGGGCGGTGATGTCTCCCGGTGCCGTCGGGGAGCCAGGCCTTCCGCAAGCTGGCGGATTGCTGCAGCCTGCTGCAGGATAGCAGCTGGCAGCTCCACTGCCAGGCCCTCCAGTGCCCTCGCCGCTCTGTCCTCAGCGCCTGCGAGGCGCTCCAGGGCACGGAGCCCAGCTGCCTGCCGCTGCGCCTGCTCCCGTCTCCAGGCCTGGGTGGCGGTGTGCATGTCGCGCCCGAGCTCCTCCAGGCTCTCCAGGAGCTCACTGCGGGTCCTGGGGGCCCTCCGCTGTCGCTGCGGTGTCCTGGAGCTTCGGCGGTGGGGTCCGGGCGTGGGTGCCGGCCCTCGGGGAGGGGCTCTGCGACGTGCTTCAGGGATGCAAAAAACACAGTTAGCCCCTGCCGCCTGCTGGTCCCATCTGTGTGCACCTGTCTGCAGCACACACCTCTGCCCTGACTGTCAGGGTCCCAAGATCCCGTGGGACATTGCCCTGGGGTAGGACTCCTGGCCCCCAAAGCCTCGGAAGGAGGCCGGGATGGTACCCGACAGAGGACATTGGAGGACCCTGGGCAAGACGGTTGTCTGGCCGAGGTAGTCATCAGGGTTTACGGCGCCCTGGGACAGTTCCCCAAATAAATCGGTATACTCTGGCAGTCCAGGATCCGTCAGCCCCTCTGGGAAAAAGCCTGACAACCCCCCCTATTGTGACCTGCCTGCCAGACAGAGAATGGGAGGATAACAAGAAGAACAGAGCACAGGAAAGGAGACCATGGTCTCCTTTTGCCAGACATCTGGGACCCGTACCCTGGAGGCACACATGCTTGTGGTGCCCACAAGGGTGAACTGGACCCAGCCACGCCTTGCACTTGAGGTCTCCCGAGGCCACTTGCCAGTGGTGTGCCCTGCCTGCTCTCCACCCCACGCAAGATGCTGCTCCATCTTTCCCAGCCAGTCCCTGGTCACCACCCTCCGGCACACAAGGGCCTTTTTCCCCAGTGACACCTGTGTCCGTGGGCCCCGTGGCCAGGGGGCCCCTCTGTGCCCACAAACCCTGGGCCCTACCCGCCCTGGTGCCTGGCCCTGGCCTCCACCCGTCCTGGGACCTGCTGGACAGGCCCAGCCCTGTGTGCCCCCGTGTGGGGGGGTGTACTTACCCACGGGGGCTCCAGAGGTCCACCGAGCTGTCCTGGGGTCTGACTCGGAGCCTGGGGCGGTGGTGGGCCCCTGCTCCTCAGTGCTGCTGTCCACCTCCATGGGCCTGAACAGCTCCGGGGTCGTGGGGCTGGCCTCCGCCACTGATGGTGGCGCGGCTGGTGGTCCCCCAACGGAGACGTCAGAGGTGGCTGCCTCCAGGCCTGATGATGGGCTCTGATGTCCCCCAGAGGTGTCAACGGATGCAGTGGGGGCACCGCTGGGCTGTGTGCCCAGGAATTCATCCAGGGCCTTGTAAAATGGGCACGTGGCCTGGCTGCCAGGCCCCTCCAGTGCCCGGGCATCCCGGGTGCGGGCATACTCCTGGCGGAGCGTCTTTATTTTGCTCCGCACCTGCTCCGTTGTTCGGAGGTGCCCTGCTTGGGACATCGCATCCGCGATGTCATGATATATATCACGGTTCCGGTGGCTGGCCTGGAACCTTTCCAGTATTTCTGGCTGCCGCCAGATGCCCAGGAGGCAAGTCACGTCCTCCTGAGTCCACACAGGCGCCCTCCGGCGTCCTGTAGCTGAGGGACCTGCCTGCTGAGCCATGGCTGCCTGTTAGCTGCCTCCCTGCCACGCAGCCTAACAGGCACGCCCTAGCAGGAAGTTCCCCCAGGGTGCTGTGCACCCTGGGAGGAAGGTCAGCCGGTTATTTCGAAACAACGGTTGTTTCGAAATAACACGGCCACTACAACGGTTGTTTCGAAACAACTCGTTTAGAAACAACCGTTGTTTCGAAACGGCATGTCCCATTGGCGTTATTTCGAAACAACCGTTTTGGGACAACGCCGTTTCGAAAGGTAACGAGGTTTAGGTTGTTTCGCAAGGACCACGGCCATTTTGAAAGAAGCGGTTTGCTTCTTTCGAAATGGCCGTGCGTCGTGTGGCCATGGCACTCCTTATTTCGAAACAACCTCTGTTGTTTCGAAATAAGGGGTGTGTGTGGACACACCCTTAGGCAACTAACTTCATATTAAAGGACCTAAATAAGTAGCTTGATTTTTTTCCAAAAAGATGCTGAATACCTGCAACCAGAGCCATATTAAGGTCCCTGTGGGCCCAGGGCTGCCCACTCTTGTGGGATCACCCATTAGGGTGGCATCTTGTCTGGAGGTGGGGCAATGCGTGGACATGCTGGCACTGGGGCCCAGGCTGGCAGAATTGCTAGCTGTGTGGGGCAGGCCAGCACTGAGGGTGGTCTGGTGGGGCTTACATACCAGCCAGCTGTTATGGGAAGGGGTGGACACCAGTGCTGGGGGGCCCACAGACTGGCCAGCCTTTCAACTGAGGAGGGCCAGTGCTGGGGGGAGGCGGGAGAGACTGGGACCCATAGATCAACCAGCTATTGGGGCAGGGGAGGATACTTGGTGGTGGTGGGGAGGACCTGCAGACTGGCCACTCACAGGACCAGCACTCATGGATGCACAATCATGCTGGGGAGGCCTGCCAGGCTCTCAGACCAGCCAGCTATGGGGGCAGGGTGGTGATGGAGTTTGGCAGACTAGCCAGCCCCATGTGTGGTGGGCACTTGGGCTGTTGGGTGTCCAGTATATTTTTGCTGAGCTAAAGGAAGCAGAGCCCTCTGGAGCTGCAGCACCTAAAGCCCCTTTATTAATCTGGCCCTGACTACAATATCCACTTCAAAATATCAGATCTTCACTATCCCTGAAATATCAGTGCATTTCTTTGCAAGAGAGAGCAATAAGCGGATTTAGATTCTTAACCATGACTAAAATGCTGTGTAAAAATCAACTAATGAATCCTCATGAACTGTAGAAAAGTAACATTGTATTTATATGACACTAAGGCACAAAAAGGTTAAATATTTGCACAGAGTCACAAAGTAAATTCAGAGTCAGAGCTGGAAATAGATCTCACCAGTTCCTGGCTTCTACCAAGCTTGCTAAGGCCAAGCTTCTTGTTTGACTAAGACTGAAAAGACTGAACACAGCTGAAATTTCCTACAGCAATATTTTTAGCAATCTGTTAGCCTTACAACAAACTGCAATTTTATAAGTTATGCACATTCTTTAGCATACAGTAAGTAATTAGTTACATTCAAGAGTAAATATATGGCAACGGATTACTCAGAATATCTGAAGTCTGTATAATCCAAAAAATGCTTTCCTTGATCTATGTTAGTTTGAATGCAATTATGTTCCAGAAATCTGATAGGAATAAGATTTTTAAAAACTGTAATTATATTACACAAACATCATACTGTTGCAGATGTTTCATAATTTCACATTTACTCCTGCCATTTAAACACACTGGGCTAAATTAATCCTTGGAGTAATACATTTCCATGCAGAATTTAACTCAACAACTTTTCTAACATTATTCTCTATCAGTCTATATGGGATGCTATCTCTCACTGCATCAAAGAACAAGTTCTTCATGTTTGTGGAATGTAAAGTCATAGGTCATAAGGACACAATATGTAGAGCAGTGAAGGGAAAAGGCCTATAGCAGTGGTTCCCAACCTTTCCTCTGCCATAGGATACCTTTAATTATTTTGAGGCACACCACCAGAGAGTCACCAAATGAATCATGAATATTCATAAGCTAATCTAGAACATTGAGGAGTTTTCCCAGAAATTCCATGGCACACCCAGGGGTTAAAGTATAATTTGGTGGGCCCCAGAACCCTCCTAATTGGGTGAGCCCCCTCCCACACAGGTGGGCCCCACTCCTGCACATCCCAGCCTGCCCCTGCACCCCAGCTCCTGCCCTCCAAATGCCAGCCCTCCACCTACCTACCCCCCACCCCAGCTCCTGCCCCCCACATGCCAGCCCCCCACCTCAGGTCCTGCCCCCACCCCAGCTACTTCCCCCAATATCTATTCCCCTGTCCCCAAAATCCATCCCCAGCACCCAATACCCCCCCACCCAGGTGCCCCCAACAACCCTCCAAGCATGAGCCAGGCTGCCCCAGTACTCATGGGCAGCTGTGTGCTGAGCTGGAGAACTGTGCAGCCTGCAGGCTGCACTTGGAGGCTGCTGCCACCAAGCACAGCCTGTGTATGCTCAAGCTGGCCAGGCAGCCCCAGGCCCCCCCCCCCCCTCTCCCTTGCCTGCTGAAATTCATGGCAGAATGCCATTCCAGGGCCTGCTAGTTTTAGGGGCTCAGCGTTTGGGCCCCTAAAAATAGAAAATGGAACCAGAATGCTGTGTTCCAGGGCCCACTATTTAAATGGCGGGCCCTGGAACGCAGCGTTCTGGCAACATTTCCTATTTTTAGGGGGCCCAGAATGCTGAGCCCCTAAAAATAGTGGCCTTGGAACAGCATTTCAGGCTGTTCTGGCCCACTTTAACCCCCAGGCACACCTGCTCAGGCCTGACAGCATACCTGTGTGCCATGGCAAACTCGTTGGGAAACACTGGCCTATAGAGTTCCTGGCCAAGCCTATATTGCTCTGAATTTTATCATACAAGGATAATCATTATTCATAATTATGTTCCAAAGTGGCAGCCATGCTAGTCTGGTCCAGGGAAAAAAAAAAAACAAACAAAACAAAAAAAAAACCACACACACACCACAAGGAGTCTGATGGCAGTTTTAAAGACTAATAAATTTATTCATCTAATGAGCTTTCATGGGAGAAAATCCCACTTCATCAGATACTTGAAGCTGGAGAACTTAAGCTCCTCATCTTCAAGCATCTAGTGAAGTGGGATTTTCTCCTATGAAAGCTCATGTGATAAATAAATTTGTTAGTCTTTAAAACTGCCACCAGACTCCTTGTGTATTCATAATCAGTGATGCACATACATTAACATATACACTGAGAGGGGAAGAAGCCCAACTATGCTTATACTTTATTAAAACTAAATTCATTCCAGTGCCATGACCATTATTTAAATTATGTAATCCTCTCAAATGATTGTGATGTCTGAAGGCTGCCAGTTGGTTTTGGGGGGGTGGGGAGAAGGCAGTTTGGGCCATCATTAGGAGCTGCCTAAAAAGAAATACACGTAACATTAAATGAGAACTAACTGACAGTCTTATACTGTGTGCTTAGGGGATTTATTAGGATTTACTTTGTCGACTTTATGAATTCCTGCCCTTTTAGCTGTCCCTTATTTCTCATGTAAAAACCGCAAAATTATACATACATGGTGCTTTGTATGTATAGTTTAACACTATGAAGGTTTTAATAGAGAATGACATTTGATATGCAGCGGTTATCAACACAGTTGATCTTTTTTGCTGTTTACACTGGTAGGTATATTTAATAAGATCACAGCACATTCTACCACTGTATAATTTACACAAAGGTTCCTCTTACTAAATCAACAGCAGATTAGTTTCTATAGTAACAGTGATAAAGTCATTCTTAAAGCTTCATAAGTTGAGTTACAGTAAAAGGTCATCTGTTGCTACTATTTTTAAAATTCATTTTTTATTGAAGTAGAGCTGAGAAGTGCCATATAAGATCATGGACTCATTGTGCTAGACACTGTGCAAATGTGAATGAAGACAGTTCCAACCTCAAAGAGTTTAAACGGACACATGGAGATGACAAGCAATAACATAAAACCCTACAAAATCTACAATTAGTTGAAAAACATGTTGTAGCAATTAAGGTGTTTGGTAATTTAGCACTTAAAACCAATATATTGATTAAGATATCTAAATAATTTCCCTTCCATCACCAAATGACAACAAATAAAACAGTAACTTTCAAAAAATGTTAGCATGTAAAGGCTATACTCTGATCTCTTACCTTTCTACAAATATTGCATTGTCTGAGGCCTAATTCATTCCTGGTGAGACTCAAATGTCATCAGCAAGGCTATACCAGTGATGAATTTGACCCCTGCTATCGAGGGTACCGTATGGCCCTAATTTTTTAGGCCTACCCTACAGATCATCATTACAAATATAATTCAGCCTTCTGCACAGAATAAATTTGTTCATAGTATTCTAGCCATCTTGGACCCAGGATGAGAGAGAGAGACAAGGCTGGTGAGGTAATTACATTTATTGGACCAACTTCTGTTGGTCCAAGGGCTGGAGAAGAAAACTAGAAACTAGGTATTCTGTTTCCCCAGACCTGAAAAAGAATTCTATGTAAATTTAAATCTTGTACCTACCACCAACAGAAATTGGTTCAATAAACAATATTACCTCTCCTATCTTGTGTCTATAGAATATATTTTACACTCCTAGTTCAGCTTGTGTTTAGCATCTTAAAACATGAGTTTACAGCTTCATCACTAAATAGTGGTGCTTACTACATATTATCTTCTATGTTTCCATGTTTTACTGACAGATATTTTCTCCATTGAAGAGAACAGATGGTCTGTTTTGTGTTACAAAACTACATTGTCTATGTGCTTATTGCTAGAATGAAAAGCCTATGATTCTCTCTATGATTAACATATGCTATGTAATTAAAATTCCAAAAATAATTGTTATTACATTATTTAAAAGGTAAATAATTGATTATAATAATCCAGTGTTGATTTTAACATTGTTCTGGATAATTCAGTAATATTTAATATTTGTGAACTATCAAGAAAATACTTTCATTTTCTTCACTTACTGCTTATCTGCTGAAAAGATAATTTAGAAGAGTGGATCTTGTATTTAAGAGACCTAAAATAATTGATAAAGGAAGATTTAAGATGAGCTCTTAAACAGCCATCGATTTAACAGATAAACTAGATTTCCAATTAGTGCAACTGTCAAAGGCCCAGGATCTGGCCCAAAGGTCTTCCCAGATAAACTAAGGCAAAAGCAATTGATTGCTCAACTCATACAACACTGTTCCAAACACCAAGTACCTCATAAAGTAAAGTGTTGTTTATACTGAAGGTAAATGCAGTTACTGGATTAATTTGTGATAATAATTAATTATATCCCTAGGTCAATTAAACCCACTAGGTATGTTTAGAAAGAGTATTGATAATTCTCCAAGTCTAACCCAAGAATGAAAACTACATGTTATGAGATTAATAATATGACTACTTCCTCTGACTGAAAAAGAAATCAGATCCTTAATCAATACTTTTCAACACAGGCACTTATAGGTCTGTATATCCTATTTTTCTAGTATTTTAAGAAACTCAAACTGCTACATAAGCTTAAACTGATATACAAACTAAACCTGGAGAACACTTCACCTATCACAGATGTGCAATGTAGCTACTTCCAGGGCAAAATTCATCTGCTGTTAATAGTACGTAGCAACCCTGGAGAACATGTTAGGGAGGAAGTGAATGCCTCATCCAATGAAACTCGCGCATGGAATTTTGACAGAATATAATTGCCCTCCAAGAAAAATTTAGCCAGGGCAGTGGAGTTAACTCCTAAGACCCTGAGAAAGAGTATTCCCCTCCTCTTTAATTTGCAAGGAGGATGAGTATTTCCAGCCTGAGTAGGGTTATAGATACCAAAGCATGAAAAGGAGGACAGGGAAGTACAAAAAGGAGGACACTGAGGACACATATACATCCAGGGCCCCACCAAGGCCCCCTTCATCCCCCCCAGCCACTGCCCCCCCCCAAATGCCTGCCCCATTGATCACCCAACTCCAGAGAAATCTGTCTAGCCCCTAGTACAGTGTGAGATGAATTGCAAGAACAGCAGCTCAGGAATATCAAATGAATGGCTTAAATATTTTTCATCTTCACATTAAAGTAGCCATAAAGCCAGCCAGTTTAAGGAGTCACAAAATTAAGTATTTAATATTTATATCAAGGTGCAAGGAGAATCACACTGCAGAACTCCTATCCAGATTGATATTTTTACATTGTGAGTTGCAAATGGAAGCAAACCTCCAATAAATTTAATGTAGTAATTATGGACAAGATTAAAATCAGTTTTAACACAGTAAGTTCTTAACAGAATTCACTTTCATTGTTTGACACATGGAGGGGTGGGCCCTTGACTCCATGAAGTCTAGCAGAATTTGAGGTGTTTACTTTTCCTTTAGAAGTCATCTCTGTTGGCAGTATGCTCCCCAACACTTGAAATTAGGGGGGGATGCAGGGGGATGTTGGGGGGTTGTAGGGGGTGCTCACTGATTTGGTATAACAGTTACTAGCTGACAACTGGGGAGGGTGCAGGAGGGGTGTAGGGAAATCTCTGTCTAGCCTCAGTTTTGAGTCTCACTGTGCAGTATTTAAAAAAAAAAAAATCACAGACAAGCTGTAAGTTTTACACACACAGGCAAGGAGAAATCAGAAGAAGTGAGAGCTGCTGGTTTTTATATATGTATCTCCCTGAAACATAACCTTTTACCTAAAATGCAAATTTCTAGACATTATATCCTACTATGTCCACCACAAACCACAGATGGAGATATCTATTTTATGACAGTTGACATTTTCTGTTTGCTTTTATGTGAAATACATGTCAATTGGGGAGGGGGAGTAGAATTAGATGGTTTTGACTATCAAATGCAGCACCTATTCTTAGATGCCACGATCAGTTTCTTTCCTAAATGTACCAAAAGAAACACTCCCCTAAAAGTAAAATAAAAATAAGCATAGCTTATGTAAGCAAAAGGCAAAACCAAGCTGCTTGTTTTCTGTGATTTGATAAACTACTAACAAAGGGACAAATATTGCAGTCCTTGCTCAAATTTCCCACTGACTTCATTTAAACTATAGGGTCTGGCCCAGCTCAGCAGCTAGTTTAGAATGTGTAACACTTGCACATCTGTGTATCTTAATAAAATTTAAGGATACATCTATAGCGGACTAATGTCATCTTGGAAAGGAGAAGCAAATTGAAAAATCACAGTGAGAAAAGGAAAATCATATGCACTCAAACCTCCTCACAATCGAAAGTGAACTTTCCTTGACCTGTAAACAAAAGATTTGTTGCAAAAAGCCAATGCCCATTAGGAGGAATAAAGATCTGGCCAAGCATTTACATCACATTACCTCTCCGGAGTCATGACAGGTACATACCACACAGACACAGCAGCCCAGGGAGACAGCTCAGTGTTAGGGGGATGGTCGGGAAGGGTCCAGACTTCCTGCAGCCTGCTCCACGAACTCAGACAGGGAAACTGCCTGCAGCCTTGCAGCCTGGGGTCAGAGCTCAGAGGCTAAATAGTGCTGGCCACAGCCCAGCAAGAAGAGGGGACACATACCACACGCACGTGGGGCGGCAGGGGCGGGACCCCAGGCCAGGTGATCCGAAAGGAGGGGAGGAGAGCGGTGTCTGGCCACTGGGTTTGCTCCCGCTCACCTCCGCCCCCGCTGAGCCAGCAGGGGAAAGCATTCGGTGCGGTGCGCAAACACCGCACATCTATTTTTAGAGTGCTGTGCCGGTGTCCAGCAAAAAGCCGGACAAAAAGGACTTTTTTGCAAATGCCTGGAGGATGGAGGACGTCAGGGCAAAAAGGAGGACATGTCCTCCTTTTGCCGGACGTCTGGTAAATCTAAGCCTGAGTATGCATGCATCCCTAGAAACATGTTATGTACTTTTTTGCACTGAAATCATGCCTGGGAGCTTCAGTCATAGACCAGGGCCCCACTGTGCTGGGCAATGCACCAACACAGATCAAAGATGGCTTCTACCCCAAAGAACTTAGGATCTAAGTAATAGACAAAAAGTGGATATATAGATAGAATGGGGAGAACAATACAAAACATCCCACAGCACAACAGGCAGTGGTCTCAGTGCACTCGGCATCATGGCAGAGGATTTTCAAGGAAGACAATGAGGCAGTGATAGAGACACTGATGGGGAGCTTCTTCTATACATGAGAAGCAAATATGGCCCCATGTTCTTCCTTTTCTCTCTCCATTGAGATTTCCACTGCCCTTCTCCCTCTCTCAGCCTACCCTGATTCTTTAAAGGGGTCCTGCCTTATAATAAAGTAGCAAGTCTCACGCTCTCATGCCACTCTAGGCTCCATGCTAGCTCTTTTCTGACCCTAATGAGTGCTGCTGAAATGAGCCACTGAGTCTGGGGCTGATGGAGTGGGTAGGATCTAGTATTGTGGGGATATGGTTCACAGAAAGAAGGCAGACTCAGATGTGATGTTCCCTGGAAGAAAGAGGTGAGGTCAGCTGAGCTTCCCAGACATCAGAGACCCTCTCTCATTCCCACCACAATGGCCTAACATGCACAGCAATGAAAAAACACTATCTAGAACTTTGTGTGTAGATGTATTAGAAGCGTAACACAGACCTGAATTGCACAGCTTGCTCACTTCTGTAGTAGGCCATATCAGATTCCAGGATCCAAATACTTATAGGCTTGGTGAGGTTCAAAATAAGTATCCAGACTGCTTTATTACAATTCAGGCCCATTTCTAGTAAAAACAGTGGAAATTGGTCAGTTCTCAGGAAATTAACTGATTTCCTAAAGGTCAGCACCATTAGTTTTATTTTTAAACCGATTTTTTGTTGAGACAGAAAAAAGTGCCAATAGTAGAAACTGACATCTTATGCCCATGATGGGACAGCAGATCAGGTTGTCTTTAGCCATCCATCTCACTTGTTTCTATAGCATCATTATATCAGAGTAAGGGAAAAGCAGGGAGTTGTATTTATGGATGTACAATATTGAGGTTTACTTACAACAGTATTACATTGGTTGAAACAAGTGGAACAGATTTTAAATGAACATCTGCACATTCTAGTTCAGTATCTATGCAATCACAACTTTTTGGGCACTGGAGGAGACCTGGGAGATGGGGTAGAATTTTACATGTGACGGTGTAACATGTGGATAACTACACTCATTTTAATACAGACTGTTTGTGGCATTTTAAGACCTCCTTTCAGAAAAGGAGTGGGCATATATATATATATATATATATATGGATGACAAGATGTAGTAAAATCTAGAAGTCCAACTTTTGATCCCAGCTGCTGACAACCCAGCCAGAGGGGTGTTAGTATGACATAAATATCATGTGTGACCTGGGCCTCCTGGGATAACCTTTTGAATGTGCCAAAATCAGGGCAAGCTGCAGAACCAGGTGCCAAACCCCCAAACCACTGACAGGTGGTACTTAAACCAGTCTCCCAGTCAGTAACCAAACATGCTCCTGATTCCCCCACTCTGGTCATCACTGAGCATAACAAAGCAGAAACAGCCCCCTTACTGCACATCAGTTCCTATGGTCCCCTCTAGCCACTGGGTCTCAAAGAAATAGGTTCTCCTGACCCCAAAGGGCCAGCCACATCACCCAGAACAATATAGGCTTGGTTCTTACCCAAAATAGCACGCTGCCAGCCAATCCTTTTGTAACTACAACTAAAGGTTTAATATAAAAAGAAAACAGACAACATATGAGAGATGTTAAAGGGTCAAAGTGACTCACATACATACAAATGATTTAGAGTTGTAACAGAGCCCCTTTGCCTCAGGGAGAGGGAGGAGCAGTCCATCAGGGTCTCCAGCCCCACTAAGGGGCGAGACCACCAAGTCTTTATAGTCTTGTCCAGGGCAAGACTACCCAGCCCCCAGCCCAGTGTAGGGCAGGGCTAAAAAGTCTCTGGCCCCTTGGTGGGACAAAGTCACACAACCCTCAGCCCTGGTGGGGGCCGGGCTCCAAGTCTTTAGCCTCTTGGCAGGGCTCAAGTAAAGTCCACAACAATGTCTTTTGGGGGGTCTAGGGATTGACGGTGTCATCGTGAAGTTCACAAGCTATGAGGAGGCTCGGGCTAGGGGAAGGGATCAGCAGAGGTGTGGGGTCACTCCACTCCACTGTGTCCCAGCTCAGGTCCCTGAAAGGGCCCGGGGCTTTGGTGCTGGGGTCAGTGGGGTCCTGGCCACAACACACTGACCTCAAGGCCCCTGAGGCTTCAATGCAGGGGTCAGCAGGGTCCTGGCCACAACACGCCACTCCTGCAAGTTGGCCCCCTACAGAGGGTTGAGTCTCACACTCCCCTGGGTCACCCCTGGTTCTCAGCTCCAGCCATACCTCATTGTCTGTCACCTCAGGGTAGTTCCCCACAAGCACATTGTAAAATCCCTCCATTTCATTGGGTGGTGGCAAGTCCATCTGCTTTGTTGGTGAGGGGTAACTCTTCCAGGTCACAGGAGGTGGGCGGAGGCGTGGGGCCCTCAGCATCCAGGGGTAGTTCCTCCAGGTCACAGGAGATGGGCAGCAGTTTGGGGTCCTCAGTGGCCAGAGGTAGCCCTCCTAAATTGCATGAGGTAGGTCAGGGTCCCCAGCAGGTGCCAACTCAGGATGACTCATTGGCCTTCCTAATAGTGGCCCCCCCTGCAGGTGTGGGGCAGCCCAGGACTTGGGCATTGGGTCCCAGTCACTGCCCATGGGTGGCCCTCGCCAGACCAACAGGCCCGGGTCCAGAGGCCAGAGCCCAGCTCCTCCCCAGGGCGATGCAGGGTCAGGAGCAGGCAGAGCTGCATCCTTCCCCTCCACTGCCCTGGCTTGAACTGAGCTGCCTGCCTCCCTTTTTATACTTCCTGTCCCGCCCCCTCCACTTCTGGGCTGATTGACAGTCCCCTCCTGGTCCCACCCCCTTCCCCCCCCAGCGATCTTGCAGCACTTTCTGGGCTCTCTCGGAGGGGGGGGGGCGTACCTTCTCACTACAAGAGTCCATACAAAACAAATCCTTGAAGATCCTGTAGTTTACAGATTAGTCCCACTCCTCTGGTGTGTACCCAGCAGCAGCAGCAGCAGCTGGGTGAGTCTCAGTCCTTTGTTCAGTCCTAGGAGAATAGTTCTGGAGGAGGGTGTTGATTGCAGACAGGCTGAAGACTGAAGGCTAAAGACAAAATGGAGCACAGATTATGGCCTTTTATCTCAGAGTCCTTGCCAGATCAAAATGGAGGTAGGCCACCTGGTCAGTCTGGGTAACTGGTCAAACCGGTTTCATCTTGGGCCCGCTGTAGCTGGGAGCCCCCTCCTGAGATGCCCAGTCTGGGATTGCCTCAGCTCAAATGACTTGGAACACACGTAAAACAAATAAGATTCCTAGATTCTAATACAAATATGATACCTACGTATAAATAATATAATCATTCCTAACAGATTAAAATCTTTCTATTGATACCAAACATGGCATATCACATATGGATTATTGCAAATATGAAATATTAACATGAAAAATAATCATAAACTGTCCCCTAGACCCATACAGCATCACATCATGCATTTTAGCACTTTACAAATTCTGAAAGCAAACATGAAACAAAATGTAAATCACTGAAGCATGTACATATGGCAACATCTAGTACAGGGATCGATGCCTCAGGGCAATAGCCATTGTGTATCTTACAGCAAGACATGTAAAAATGAAAACTGTCAGAAATTCTCTGATGGAATGGCTTTCTGTCACAGAAAGTAGATTTATTAACACTGAAACATCTTCCAGAGACAGTGCAATTTTGACATAGGTTTGTCAGCACCCAAGCTGGTTTCCTACCAGCTCACTTATCTGGCTTTTCAGGAGCTCTCATGGTGGGCTGCTGTGGAACCCAGACTCCCAGTTCTTCAGGACCCAAACTGGAATGAAACCAAATTTCAAAATCCTGAAATCCTCCACAAAACAGAATGACTGGTTTCTGCACAAGTGAGCAAATCTATTAGCATTTTTCACATTGTGCCATTCTGCTCTGTGCTGGTGTGCATGCGAAGTAAACCTCTGTGTGCTCTCGTGAATGCAACAGGAAGCGTAGCTGCTCTAACAGTTATATAGCCCTTCAATAAAGGTCAATGCATTCATTAAATGGAATAATTCAAAGTATAAAGTAGATTAAGAATACTAATAAAAGCATTTCAGTCTGCTTAATATTAAGTCATAATAGTAATCAAATTAAAACACAGTAATACAATCACTCATAATCAACACATTATGACCTTTCCATCCAGTATCAATTCCAGCATTCCTGTGATAAGTAGGCTTTCCATAGACCTTGTCATCCACTATTAGCTCCAAAAAAACAGAGTTAATATTTGTCAACTGCTATAAATAGAATATCAGCTTCTAAAAGAAAGTGGAAAAGAAAAAGATGAAAATTATGACATGAAAGGAGAGCTGTTGCCTGTTTGGTCAAAACTTCACAGCAAAATAGGTATCAACATCTGATATCAGCTCCCTAGGCAACCCATTCTAGTGTTTCACCACCTTCCTAGCAAAAAAAGCTTTCCTAATGTCCAACGTAGTCATCCCCGACTGCAACTTGAAACCGATGTTCCTTGTTCTGTCATGTGCGACCACTGGGAACAGTCTGGTTCCATCCTCCCTGGAATCCTCTTCAAATAGTTGAAAGCCGCTATCAAATCCCCCCTAACTTTTCTCTTCTGAAGACTAAATAGGTCCAATTCTTTCAACCTCTCCTCTAAGTCATGTACTCGAGCCCCTTAATTATTTTCATTGCCCTCCACTGGACTCTCTCCAATTTGTTCACATCTTTCCTGTAGTGGGACGCCCAAAACTGGACACAATACTCCAAGTGTGGCCTCACCACGGTCGAAGAGAGGGGAAAAATCAGTTCCCTTGATCTGCTGGCAATGTTCTTACTAATGCAACCCAATATGCCATTAGCTTTCTTGGCAACAAGGGCATGCTGTCAACTTATAACCAGCTTCTTTTCCATTGTAACCTATAGGTCTTTTTCTGTTGAACTGCTGTCTAGCTAGCTCAGTCTGTAGCAGTGTGTGGGATTCTTTCAGCTTAAGGACTGGACTCTGCAGTTTACCTTGCTCAATCTCATCAGATTTATTCTGGCCTAAGCCTCCAGTTTGTCTGGGTCACTCTGTATCCTATCCCTAATCTCAAGGATATCTACCATTCCCCCCAGTTTAGTGTCATCTATAAAATTGCTGAGGGTGCGATCCACCTCATCCAACCATTAATAAAGATGTTGAACGAAACCAGACCCAGGAATATGTTAAACATAACCAGTAGCTAGGGATCTCTGCTAGATAATGGTTGTCAAGTAGACATTGATCAACAAATCAGTACCTGTTGAACACGACGACATAGCCACATTCTTCATCATAGTAGAAAGTGTCTCTTATAGTAACTGGAAAAAGGTTTAACTTAATAATCCCCCCCACCCCTGCACACACACACAGCAGGGCTGTTCAGGATTCAGTGGTGTAGTGAGGATTGCCAGTGCCTACTGGAGCCTGGGGGCCAAGCCACTCCACACCTTGCAGCCCCCACCCCTGGTGTCCACCTGCAGCCCAGCACCTGGAGGCTTGGGCTTGGACTCCCCCCGCACACCCGGTTGCTACACCGTCAGGATTTCATCAGTGCAGGCTGCCTGGGACATGCATTGAATCCTTTATGCAACTTGGCCACATTCTTAGTGAGAAGTCCCAAGTTTTGAGGCTGTACTTTCAGACTCCAGAACTTCTGGCTTGCAATTTTCATCTTTCAAAGAAAACCTTACAAAAATCTAAAACAATTGCATTGTACTGATTAACTGCTAGACCTGTGATACTTGGTTGGTTGGCTGTCTGAAGACTACTTATGCACAGTGGTTAAAGTATAATTTGATGTGCCCTGGAACCCTCCTAATCTCCAGACCCCCTTCATACATGTGTGGGCCCCAGCCCAGTCAGACATTTGCAACCACTTCTCAGTGCCATATGCATTGGTTATTGCTCCATAAAAATATTTATAATTTTATATGGCATTTATGACTATAGCAATTATTGTCACAATCTAGTGAACACTGCATAACACAATGGCTGTATCTACATTGCACAGCATTTTCAAAAACTTTTTAAAAAAATATTATTTTGAAATATATTCAGAATAATTATCTCAAAATAACTTTTTTCAAAAATGTGTCCAGCGATGGCTTTTTTCAAAAAAGCTATCTGTGGATGCGGTAAAGATTTTTTTTGAAAAAGCCCACCTATCTCTTCCATTGGCTTTCCTTTTTCAAAAAGAAAGTTCAGTGTAGACCTTCACTTTTGGCGGAAAAAAAAGCCACAGTATTTCAGGACAAGGAGCAGGTCCCTGGACCTTTATCCTGAAATAGCTTTTTAGAAAACAGTTATTTTGAGATAATTATTCCAAATATATTTCAAAATACTTTTTTCAAAAAAAGTTTTTTTGAAAATGCTGTGCAATGTAGACATAGCCAATGAGTATTGTAATTAACAGTGGTGGGGCATAGGACCTGGCAACAGACAGGGCAGGGCAGAACATGCATTCTGCCAGATTTTTGTATTTTTAGGGGCCCTGGAACTCTGGCCCCTCAAATTTGTGGGCCCTGGAACTGCGTTCCAGTGCATTCTCCCTTACATTAACACCTGCTTATGTGTATTATCTGGAATAGCACATATCTCATATGCACTTTTCACATTGGTTCTTGATATAGAGTAGTCACGGCCAGGGACGGTGCTGGGGCAGGGAAGGACCCGGGGCATGGACCCAGCACCCCGCCCCCAGCCAGCCGGCCCTGCCCCCAGCCAGCGGGCCCCGCTCCCTGGCCAGGGATAGGGCGGGGGGGCCACGCTGCTGTGGATGGGTAGGCCACAGCCAGGCCCCTGATCCCTGGCTGGGGACGGCTGCCACAGCCGCAGACTGGGGTTCTGGGGCCTGGCCACCAGCAGCCGCGGTGGCCCTGTCCCCAGCCAGGGATCGGGGCCTGGCCATCTGCAGGTGCAGGCCCCGGCCGCCTGCGGCTGCTTCTGACCTAGCCTGGCCGTGGCCTAGCCACCTGCAGCAGTGCAGCCCTCTCTGGCCCTATCCCTGGCCGGGGGGGGGGCCTGCTGGGAGGCTAGCTGGGCCCCAGATCCCCGGCTGGGGACGGGGCTGGTGCGGCTGCGGCTGGCCAGGGATCAGGCCCTGGATCCCCGGCCCGATTGGGCCGGGGATCCAGGTCACTGGCGTTGGGACCCAGGGCACGTGCCCCAGCTTGCCCAATGCCAGTGATGCCCCTGGTCATGGCTGTTATATTCACCACAATTGTCTTCGTCTGCACCATTCTCACAGTCATTTATACCATCCCAGTGAAATGCCCATAGTAACCATGTTGTAAGGTTCCAATATGGCAAATAATCCTTTTGACAGACAGCACCAGTCAAACTCTCTTTAATCACCAAAACTTCTGGAAATGTACCAAAACAATATCTCTAGATTAAAGCATGTTCCTAATCACAGAACCATAGAATCATAGGGTTGGAAGAAACCTCATGAGGTCATGTAGTCCAACCCCCCTGCTAAAAGCAGGACCTCTCTCACTAAATCATCCCAGCCAAGGTACTGTCTAACTGGGTCTTAAATGTTTCCAAAGATGAAGATTCCATCACCTCAGTAGGTAACCCATTCCAATGCTTCACCACGTTCCTAGGGTATGTCCACACAGGCTTCTTATTTTGAAACAACAGAGGTTGTTTCGAAATAAGAAGCAGCATGTCCACACAATGCATCATTAAACCTCACATCTAATTGAAATAGCCGTTGTTTCAAAACGGTCATTTCGAAACAACACCATTGTTTTGAAACAACTGTTTCGAAACAACATGTCCGAACGGCCTTGTTTCGACATAACCATTTCGAAACAACAGCTATTTCAAAAGCAGGTTTTCCCTTAATTCGAAATAAACTGTTAATTCAAGTTAACTTATTTTGAAATAAGGACTTCATTACGAAATAACTCATTTCAAAATGGGTTATTTCAATATAATGATGTACGTGTGGACATAGCCCTAGTAAGCAAGTTTTTCCTGATTTCCAACCTTAGCCGCCCTAGCTGCAACTTGAAACCATTGCTCCTTGTTCTGTCCTCTGTTACTACTGAGAACAGCCTAGATCCCTCCTCTTTGGAGCACCCCTTCAAGTAGTTGAAGGTTGAAATAAAATCCCCCCTTAGTCTTCTCTTCTGCAGACTAAATAAGCCTAGTTCCTTCAGTCTCTCATCATAAGTCATGTGCCCCAACACCCTAATCATTTTCATTTTCCTCTGCTGAACTCCTTCTGTATTCCAGAATCATTATGTTCTGACAAAATAAGAGCATTTATGTGCTTTAGACACATTTAATTCTACTTGAAAACCCATTCTAGATAATAATTGTATTGCTATTTGCATTGTGGCAGCAGCCAGAAATCACATACTGCCACCGGATTTAAACTGAGAATAGATTCAAGGTGTGAAAAAATAAACAATCAATTGGAAAACTATTTAAGAAGCTGGAGAATAATTTTGTATCCTATACTACAGTGGCTAATGAGAACTGATGTTCTGCAGAACACTGACCTATTGTCTGATAGGCTGCTTCCAGAACAGTACTGAAGCACATATCTACCTTCAAATGGCAGTGCTTCCTTTTCATGGAGTTTATAGTGGCTCTTTTGATCAACTGAACAACCAAAAAAAATGCCAACCACTACCAGAAACAAAGCAATATCCACACTCTTTGCACCACACTCACTTGGTGCTATGTCATTATTTGTCAGGCTTTTCTCTGAGCAATATTTAATCTTGAATCTAGTTGTGGAAAACACTAAGCACACCACCCTGGGGACACAGAAGTGCTTAATTTTAAGCATCCAAGAAGTTTATTGGACTATTCACAGAGTTAAAGTGAAGCATATATGTAAGTGTTTGCAGAATCTGGGATTAAATTTGCAGGAGTGGTTGACACAAAAAGTGTAAAATGTTCTGGATACTAGAGCACTGGAAACAGCAGGCAGTGAGAAGAGATTCAGCACTAATATATGTACAGTAGTGTGTTGTGGAAGAAGTAAAAATAAAAGGGAGAAAAAAGCAGATATAAAATAGAGAGATGGAACTAGGTAGCCACAATCACTTCTTAAAGTGAGCCTTTTCATCCTTTCTCCTTAATACAGTCCTACTAATACTGCTCTTTCAGGTAGCCAGGCAGTATAATTGTTGGAGAAAAAATATGGAAGTGTAGTTGGGACAGAAGATGCTCTATGAAAGGAAAATGTATGGCTAATTCCACAGTCTTATTCAGCAGTTCTCAGCCATTGTATTAGGACATATTACTGTGTTGCCACACAGAGGTAAGTGTGTTCTGGAGAGCCAGGGAGATGGCTGGAGTCAGCCTGGGGGAGTGCGTGGGCTGGATTTGGCCTGGGGTGCAGAGCCGTAATGTGCTGTTTCGCTGCCTGGAGCACGTTCCAATTGGAATGCGCCCTTTGCCATTAGCGGCGCTTGGGGCCAGCACCGCGAAACATGCCTTTTAAATGAGTGGCTTTATTGAGCTGCTCCGGAGTGCCCGGGGCAAAGCCCCATTGGCTGCGCCATAGTTACGGCCCTGCTGGGGTGGATGGGCTACTGCATCCTGTAGGTTTGCAACATGCTGCCAAGTGTATTACAACCTGTAAAAAAAATCCTCTGTCAGGGCTTTAGCTTCTGCATATTTTAGCAGGTTACTGGATGGTAGGTTGGCAAGTATTAGCTCCTAAGAATCCTGTGGACCAGCCTGCCATTGATTATGCTGATCACAATGTCCAGGAATTTGATATTGGAATTTTTAATGGATGGGTAGAGCTTGCTGAAGTGATAGTAGAAATTTCTGAGAGTGTTTAAAAGATGTAAACATAATTGATGTATCCCAGGTATTTCATTGGTTACATCATGTATTTCTCAAAGTGGCCTACAGAGATTGGCATATGGGAAGCCATCTTAATACCCATCATTGTTCCTCTGCTTTGGACAAAGAGTGTATGTTTTGAACGTAAAATTGTTATGGGTGAGAATGAAATGGATCAGTGCAGCAATGCGTTTGGGATAGATATCTGAGTGTTGCCCATTGTTTTCCAGTTATCTGAAGGTAGGCTGCAGGTATATCATTGTGTGGGATGTTGAGATGTTCACTAAAAATCATGGACTGGGAACCTGAGGCCAGCCTGCTGACTGGCAGTGGCAGGAACCTGATCCTTCCTGCAGCACCAGTCAGCTATGGCAGCAGGATCCAGCCTCAGCCAGTGACCTGGGAGCCAGGCTGCCAGCTGGAGGTGGCAGGAGCCTGATCCGGCTAGGCTGCCAGCAGACAATGGCAGCAGGATTGAGACCCTGGCTGGGGACCTGGGGCCAGGCTGCTGGCCAGTGGCAGTGGCAGGATCCTGCTCTAGCTAGGGACCTAGGCTGGTGGGAGCCCAATGAGATCTTGGGGCCAGATTGGGCCCAGGAGCAAAACAGGACCAAGGGGCAGGGTGGGACCCAGAGCCTGCACATTTTTTCAGGACAGCAACACCCTTGCTAAAAATCATGGTCTTAAAAAAAGACACTTTTGAGATAAACCATAAATCCAATCTGTAACCTACCGACTTTCCCCTCCCCCTTCCCTTTTTTCATCCTCAGACTGAAGAGAAGTTAAAAGGTTACTTCAGCTTGTCTATGTTAACTACTTACGCTATTACGCTAAACAATCTGTTCCATCTTACGTTTAGCTGTGAAGCTCTAGGTACCTTTCACAGACAAAGTGCTCAATATTGCTCAGTAGCATATTTCCTTCTCTTCTCTTCTCTAATAGAAGCTATTATCTCTCCTACGATCTCTCTCTAATGTCTGGGGACCAAAATGCCTGCAGCTATTCTGCAAAAGAAGCAAGGAGTTCTGTGGCACTTAAAGACTAACAGATTTATTGTGTGAGCTTTCATTGGAGAAAAATCCCACTTTGTCAGATGCTTTGAAGATGGGGGAACTAACAGAATGGGATGAAATTAAATGCAAGGGAGTGTAAGACATGGGATCAGATCATGCTGTAACAGCAAATCAGAGCAGTTGGACTCTCTCATACAAAACCAACCTACAGCATATTCTTCTACTTGGTGAGACTTCACAAAAAAGAGAAAATCCATCCACCCCACACACTTTGCTTTCCTACAGAAGAAAAAAAGACACCAAACTATCTAAACTACTGTACATCACTAACCACAACAAGAGCAACATTTTCAACCCAGCCAACAGCATAGTTAATCTCTCATGCTACACACTTACTCCAGCAGAGGAATCTGTGCTATCTCGGGACTTTCCTTCTGCCCCACAACACCCCATGTAACATACAATTCTGCAGTGACCTGGAGGACTACTTTCGCCATGTAAGACTCAAAGAATATCTCCATAACACCACCGGTCAATGCAGTGACCCACAGGGTACCTTCCTCCTAACACTGCAAGAAGGAATATTCTTCGTGGACTCCTCTAGAGGGTTGGAACAACAGACTAGACTTGATTGTTTCTGCCACTCTGCCAAGGCTGAAATCTTGGACAAACAACATCCCTTACATCATAACCTCAGCCACGCAGAACGCAATGCCATCCATAGCCTCAGAAACTACTCTGACATTATTATTAAGGGGGCTGACAAAGGATGTGCTGTCATCATCATGAATAAATTGAATTATGATCAGGAGGCTTATAAACAACGGTATAACACAACATGCTACAAACCTCTTTTCTCTGACCCCACTGAAGAATATCAAAAGGAACTATAACACTGTAGCAGTGCAGTGGCTCTGCTATGGCCCACACTGGGTTAAAAAAGATGTGGGCCTCTGGCAGCCAATCAGAAGGAGGCTGCTGGTATACAAGTAGGGCAGCAGGGCTAGCCAGGGTCAGTCTGCACTGGGAGCTGCAGGGGAAAGGTTCCCCTCCTGGCAGGCAGGCTGATGGAGTCAATACCCTGGAGAGCTCCAAGGGGGAGCAGGCCTAGGAGCTGACGATAGTTGGGGATCCCAGGAGAGAAGGATGTGGGAGTGACTGGAGCAGCAGTCTGGGGCAAGGAGGTCAAGGAGCAGACAGTGGCTGGACTCCAGTGATGAGACTGTGTACAGCTGAGGCTGCGGGGAAGTGGCCCAGGGAGTTGATGTAGACTGTGGAGTGACTAGAGGGATGTGTAGGGAGGCCTCAGTGAAGGCATTTAGGGTCCCTGGGCTGGCACCTGGAGAAGTGGGCAGGCCCAGGCCCCTCCCTGCTTCCCTACCATGCCAGGAGTTGCACAGGTGCCAGGGTTGGCACAGACTCATAGGCTATTGAGTGTGTGAGTGGCCAGAGACTGATTTACTGGCTGGAACCCTGGAAGGGGCAGGCTTAGGGCTTAGCTGGAGGGCTAAGATCCCAGAACTGGACTTGTAAGCAGGAGTTGGTGTGTGAGGAAGCGGAGCACAGACCATCTGGAGGAGATCCCTTGAGCAAAATTCCCCAGTAACACCACCAGGAGGTGCCCTCCCAGTGGGTCTAGTGCTGCAACCGCTTACAAACACCCACTCAAGAAACTCCCTAAGGCAGCACAGGAACAAATAAGATACACCACCAGAACCCTGACCTGGGACATTCTATCTACTACCAAAAATCCATAAAAAAGGAAACCCAGGATGCCCCATCATCTCAGGCATTGGCACTCTTACAGCAGGCTGATCTGGCTATGGGGACTCCCTCTTCAGACCATATGCTATCAGCACCTCTAGTTACCTTCAAGACACCACAGACTTCCTGAGGAGAATCCAATCCATTGGTGAACTTCCAGAAAACATCATCCTGGTCACTATGGACTTAGAAGCTCCTAACACCAACATCCGATACAAAGAGGAATTACAAACTATTACAAGAACCATCCCAGATGATGTCATGGCACACCTTGTGGCTGCACTTTGTGCTCACCCACAAGCATTTCAGATTTGAGGATAATTTATACCTCCAAGTCAGCAGCACTGCTATGGGTACCCGCATGGCCCCACAATATGCAAATATTTTTATGGGCAACTTAGAACAATGTTTTCTCAAGTCTCATCCCAAAGCATCTCTCCTCTACTTATGCTACAGTGATATCATCTTCATCATCTGGAGCCATGGCAGAGATGCTCTTGAAGATTTCCACAGAAATTTCAACAATTTTCACTCCACAATCAAATTTATCCTGGAATACTCTGCACAGGAGATCCACCTTCTGAACACTACAGTACAAATTAGGGAGCATCACCACATCAACACCACTCTATACCAAAAACCTACTGATTGGTATAGTCACCTACATTCCTTGAGTTTCCATCCAAAACACGCCACATGATCCATTATCTACAGTCAAGCCCTAAGATATAACCACATTTGCTCTGATCCCTCAGACAGAGAGACAGACATCTTGAGGATCTCTGTCAAGCATTCTTAGAACTACAGTACCCACCTGTGGAAGTAAGAAAACAGATTGACAGAGCCAGATGTGTATGTTGAAGTTAACTACTGTGGGACAGGCCCAAGAAAGAAAACAATAGAACACCACTGGTCACCACATACAACAGCCAAGATGGACCTCTACAACAGATCATTAAGGACCTATGGCCTATTCTAAAAGATGATCCTTCACTCTCTCGAGCCTTGGGAGATAGACATTTCTTCACCTACAGATAGCCCCCTAACCTTAAACAGACACTCACCAGCAACTACAGACCTAACAACAGCAACATTAAAGCAGGCACATACCCCTGCAACAAACCATGTTGACAGCTTTGCCCACACATCTGCACAAAAAAGACATCATTATAGGACCTAATCAAGCTAGCTACTCCATTATTCACCTGATCATCCACTGATGCGATATTTGCCAGAAATTCCCCCACACCTTATACTTTGGACAAACAGGACAATCTCTGCACAAGAGAATAAATGGGCACAAAACTGACATCAGAAATCACAGCACTCAAAAATCAGTTGCTGAGCACTTCCATCTTTCTAATCACTCTACGGATGACTTGTTAACAACTGTGCTCAAGAAACTCAATGGGACATCAAGACTTCAAAGACAAACAGCTGAATTAGAATTGATATGCAGATTGGATTGTGTGAAGGCAGGATTAAATCATGACTATGGCTTCTTTTCCCATTACAACAGGTGATTTGACTTCACCCTCCTCTGTGCTGTTTCCCAGTTTTTGAATCTTAACAACTGCTCTGATTTTCTATTACTGAATGGCCCGATCCCATGTCTTACACTCCCTTGCATTTATTTTCATCCCATTCTGTAAGTTCCCTATCTTCAAAGCATCTGACGAAGTGGGATTTTCTCCCATGAAAGCTCATGCAATAAATAAATCTTAGTTTTTAAGTGCAACAGACTCCTTGCTTCTTTTGCTGAACTAGACTAACACAGCTGCCCCTTTGGAACTTAGCTATACTGCAGGCTTTGACATGAACAGGCTAAATTTTAGTCATTAACAAGCTTGTTGGTTTTGACTGCAACATGTCTAGCTTGTAGTACAACTACTTTTCACAGCTGTCTGAACCTTGGAGATAATTGAAGGATGTTTACTTTTGGCTGAACACTCTCCAGTGTCACAGTGACTTATTCTAAGGATCTTTCCTAGGTAATGAAATATGGCCCTTAGAGGGCAGTAAAACACTATTTTTAAATGCCACCAGGTAATTCATGCTAAGTCCTAATGCAGTTTCAGAAGATTGATTAAATCACTCAAATATCAGCATCTGTTTATAAGCAAGTACTCTGATCAAATGCTTTATTTATACTTGTTCAGGGGGTTTATGATACATTCATGCATTATTGACACCTACATAGTCCCAATCGAATAACAACTTCCATTTCTGATTATGCCTAATTTTTTTCCACTGAAACATACAAAAGATGTGGGTTTTCCTAATGTAATTCCCTGGAACACAATAGGAAAGTGGTCTATTTAAGATATGGACATTTAGCAACATTTAAAGGGGGAGTGGGGCTTAATGTTGCAAAACTGTGGGAGCAAATGGATAGTTCACTTTTCATTTTTATGTGTCTTGGAAACTAGCTGTCTGAGGGCTTGTCTATACAAACAACAAGGAGTTGTGTGGCACTTTAAGACTAACAGATTTATTTTTTGCATGAGGTTTCGTGGGAGAAGGTCCCACTTCCTCAGATGCTTTGAAGGAAGGAGGAAGTGGGATCTTCTCCCACGAAAGCTCATGCAAAAAATAAATCTGTTAGTCTTAAAATGCCACACAACTCCTTGTGGTTTTTTCACTGGACTAGACTAACATGGTTATCCCTTTTGAAACTGTCTATACAAGAAAATCGTCCTGATGTCGATCACTCTTTCTCTGTGCCATACTACCACATGTGCAGATAGGAGCCACTCCTTTCAATTCAGAATGAGATGAGGAGCTGCTAAGGCATTCTGAGTGTCTCTTACCTTTGGAATTCTTTCCTTCCCTGCCCCGACCTGAAACAGCCTGAATTTACTCATTCACATTTGGAGCACACTACAAAGTCTACCTAGATATATGAAAATGGTTTGTGGTGAGAACGTTTCAGGTTTTTCTTGCTGATTATTGCTGGTTAGGAGGTAGATGGAGAGGCTAGATTTCCAATAACAGAGCTGTTCTAATGTCTGTATTTTAAAATAATGCTAGTGGCACCAAAAATGAGTGCATGTATTTTCTCTTACAGTAAAGCAAACACTAAAAATATAATAAAATGAAGATGAACTAACAATATTTACACTGATAAAGCCTTCATCAATGACAACAAAGGAAACCACACTTATTTATTTCATACCAGGAATTACTTTTTCATGAGAAATACCTCTATGACATATGTTCCATTTCTTTCTTCCACTCTGTCTTCTGAAAAAAGAATATTTACTCCAAGGCATGTTTTTTTTCCCCAGAATGGCATTTTGTTCAATTTGTTTGCTAACTGCCTTTTTAAAATTTTGCGTGCCTTATTAGTGAATCATAATGTTTCTCAACTTAAATACACTCCATGGGTATGTCTACACTAGAGGTTTAAGTTGACTTAACCTTGCTTAACTTAAGAGAGTCATAAGTCAACTTAAGTAACTCCATGGGAGTTGGAGCAGGTGGGAGTGGTGATAGTGTCTAGGAGGCTGAGCCCTCAGTGCTGTCACTGAGGAAAAAAGCCTTCATCACATCCCTGATCAGCATTGCTTGCCGCTGAGCTCGCTGCATCCATGGCAGGGTGTTGTCAGTGTGTTCAGACTGTTCAGTGATCCGTTTTTCCTCAGCCACCCAGATATGGGGGACTCTTCCACCCCCCCCCCCACTCCCCTGCAGCTCACAGAGGGTGTGCAGCACACAGTAGATGCTGACAACCTCTGGGATGATGGTCTTGCCGAGCTGCAGGCAGGTCAGGATGGCCATCCAGTGTGCCTTCCGCCAGCCAAAGACACGCTCAATGACTGTCCTGCAGCTGTTGAGCCTCTGGTTGTAGAGGCCCCTGCTGTCACCCAGGTTGGCCATGTAGGGCTTTATCAGCCATGGCAGCAAGGGGTCGCTGGCATCCCCCAGGATGATGGCAGTCCGAGGGTGGTGCTGTGCTTGGGGAAGAAGGTGCCCACCTGCATGTGCTGGCACAGGCTGGAGTTCTGCAGGACATGGGCATTGTGCAGCTTCCCTGGCCAACCCACACAGATGTTTGTGAAGAGCCCTCAGTGGTCCACAAGGACTTGCAGGCCACAGAGTAGTACTCCTTCCAGTTGCTGTAGGCTGCAGCCTGGTGGCCCAGGGCTCAGATGGGTATGTGCATGCCATCCATGATGCCCCTGCAGTTGTACCCCGACTGCTGTGAAGCCACCCATGATGTCTTGCAAGTTGCCTAGAGGGACGACGTGGCCGAGCAAGACTCTGTTGATGGCCCTGCAGACCTGTTTCAGGACAGCCCCCATGGTGGACTTGCCGATCCCAAACTGGTTAGCAATGGAGAGGCAGGAGGCCGGGGTTGCCAGCCTCCAGAGGGCAATGGCCCTTCACTTGTCCATGGGCAGGACGGGTCAGAGCTGGATGTTGGTGCACTGCAGAACTGGGGTGAGCTCGGTGACCAGCTCAAGGAAGGTGCTCTTCCTCATCCCGAAGTTCTGCAGCCACTGGTCATTGTCCCAGGTGGTGAGAATGGTCTGATTACACCAATTGGTGCTGGTTTCTCATGCCCAGATGCACTGGGACACAGAGGACACCATAAGCATGCCAGCTGCCAGGTTTGGCCTGCTGAGGCCTGCCCCACGCTGGCAGTTGCCCTGTGGTGCCTGCTCCACAGCCAGAGAAGTCTGGCCAAAACAGCTGATGTTGAGCGCCCCGCTGGCAGATTACTGGAACACGCTGTGTCCATGACCTCCTTGGGCTCCATCTTGCCAGACATATGGGCAGGGTACTGTGGTCACTTCCTGTTTTATAGGATTGGCTGGGGCGGGCACTTCTGTGGTGCACTGTGGGCCAGCTACCCACAATGCACCGCACCTAGGGCGAGCTAGCCCTGCCAGTGTGGACATGGGCAGTCTACAAGCATTTTGAATGTGGACTCTCAAAGTCAACTTAACAAGGTTGACTTCAGGTCAACTAAGTCAACCTTGTTAAGTCAACTTAACTGAGCCCTCTAGTGTTAACACAGCCCTTGAAAAAACTCTTACTTATTTACAGGACTAATTTTCAAATGGCTCCAAAGCATGTTGCCTTTCCCAATTCATTTCAGTAAGAACCATTTATTCACTTTTTTATCAGGAAACACCACAAACTGTTAAAATTTTTTCATTATTATAAGTGTATCTTAATGAACTGAAATTATAATTTTGGAAGGTTTGTTTCAACAAAATACTGGCACTTTTTTGCTGTACCACTATATTAATAGAGACTTTTCCAGTAGAAATAATTAATTTTCCAACATGTTTGATATTCAAGGTGCTGTTACCAGTAGTTAAAGTATTATTTGCTGGGCTCTGGAACCCTCCTAATTGGCGGGCCCCTTTCCCGTATCATCTGGCCAACCTTCAAGCGTGGGCAGGCTCCATTCATGCATGGGTGGTTCCTAGCCCAGGTAGGCATTTACATCAGACCCCTCTTTCCACATGTCCTTCTCAGCTGCCATCCCCATTCTCTAAGCTCCCTGCTCCCAAGTCCCTACTCTAGCCCTCCTAAACCCCCATCCCCGTCTTCACTCCACCATCCTTCAGCCCCAACCCCTCACACCTTCCCTGTCCACTCCATCCCTCACCCACATTCCAGCCCCCCCCACCCAGTCCCCACTCCAGCCCGTCATAGTCCCCTCCACCACCACCCAGCCCCCACCTATTCTCTTTGCCCACACACAATGGAGGCAGCAGGGAGAAGGAAGAAGCACCCACCTCATGCCACTCTTTACTTACCTCACAATCAGTCAGGGCTGAGCAGCCTGGCTGGGTTTTGCACTGCATCGGGGGAACTTGTTACTGCAGCCTGGCCCAAATGTTTGCTCCACAGTGTTGCGGGGTACAGTGCCATCCAGGGCACAAGTCTCCTTCTCCCCTTGAAAACCCACCTAGACATTGCCTAGAGCCCGCCAGCCTCCCCTCCCCAGCAGGCTGCGGGACTGCGGTCAGCCCAGCCAGTGCTGGGGCGAAGCTGGCTGTCTGCACCTCATCCCATCCTGAACAGGGCTAAGGCCTGGCTCCGCGCATCTGGAGGGTCTGTGGAAGCCAGGATCCCCTGCAGCTGCCACCACAGAGTCAGAGCCACCCAGGGTGAGCAGGGAGGCATGGGGTGTCAGGTCCGAGCCCCACAGGGTTATGTTACCTACACAGGAGAGTGGCGGGCACTCTGCAACCCCCAGCCCTACCCACAGTGTGGACAGCGCTGCCCGGGGGTTTTAGTGATGCACCCCCATCAATCGCTTCCAGGTCAGCAGGTCAGGTTTCCTCTAGGGGACGCTACAGTCAGGGTGAGGCTGGCAGCCTCTCAGGTGTCTTCCAGGGTAGAGACCACGGCTGTCAGTAAGGGGAAATGCATCACAATGCTGTGTTTTGGTGGCTTTTTGTATTTTTAGGGGCCCCAGAATGCTGGGCCCCTAAAATTGGTGGGCCAAAGAATGGCATTCTGCTGCATTCTGCCTTACTTTAACCCCTGGCCATTACATATGTTTAATACTACATTTAGATACGTTTACAATGAAAAAGCTTATTTTTGTGTCCTATTAGCATTTCAGATACATCTCTAATTAGATGAAACATAAACTATTATCAATGAAGGCATAGCAGTGAATTAAATGTTTGCTTTTTTCTAAAATGTAAGGAAATACATGCCCCTACCATCAAGAAGTTTGCAAAGATTCAGCAAAAATTTATTTAAATATATTTTCAAAAGGACAAACTTTAAATATTTAATCAAACATTGTACACGCATGAATTCATAGTTTGTAGTAATCGACGTTAGACGTGGGAGCAGGATCAAGAATTCAAACATAAATTGTCAGTTTTAAACAATAAGCCATTTTATACAATTTTGTTTTACAAAATAATCTAAGTGAAGGTGCATTTCAGGCAGTATGAATCTAATAAGGTTAAGAAAGAAATAAGAGTATGTTTATAGCAATTGAGTTCTACTTGTGCTCCTGAGCATCTTAGAAGTTGCTTTCTTATAATAAACTCCAGTACAGCCACATCCATTTCTGAGCATCTCAGTCAGCTTCTTGCAAACACTGAACGATGAGTCTCCAGTCACTCAGCAGGTTGTTACAATTATTTAAATCAAAATAAAAGTTTTATCTGGTTGCTTGATTACTATGGACTGACTTCAAGAAAGAGAAAAAGGGACCTTAGGTTTATGGCACAAGTAAAATAAATCCCTTTTTCTTTTTTGAAAAGGGCTGAAGTATTTTTTAAAATATTGTACCCTCATAATGGACACACAAATCTGCAGGCTGATCTGCAATTGTCATCTTTGGTATTTTATTATATGCAGTGTAGTAATAGCAATGTCAGTCCCAAGATATCAGACAAGGTGGATAAAGCAGTATCTTTTACTGGACAACTACTATTGGTGAGACAGACAGGCTTCCAAGCAATGTTCCCTCTACTTATTCATAGGCTATGTGAGCAAAAAATTTCTTTGTGTGCGCAAAAAAATTTCTTTGTGAGCACCAATATTAGCAGTATTGAATTTTTTTATGCACACTTTATTTTGTTGTGTGTGTGGGTTTCATGACCTGTGTGCACGCGCACATATGCAGAGCTTAGAGGGAACAGTGCTTCTAAGCCATGCAGAGCTCTTCTCTAAATCTGGGAAAGCTACTTCAAGCATCACAGCAACATACAAAGTGGTGGAACAGATTATTTAGCACATGTAGTTAGCAAATATTCTCATAGAATCACAGAAGACTAGGGGTAGAAGGGACCTCAGGAGGTCATCTAGTCCAATGCCCTGTTCAAATCTGGACAAATGCCAATTAAATCATCCCAGCCAGGGCTTTGTCAAGCTGCACCTTAAAAACATCTAAAGACAGAGAATCCACCATCTGCGTAGCTAACCCACTCCAGTGTTTCACCACCCTCTTAGTGAATAGGGTTTTTTCTAAACCAATATCCAACCTAGACCTCCCCCAGTGCAACCTGAGACCACTTCTTCTAGTTTTGTCATCTACCACCACTGAAAACAGCCTATTTCCATCCTCTCTGGAACCTCTTTTCAGGTAGTTAAAGGCTGCTATCAAATCCCCTTCAGTCTTCCCTTTTGCAGGCTAAACAAGCCTAGTTCCCCCAGCTTCTTCTTGGAAGTCAAGTGACCCAGTTCCCTAATCATTTTCTTTACTTTTGACCTCTGCTGGACTCTTTCCAATTTGTTCACATGCCTTTTTGTAGTGGGGGGACCCAAAGCTGGCCACAGCAATCCAGATGAAGCTTCACCAGTGCCAAATAAAGGGGAATAATCATTTCCCTTGATCTGTTGGCAAGGCTTGACCCAATACAAAGATTTGATCTAATAAAGAAAAAATTGATTCAATTATAAAAATTACCTCATTCAACTTGTTGCCTTTTGTGCCACTTTTGTTTTAGGTCATTTGGATTCCTAAATGTGGGTCCCAACCTGCAAACATTGAAGTCTGTATGTAAACTTTACATAAGTGAGTAGTCCTTTAGAACTCAGTAAGACACTAATCCCCACATGGGGATATCTCCCAGAATCACTAGACCTTTGTCCTACCTATTATTCGGTTAATCAATTTTTTTGCCATTGGAATGCCCCAAATGGCTGTAAACTTAAAGTGGTATTTTTTAAATCATTTCTAAGTCTTTTCTCTCATTTCCATTTCCAACAACATGTTGAACACAGTGCAATGTTATTAATGTATTCAGTATGTGCTTCAGGAAGTTCAGCTAATATGTTTGACAAGTGGTGCCAAGTGCTGGGAGTTTTTAAATCTCCCGCCAGCAGCTCTGGCAGCCAGGTAAGGGGGTGAAGGGGCCCCTTGGGGGGGTCAAGGATGGGCAGCCAGCAGGGTTGGTTGGCAGGGAACCAGCAGGGAAGATGCCAGGGGGTCTGAAAACTGGTGGGGAGTGGCTTGGGCCTGAGGTAGGGGAGCTGGGGCCAGCAGCTGGGAACTGGGGCCATGGGACGTGGGGCCAACAGTAGGGAGCTGAGGCGATGGTGGAGGTGTCACACAGGCCTATGGGGACCCCTCAGTGGCCCTTCAGGTAGGGCCCCAGATAGCCTGAGGCTGCCTCTGCCCAATACAGCAGTTATCATAGGCTAAAGCGAGGGAAGATTTTTTATGCAAAGTGCCTCACTTCTGCTGTCCTTCTGAGGTATGTCACTCATTTTAGTTACCAACCTTCCACACCAATTTGAGACATCTTCCCATAAACTGTGTGCATCAGACAGGACCCACAAAAATGAGGTAACAGAACCACTTATTTCTGCTAAAGGAAGGAAGTTTCCTCTATGAATACTTTTGTATCCCTCTTTTTCAATCTTTGCCACACGTCCCATCCCACACATTAAGGCCTTTGGAAGTTGAGATAAATGGCTACGATACTTTACTCATGGCTCGTGGTGCAAGATGCTCAGTTTCACTGATTTGGGACTGTATACGGAGATATTTCATGAGCTGAACAGTATTAGCGAAGTAAAATACTAGGGTCAAATCTTGGCCCCTGCACATAGTTCCAGTAAACAGGCAGGGTACAGGGAAATTCTATGGGAACTGCAACTCTGTTTAGTTTCCTGGTTTGCCCAGGAAACAATGATTGCTGAAACCCCCCTTCCTGTCTTCCAATCAGCTATTACAATGTCCCCTTTTCACTGACAGAACTGCAGGTGTGGCACTTAATATCACATCTCTATGGTTAAGTTTTCTGGTGGATTTCAGCCAAGGTGACTGTACATAAAACCATGAAGTAGTGCCTAGAAAGGGCCTATGTAGGATGTCACTCTGATCAAATCTGTACTTGGAGGCTGAGGAAGGGTTAACGATAGCATTTTAAGTCCCATCTCAAAGACTATAGTAGATCCATGTTTGGGCATAGAAGGGGTTAGGCCATTTCTCTATTTTGGCAGATGCCAGCCCTAGCTGGGATGGGACCTCAAACCCATGGTCTTCCTTATGGTTTCCAGTAGGCTGTGATATCAGCCCATATTTTATCTAGTATCACCAAGGGGCACCATGGCTGAGCAAGCACTGTAGGTACTTCTGTGGTTAAGACTCTATAGCAGTGGTTCCCAACATTTTCTCTGCCGTGGCACACCTTGCTCCCTTTAATTAATTTGAGGCACACCACCATATAGTTTCCAAATGAACTCATGAATATTCCTAAGTCACTGAGCCAATCTGGAGCTCTTTGAGTAGTTTTTCAGAAAATTTTGTGGCACATATGCACAGGCCTGAAGGCACACCTGTGTGCCACGGCACACTGGTTGTGAAACACTGCTCTATGGGTTCTTACACCTGCTGGCTCTCAATACACACACCAGCTACCTTCAACAGCACACTCATCTCAGAGCACCAAACAACCTGTCCCTGACACCTGCTCCTTCTAGCATCTATGGATTCTTTCCCAGCTCATCCTTCATGGGTGAGATAAATTGTGTGGAGACCTGGCCTTTTAATTATGGTATTCTGCCATTAACATGAATTCAAAAAGAAATTGGAAGTAATTTCTTGTTGAGACATTTGGACCTCAGTAAACTGGACAGCTGACATGTTTTATTTGATGATGTATGTTCCCAAGTATGCAAATTAGGACATTAACTCATTAATATATATATTTCCCAGATTTCTTAACTTTTTGCCCCACTAGTGTTTGGGGTCAGAAAAAAATCATTCTCCAAGTAAAGCCATGCTGGGACTACTAAATAACTATGACAACAGCAAATTCTCAACAGCTACTGTGACATCTTCCAGAACCACCAGAAATGCCAGTCAAGTTGCTACAGAAAGCTGTTTTATAACAACAGCTGCTGATGAAAATAAAACCTAACAGTTTAATTATGTAGACTTGTTTTCTAATTAGCTTAATCCAATCTTAAAATTAAACCAAGCAAATATCCAAGAATCTGTTTTTACACAATGCTGAAGTTTGCAACTACTATGAACAGTTTCAGGTGTGGGAGGGTTTTTGGTAAGAAAAGCTTTCCATCAATTGAAAATGGTAAGTGGTAGGAAATTATGCAAGTCTGGTCTACAAGGTACATGATTTAATAATGTTAGTTTATAATCAATTTTATTTTACTTGAAAAAAATCTGTTTTCATACTTTTGTTATAAATAGACCATCTTATAATGTTTCATGTCAAAACATCTAATTAGCTGATGAATGCTTTTCCTGTTGTAAGGAATTTGGACCTTAAAATGCATAGCTGATTTAAAACAGAAGTAAAAAACTCTAAATCCATATTTTACTGATAAAATATTATTGGCATAATGAACACATTTCATTTTACCTCTATCATTTAGAAGACCTCTGAGAGAGTAGCAAATTCTCCTTAGCTTTTGTGGTTCTCCTTTCAGTAGACCCCTACTCATTTTAGAGTGATTTGAGTGAGTTAGTCCAGCCTTTTGCCATCTGTCACTCCTGGAGCTTTCTGTGTTTTGACTAACTCAAAACATTCTTTTTGTCAAAACTAACACGCAACTTTAGAAAACAGTTAGCAACTTCGTTATCTTTGAAGATATTCCAATATAAAATGCAAGGCCACATATCTAGAAACCAAAAATGTATGCAACATTTTGGATGGGAGAACTATATCCTGAAAAGAAGTGACTCAGAAAAAGCTTCAGGATCCTTGTGGATAACTAACTGAACATTAACTCCCAGCTCTGAAAAACCTACCTTACAATGAGAGACTAAAGAAACTCATTCTGTTTGTTCAAAAGATTAAAAGACAGTTTTGATTATATTACCAGACTAAAAATAAGCCATGCATTTTTTTTAACTGTAGAGATAATATGTTAATCTGGGATGTGGTGGATTCTCCTCTATTTGAATTTTTAAAAACAAGATTGAAAGATGTTCCAAAATATCTCCTCTTTCTCAACTAGAAGTTACAGGGCTTGATGCCAGCATCGCTTGCTGGAATTCTATGGCCTGTTTCTTTAGGAGGTCAGACTAGTGATGTTGTTGATCTCCCCTATATCTACAGCTTTCCTTAACTTTAAGTTTAGCAATCTATTTAACCATGGACTGTCCTGGATTTGAAGTGCTATTCTAATTCCTGCAATATTAGTCTCTGTCCATCTTAACATTAGTTCAAAGTACTGACCTTTGTCCTCTCTTTTTGATACCTCAGTACCACTACGTCCTTCATGTAAGTACCTAAAAACCTGATGCGTTAACACAGAAAACATTATAATATGGTTTCTTTGTGACTTTGTACTCATGCACAACCCTTTCAGATTTGGAGATGATTTATATCTTCAAGTCAGTGGCACTGCTGTGGGTACCCACATGGCCCCACAATATGCCAACATTTTTATGGTTGACTTAGAACAATGCTTCCTCAGCTCTTGTCCCCAAGCATTATGCTACATTGATAACATCTTCATCCTCTGGACCCATGGAAAAGATGCCCTTGAAGATTTCCACTGAGATTTCAATAATTTCCACTGCACAATCAACCTCAGCCTAGACCCCTTCACATGGGATATCCACTTTCTAGACCAGTCGTTCTCAACCATGGTGTTGGGGCACATCAGTGTGTCGCCACACAGTGACTCAGACACATTAATACAGGGCTATCAAACACGTGGCCTGTGGGCTCCATGCGGCCCCTAGAGCTATTTCCTGAGGCCCGCAATGAACTATCATTACCGATATTTGCAATATCATTATATGAAAAGGTTTCAGCAGTGCAGCCCTTGGGCTAACATACTAGTCCTCGTGCGGCCCTCTACTAGTCCTCATGCAGCCCTCATGGTGATTTGAGTTTGAGACCCCTGCATTAATGTGTCACAGAGAATTGGGGAGATGGGTGGATTTGACTGGGGGAAGGGGGCGGATGGGCTAGATATAATGGTCAAACAGTATCCAACTTATTCAATATATCAGCGGGCTTTCCAACATGCCTTCAGTTCTTTCGACATGAGAATCTCAAAGTTACAAACACCAGAGGTATGAACTGACTGGTCAAACACACCCCTCATTTGAAATCAGAGGTATACAATCAGGCAGCATAGAAAAAAAAACAAACAAACAAAACACAACCAACCAAACATCCCCCCAGCCCCCTGGAAAAAACTGCACCATCAACCAAAAAGACCCCTTCAAATTCAGTATAGTACTGTGTTAAATGTAAAGTACTAAAAAAAAATAAAGGGAAATCAAAAAAAAAATTAATTAGGTAAGGAAACTGTTTCTGTGCTTGTTTCATTTAAGTTAAGATAGTTAAAAGCAGCATTTTCTTCCAGCACGGTAAAGTTTCAAAGCTGTATTAAGTCAATGCTTGGTTGTAAACTTTTGAAAGAATTACCATAATATTTTGTTCACAGGTATGAACATTTCAGAATTACAACCAACTGCCATTCCAGAGTTGTTTGTAATCATGGTTCTACTATATTTGTTCTTCCAGTAAATTTGCACTCCTTTAAAAAGAAATCTTGATTTTACCCACTTTTAAAGATTAGCTGCTGGTTGGCTGTTCTCTTGCATTATTAGAAAACCAGTTCATGCTTGTAACTTATATGTTCCATGAGGGTTTCACTGTGCCTTGTACTGGAATTTTCTTCCATGGAAGTACTGTTGTGTCCCTTTCATTGACTCCACTGTTATCAGATCACATGTTTTAGTTTCCATGCTTTGCAAATCTTTATCATGATACATTAGCTTATGCCTGGTACCTACTCGGCATACAATAACAATACTGTCTGTAGTAAGGACCAATTCCCATCAATTATTTTGTACCTTTGGAACAGTGTTCTGCGAAATGTATATACAGCTAATCACGATAATGATCGGTGGCTTTGGTATCTGAGCAAACAAGTAGTCCTGTGGCACTTAAAGACTAACAAATATATTTATCGCACTAGCTTTTGTGGGAGAAAATCCCACTTCATCAGATTTTTCTCCCATGAAAGCTCATTTGATAAATATATTTTTTAGTCTTTTAGTGCCACAGGACTTCTTGTTTGTTTTGCTGAACTAGGCTAATATGGCTAACCCTTTGGAACTTTGTTATCTGAAACAACTTCTGTTGTTCAAGAATCACTTGGAGATACCAGCAACATCCATCTGTGCTTTTCTGTTCTCGTCCTAAAGCAGCACAACCACTTCACATTTACAGAGGGGTTACCAGCTAACATAATACTTTCACTTACCTATCGTTATACCCACATTAAAAACAGACCATTCAGATCCTACCTGACTTTTGACAATCCCCACAGTAAAAAGACCGCTGAGCATACTCCTGACACAAAGTTGCACAACCTACAGAACTTCTGATGTCTAATTATTATTGCACCACTGTTTTGGGGACCTCTACTCCCTGTATGGTGGCACCTCCTCCTGGCTGCTCTAGGGATTAGCTCTTTCAACCTGACACCCTCTCCTTTCAATTCCTCAGCCTGTCCTCTCGGTCTCACAGTCTGCTGCTCCTGTTTTGCACCTCAAAATCTGCTGCAACCAGGGAGTGACCTGAATGTATTAGGGAGCGCCCTGAGACAATTCTTGGCCTTCGGTGTCACTGCATGGCAGCTGAGGCTAGCTGGGGGCCTTTTTAAATCTCACACCCTGCTGTGGCATGCCCAGGCACATGCCCAATGCTCTTTCAGTTTTGCCCTCTGGCCAATTCGTAGGAGTCCTCCCCTTCCAGTGTGCTATCAACATCTTCCCCATCCCAGGCAGTCCTTAATTCTGCAGCCCTTGCTGGGCCATACCCTGAGTGTGCCAATGCATAATACTGCAAAAAAATTGACTGTAAAGTTAGTTTGGATTACAAGATGCCCCATAGTCACATTTTTTCTACCATACGTCCTAACTGCAGGGTGCACTGTGTGTGTAAATGCTAATTCAAATAAAAGGAACTATAAACAACCTATGAAAAACAGGGCACCTGAATAATTCTTGGAGAACACATTCCAAATAAGGAAAAAAAGGATATACATTTTCATGCACATGCACAGAGTAGTAGGTGTGGTCAGAACAACAAGATAAAAGAGGACTTCCAAACTGGATAAAATTAGCTCCCTACAGGAAAACTCAGCAAAACCCAGTCCTCTACTTATGATCAATTGCCAAGGAATTTGCCAGACCCTAAGAATCTCCTAAAGGGTGCGAGCATGACTCTATTTGTAATTTATGCATGGATCTTTATAGAATTTTTGTAGTCTTCAGTAATCATAACTTTAATTGTAACTTTAAAAAATGTATTAAGACAGATTAGATCTCGTATCTATCAATGTATGTGTGGTCACTGTCCTTGGTCTGTCTGCTCCTACAGGCTCTAAATCTGAAACAAGGTGCAGAAGTCACTTTCACTCTGTTAAGTTTGAACCTGTAATCACCAGAGTTGAACCCATTGTGTTATAATACAACATTATTAAATTCACTTTAAATAAAAAAGAAGACTACAGATGTGCCTGACTGCCTAGGAACCTGTGGGTGGATAATTAACTGATTTTGATGCATGTACCAGAAGTCTCATAATTTGTTAATAAAATTATGGCAAAAGGAATTTTGCTCTTCACAGACTTCGTTTAAAAGTGAAATCAATGTAATATAAAAGTTGTGTTGCACATATGTATTTGTGTAAGTATTTCTAAGTAGCCTTTCCATATAGGCCACATCAACCTCAGGAAAAAGGTTAGTTCAAATTTAGTTTGAACTAAACTTGAACTTATTAGTTTGAATTAACGAAGTGGACTAATTTGAATTAATGTTAGTTCGAATTAGTCCACTTTGTTAATTCAAACTAACTGCCCTTAGTTTGAATTTAAGTTTGAACTAAGGGTTAGTCCTTGTCTACATCATCCTTAGTTCGAACTAATGATCAAACTAAGGGTTTAGCTTCTTGCTAGTTTGAACTAAGCTTTCATTAGTTCGAATTAAGGAATTTCTTAGTTCAAACTAATGAAAGCCTAGTGTAGACAGGGACTAAGTTAGTTCAAATTAAGCCTCCTTAATTCAAACTAACTTGCAAGTGTAGACATACCCATAGTGTCTAAATACAAAAATCAATCATTACAATGTCTTCTTTTTAGCAAAGGTAATGATTGTGTAGAAGAGAGTACTGCAGTGTCTAATCTCTTATTTTTGCAATCTTATTCAGCAAAAGAAACTCATAAACATGTCTTTTACACATCTATGACCTTGGAAAAACTGATTATTTAAGAAAGGGCTTGACAAATCCCAAGCACAAGGTCACCAGCACACCCAGAATTTAGCCCCTGGTGCCTAGCTGCACAAGGGTATCCAGGGAGGCAAATGTTCCCTGGCACCTAAAGAAGAGCTTGCAGCACCGACAGTTTGAGCACCACTGCCTCTTGCCTCCCACTCCAGCACTGCTGAAAGTGCTTCTGCCAGCAGCTTTTTTCAGCAGCGGGGGGGGGGCATCTTTCATGTACCAAACTGCCACCAAAACTGTTGGCAGCCGCAATAGGTTTTTTTTGGCAGCGGGGGGCCTTCTTTGCTCTACACCACGACCAAAAGTAGTGGTGGCAGTGGCAGTTTATCAGTGGCAAGGGGACCCCTTCAGTGCTACACACCTAGGTGCCTCAGTTTTTGAACAGGCATTGACATTTGTAGAAGCCTGATTTAAGAATTTGGTTCAGAACATCATTCTGTAGGGATTCATTTGAAAAACTGTCAAGCCAAAACTACCACCGGTTACTTGAAAATTCTGATAACACATGTAAGATGTCAAGAATTCTCTCTCATATTCAGATACCCCCTTTTATAACATACATACATAAAACAAATACCTACACAGAAAAAGAAAATCCACTAATCACTTCACCAACAATTCCCAAAATAAAACTTGAGAATACCTCAGAGCCTTTGTCTGACTCTGAAACCATCATGCCATTTTTCCAAACATAAATTGAAATTTTCAGCTCATGTCGAAACCTCTGCTGTTCTATACTTGTTTATTAACATTTTAACTGAGTTAAAAATATAAGACCTGTGATTGGAAGTGATTTTTTAAATTTTCCAAAATTGCCCAAAGACAATATCTTCTCAGTTCTTGCTGTAATGTCACATTTGTGCTCTGCTCAGTCTTCCTCCTAGAGCCTTGACGCACAAGTAATTTATTTTAGCTATATCTCCCACTTATTTTATAGCACCTTTTCACCTGCTATAATGTGCATATCAAGGAGAAAGCACAAATCTCCAGGACATCTGTACATCCTGGAAGTCAGAGTATCTGTAAAGTTCCATTACTTTAAGGTTCAAGACCAGCCTAGAAGTCAAATGGACCTAATAACAAGAAATGTAAAGATGGTTTAAAGTCATCTTTCCCTCTCCTTTTACTCCCAAGTCCTGCCTGAGCGTAATTGAACCAAAAGGGTTACTTACCTGTTCTGTAAGGGTGTGTTCTCACAGCCCTCTTATTTCGAAACAACAGAGGTTGTTTCGAAATGAGATTTTGGCTGTTCACACGACGCACGGTTGTTTCGAAACAACGATTCCCGTTGTTTCGAAACAACCCCGTTGTTGCAAAACTACTTAAACCACATGCGGGAGCGAAACAACCGTTGTTTTGCAACGGTTGTTTCGAAACAACGCCGTGGGAACGTGTTGTTTCGGAACAAGTTGTTCCGAAACAACAGTCCACGGCGTCCCCGTCAGCACCCTGGCCAGGGGACACCCCTCAGCACCCTGGCCAGGGTGCTGAGGGGTGTCCCTTGGCCAGCGCCTGCAGAGCGGAGCTGCAGGCACCGGCGGCATTCAGCGCAGCCCAGCACTGATCCTGCCGGCTTATAGCCTGGGCTGCCCCCAAACCCGCCACGGGTCGCAGCCCCCTGGCATGGTTTCGAAATAGCAAGTTCACAGTGTGAACTTGCTATTTCAATGACCTGGTTTTGCCTTATTTCGAATTAACATTTTGTTAATTCGAAATAAGTTGTTTCGCAACGAGCGTTATTTCGATACAAGTTGTTTCGCAACAACCATATCGAAATAACTGGCTGTGTGAGAACACAGCCTAACAGAAGTTCTTTGAAATGTGTGCTCCCTATCTATGAATAGGTTTACATGATTATAATATGCCATGTGATCCAAGAGGGCGATACCACAGCAGATTTGCATCTGTGGGTTCCGTGTGAACTGCATAGCAAGATTTTTGATATCTTGGAATCTATTCTGCAAGAAAAATGCCTTTGTTATGACTGAGCCCAGATCACATTTATAAAATCCATGAACTAGGCTGGCATCGATGTAGACTTTTAGTTGTTTATATATGGACAGTCTTAGTGACTACTGGAGGAGGATCAGGTCATTGGTTGCTGGAAGCATTTATTGGTAACATTTCCTTGTCAGTAGCCAGTCGTCTAAGCAGGGGAAGACTGACAACCTGTGACAATGGAAGTGAATTGCTACAACCAAGAGAACTTTGGTAAGTCATGTTGCAAAAGGGAAGCACCTTCTACTGTAAATGGTCATTTCTTGTGATGAATCTCAAGAACTGTCTGTGAGAAAGGTTGTGAAAACAGCCATCCTTCATGCCATGAGCTAGGAACCAATCTCTTCTGGACAATGAAAGGATGACAGATGCCAAAGGTCATTCTGACTCTCAGTTTGCAAATTAAGTTATTGAGCAGTGTGAGGTCTAAAAGGGGTCTCCACTTCCCTTTTTTGGTAAGAGAATTTGAATAGAAGACCCCCATCCCTGAGTTTGATAGAGGTACTTGTTCTATGGTTCTTTGAATAAGGAGGGAGAATACTTCTGGGAAGAACATCCTCACTTGAGGGGATTCATGGAGAGAGAGACAGGAAAGAAAGTTTTGGAGGGGAAAGGGAAAGGATCTTCATGGTTTTGCCTGATTGTATTATACAGAGTGCTCATCTGTCTGTTGTGATGTTCTGCCAAGTATGGAAAAAGTGGGGCAGGTAACTTACAAGCTGAGGAAAAGAAAACTTGGTTAGTGTGAATGTCATTTGTTGATTAAGGCTCCTGCCAAAGGTATATGTTGATGGAGGAACCATTGTTTATTGTGCTGAATCTTCTGCTTTTCTGTGGAGACTCAGAAGCCCTTTGGCTATGTCTACACTGGAGGCTTAAGTCGACTTAAGCAATTCCCTGGCCACATTTGGAGTTCGTTAACTCCTACCCTTAAAGTCAACTTTAATGGTTAAGTTGACCTTATTAAGTCGACTTTGTCAAGGCTGTTTCCCCACTCTGGCACTCTGAGTGCAGAAGGTGGGAGCCTGCAACAGGCCTGAAAAGCCACTGGCCTTAAAGCCTGCTCTTAAAACTCTCTAAGGCCTCCAGTTCCTGGCCTTGGAGTGGTATCGCTGCCACCACCCAAATGCAAATAACCTCTTGAAACCCAGGAAGGCGCACTTGGGAATTCCTTCCTGTGAGGTATCCTCAATCACTTTTATTCCTCCCTCAGGAAAGTGACTGAATTCCAGCTGCAATATGAGCTGGAACTGGAACAGAGTCCCCTTTAGTAGCTGCCTGTGCAGTCTGAGGCATGTGCACACAAACCTCTTGCCCTTCCAGGACACAGAACCAGAACTTACTTAAAAGGTAAAATCTTTAATCAAAAAGAACAGATAAAAACACACAGAGTTGCTTCTCTTAAAATTAACTTAGGTAGTTACAGAGTAGTGGGAGGGGGTACATGTGCTCAGCACAGAGAAATCCAAAAACAAACCCAAAACAAAGAAAATACCCTGACCATGTCTAAATAAACATTCCCTGTTCTACCTACACCTGGTCAGTAACAAACTTAACTTATCTTTGGTAAGGATGTTGCTGGATTCTTCCTCAGGCCTCTCTGGCCTCCTCCTGATCCTCCCAGGAGCTCTGCTGCCTCCAAACAGGAACAGGCAAGGCTGCTATTCCAATTTAAAAAACTGCATTTCGTTCCTGTTGGCTGTCCTGTGACTCACTGACCAGAGTGTTAACCCCTTTCCTCCCCAAGGGTTACTACAGACTTAACACAATGTGGCCATTAAATTCGACTTAATAAAGTCAACTAAGTGCATTAGAACCATTAAGTCGACTTAAGCCTGGGGAACCATTTAAAATCGATGTTATTAAATCAACTTTAAATGGGTTCCCTGGCTTAAGTCGACTTTATAAAGTTGACAAACAAATGGGGCCTAAGTTAACTTAATAAAGTCGACTTTAAATTGACCTTATTAAGTTAACTTACTGAGCCCTATGGTGTAGGCATAGCCTTTGAAGGCAGAAGGGCTGGAGTACTGTACAAGATTTGTGGGGTATTGTTTTGTGGTATGTTGTTCAGTGCCTCTAAATTCCTAATGAGCAGAAGATTATCCTTGAATTTTTTAGTGAGAGTGCAAGAGATTATTCTCCCTCTCACTGCTGCAGCAGTTCCAAGACCAGAGGAGTTCTAGCCCCCATCAATTATTGAGAGGTCCCATGCCCCTGCCACTTATGCATGCACCTGAGTTAGAAGCAACATGTGCTTCTCTAAGGCAATATAAGCACTTCTTCTGGTTGTCTGAAAACAAGAACATCTGAGGACACAGCTCTTTAAGCCTGGGATTTGGGGCGTAATATTCCCCACCTGAGACGTGACAGAGGAGGGGTCCCCACAGACTAGACTAACGCTACTAATACGCTAAACTAATTCAAACTATTTCCAATGATCTAAAACAATATATTTCCAATATTTATAGGTTCAAAGAGAAGAAGATTCAAGGACAGTGGAGAAGTTCCCTCCTGGCCTGTGTAGTGGTAAGAAGAAACTGGAGAAACAGTTGATCAGTATGCTTTTTATGTCCTAGGATCAGAGCATGACAAGGCAAATAGCGTAGGTGTAGGCCAAGAGACACTATTGAAAAAATTTCTGACCTCAGGCACAGGATGCCCATGTGTATTCCACTGTAAAATACACAAAGGAACCAATGTTCAAAGATGTACTAAAAATTTGGAGCAGGGTTTATAGCAAGCCTTTTAAATTTCTAACTTACAATAGCAAGATAGATATCTAGAGGTTCATAGCCTCAGAAGCCTGATCAATGGCAAATTCCTAAGCAGAATATTTACAAAAACCAAATGAATTTATTAAATTCAATATTTTGTCATCCTGTTTTTCTTTAATAGGTCTTACTTAATGGTCCTAGTTAGACATCCTTTCCATCCATTCACTCTAATCACTACCATAAATCTTTAAATTCCTCTGAAATATGTTCTTTCTTGAACAGAACTCGTCACTCTGCACCAGGGGTGACCAAACTTATGCAACTCAAGAGCCGCACACGTCGATTATTAAGCCTTTGAGAGCTGCACTGAGGCATATAACCACATGCTTTTACCAACTCCAAAATTACTAAGCTTAAAATTCATTGTGCACTTTAATTTTAATCATAAAAACAGGGCAAATACTGACCCTATTAATGTCAGATTCTAATAATTACTTAAGGTTACGATGAAAACTAGGCCTATACAGTAAAAACTTAGCTGTTGCTAGATGTAGAACACTGCAGGCTAGTGGGGAGTTTTTAAAAATCTGGGCAGTAACTTGTCAATGCAGTACATAAAAGCTCTCTCAAGTGCTGATCTCTAAATATCGTACAATGTTTCAATTTAACAAATTTCACTGTGAAATATAATGCTTCACAGCAGTAAGTTGTGCCAAAAATTGAAAGTAATCTACATTCAGTTTTAAAAACTTCTCTTCTTTGTATTTTCGTTTCTTAGTATTCCACATCATGTTTAGGACTTGTAAAATATGATTTTATTTTAACAATAAATAAACTGCATTAGGGCCTATGAGAAAATCTAAACAAGCCACGGCTTCACCGACCATGCCATGCTTCCCCCTCACCCCCATTGCCACTTCCCTGCCATCTCACCATGCTGCTGCTTCCCTGCTCTCCCCAAGCATGCCGCACTTATGCCCCCCCCCCCCCCCCATCCCTGACCATGCCATGGCTTTCCTGCTGGCTCTGACCTTGCCGTGCTTTCCCCACATCTCTGACCATGCCATGGCTTCTTTGCCATCCCTGACCATGCTGCCACTTCCCTGCTGTCCTTGACCGTCGTGCACTTCTCCCCTGTCTCCCACCATGCCACCTTTCCCTGCCATGCTCTTCTGCAAGCCACACTGTTTCTTTGAAGAGCTGCATGCGGCTCACAAGCTGCAGTTTGGCCATGCCTGCTCTATACCAGGAGCTTCGCTGCCCCAGGGAAGGACCCAGGGGACTGGCCCAGGCCCAGCCCCCTGGCTGCAGGCCACACCCCCACCCGAGGACAGGGCAGGAAGCAGCAGCTGTGGCCGCGGGGCCACCCAGCCTAGGAAGGTGTGGAAGCAGCCACTGCCACCACGGGCGGCTGGGCCCCAGATCTCCGGCCAGATCCGGCCACAAACCGGGAGAGGCAGGGGCCCCACCCGGACCCGGGACACTGGTGCCGGGATTTGGGGCACGGGCCCTGTGTGCCAGGCGCCAGCGATACCCCTGCTCTGTACCATAACTTGTTTTTGTTTTTTAAATATAGCCCAGTATATTTTTTTTGCCCAAGTATGTTTTGTCACAGGTAGATTTTGTTCACAGAGCTATAGATGAGGTCAGGTTTATCTAGTTATCTGTCAGCAAAACAGTAAGAGACTGTGACTCATTTCAATGTGATTAATTTATTATTTGGCATCCTATATTTCATAACATGAAGTCCTCTAGAAATTTCCTAGCCAAAAGATGCTTTGTGTGCCCCTTCTTGATATACCATACTTATTAGTGACAACTCCAGAAAAGTAGTTTATTTTAAAATGAGGCACAGGGACAAAATTGTCCCATCTTCCTTATCATTTTCAGTCTTATTATGGAACCTCAGTCACTTAACTCCAACACTAATAGCAGCAAAGTATTTTATTCCACTTGATATATTTCCCTGCCTGATTAAGGGGAAAAAAACCCAATCAATCCTCAGCATTCCAGACTGTATTGAAACGTATGGCAGGCCAAATGAGGTTGTTATTGTTTATTTTAACTCAAGGAATAAGTAAAAGTTCAGTAAGGGGGGGGGGGGGCAATTACTGCTCCCAACCCCCACCAGCCATGCAGTGGTTAAGAAACTTCTATGGTTATGATCAGCTCCAGCCCTGCCCTCCCCACCTGTAGGCCTGGAGATGAGGTCCTAAATGGGAGGAACTTGGTGAAGTGGGATTGACTCTCAGAAGCAAGCAGAGCCAGGACTCAGGGCTCCCAGACTGGAGGCCCTGTGGCACTGACTGACTCATGGCTTGCAAACAGACAATCTTTTTGACCGGTCTGAGGAAGACAACAGGCCAGGCTGGTTGGTTTGCTGAAATTACACCACTCTTCCCCACAGCCCAACATGATTAAGCCCTAACCTTTGGTCACTCTGAGGAGCAGTAAGACACTGCTTGTGGGAACTGAGATACTGCTTCTTTCTCCCTAGCGTAGTGAATAAGGGTGGGGCATATTTTCTTTTTGTTTGTACTGCTTTATAGGCACAGAAAGGGGGCATACTCACTGAAAGGCAAAGGTGGAGGACTGTGCCTTGTACCCCAGAACCAGACACAAGGTTGTAGCTATCCAGAGAACAACAGGTAATGAAGGTATCCTCGCTCCAAGGGGGCAACCTCCGGATGTAAATCTTTGACAAAAGACGCCAGGATATGGCTCACCACTAATATGAACTGCAGTTTCAAAATGAATATACAAACTCTTTAGTTATGCTCTCTGGCCAAAAATCCAAAATAAGTGTTTGCTAAAATAGTTCCTGCAACCTCAGAGAAAATGTAGGAACATTCTTCTCTCTTATAACATTTCTCAAGATTTGTAAAGCTAGTCTAAAATATTAATCAGCAATCTAGTTTGTGTGTGTGTGCCATAAAGTTGGCCATTCTCCCTACTCATTTATATTTACAGTGTGATCACTTAACAGTGGATATTTACAAAACAGGGATATTTACCTGTACTGTAGTATTTATGATACTCCTTATTAAACAAGTCAGAAATTTTCTGTCAAAACAGTTCCATCAAAAAATACTGATGCATGAAACATTTCAGGTTTGATGCAAACATCTCAGGTTGGATGTATTTCAGCAAAAACAAGTCTAACTGGCTGGCCTTAGCCCATGAATCAGGGGGCTTCAAGGGCTTACAGTTTTAGCATCGACAGCTATTATAGGACTTCCAGGTTCCCTGCTGCAGAGAGGGCCCTGAAAGCCCTTGAATGAGAGCCTGCAACACCAGAGCAGCCTTATCATGCATCCTGCCCCAAGCCCAGAATCTCAGGGCTTCCAGGCTGATGGACCAGCTGGCTTCTAGGAAACCCAGCTGGTTTTAGAGTCTAAGAGCCCTGACGTTCCCCTACCTGAGGCAGGCCATGTGATAGGCCAGCTCAGGAGCCAAAAACCAAGGTATTCCGTGCAGCTGCTGAGTGAAACTGATAAAAATGTCACTTTTACATAACAGCTGTGAGGGTCTAGGGGAGTAGATCTCATTTCAGAAACCCCACTTAGTGTTTTCTAAACAATTTCCCCAACCCCCGATTTCTGGTTCATAGGAATATTTTAAAAAAAACGGTTTTGTTCTGATTGAAAAAGTGAAATTTCCCGTAAACAAAAACCCTCATGTGTCAGTCAGCTCTATTTTTTATATTTGGAATAGAATAGTAAGAAAACAGCCACACAGTAACAACTTGGAAATGGTAAATATCCGATTTTATCCACTTTCTCTATTTCCCTCTCTGACCAATAAAATACCAAATTCACATGCCAAATGGCAATTTCATTTGGCTATGTTCAAAGCTCAAGATCCTGAGAGCTAATCTAATAAATCAAGTAACCAAAAGTTTGACTTGTGTTGCCTAACTTTAACCAGACCTCTCTTTTCCAAAGGCCTGTTTATTTAAATACACATTGTGCTAGTCACTGGGTACCATTTGATCTAGACAAAACCTGACTTCCATAATGTACAATAAACAACACTTCACCTGTAAGAGAAACTGGAGAAAAACTCTTTCTAAAACCTGCATTAATAGTGTAGAACAAAATCTCCATAACTGAAACACAGCAGTCTGTGGTTAGAATGTAGGAAATCTGTATATATCAGGGATGTTCACAAAATAAAACATGCAGGGCCCTAACTATGGTGGGGTGAAAGGGGCAAGGCTATGGGTGAATGGTTTCACAGGGCGCCAAAACCATGCTCACGCAGATAAGGCTCTGGCAGCAAAGAAGTGGAGGGTACTGTGCTCTGTTCCTCTCCAGACAGGAGCTTGTGCTAGCCTGACAGGTTAGGTATTCCCCTGCCAGGAACTTACAGTGGGGACCCGTTAATGCGCGGGTGTCAGGGAACAAGTCCCCGCGACCACGTGTTAAATGGACCATGCACAAATGGGACTGCGGTGAATAAATAAATAAGTCAGAGTGCAGCAGTAATAAGGCTGTTTCCGCACCCAGGCCAACTTCCCCTTTTAGCTAGCGCACCGGACTTCTTAAGTTGCTACTCACTTCATGCGTTTCCGTGCCCAGGCCAACTTCCGCCTTTAGGCACTGTGTGTTAGCGAGTCCCATGCGTTAAGTTGATGGCTTCAGGAGACATGACCGGAGCACGCGGTAACCAGATCTGCATGCAAACAGGTCGTGCGTTAATGGGTCCCCACTGTACTTAGTGATTTGCACCTCTCAGCCACTCTAAAGTCTCTTATTGTGTAAGCTGCCCAGGGGGCATGCAAATCGCTAAGTGTCAGAGTCTACTCTCAGCTCAGCCCCCCCCCCGGCTTGCTGAGACATAGAGTATCTCCTCTCTCTGTTCCAGGGGAAAAGTGCAAGGTACCAGGGCTTGGGGGAGGAAAAGGGAGCTAGGGGGTGGGGAGGGTGGCAGGCCACCCAGGGAGCCCCAGGCCTGGCATGGTGCCCCAGAGGGCAAATCAGGGCCAGGGCAACAGGGGAGAGGCTGGCAGAGAGACAGTTTGGGGTGAGAATCTGAGAATACTGGGGGGGGGGGGGGGGGAGGGAGGGGGAAAACCCGGTGGGACCAAAAGCGCCCCAGCGCCGGTGGGGTGAGCCATAGGGTGGGGAAGTGGGTGGCTTTGGGGCAGTAGGGGGTGGAGGGAACAGGTGGTTTAGGGGAAATGGAGGGTGAACAGTTTTGTGCTGAGCTGGGGAGGTGGCTAGGAAGACCTAGGTGGGGTTAATAGACATTCAGGGTGGTTTTGAGCCAGGTAGGGCACTGAGTTGTCGGGTGGTTTGGGGGGCAATAGCAAGGGGCTGTTTTGGGCCAGGTGGGGCAACAGCAGGGGGGAAGAAGCAGCTCCAGGTTCCCTGTAATAGCGGGGAGGAGACGCTGTTAGTGGGATTTAGAGTGGGGGGGTGGCCTGGAGCTGCTTTGGTTGTGTGAAGCTCTCTGGAACAGGCTGGG
>ML681992.1:22214357-22281267 GCA_007922195.1 Podocnemis expansa
CCCCCCCCCCCCCCCCCCCCCCCCCCCCCCCCCCCCCCCCCCCCACTGGAGCTACTTTGGTTGTATGAAGCTCTCTGGGAGAAGCTGGGCTGCAGGTTGCTGATTGTACCATGGATGGGCTGGAAAGGTGAGAAGCAAGTGCCAGGCTCCCTATGGTGGGTCTCTGGAATGTTTGAAATAACTTAGGTTTCCAGCAGAACTTTCATAAGAATAATTTTAAAAGTTTTTTTTTTTTTTAAATTACCTGTTCATAAAAATAAGTACTGTGCAATACAAGCCCTCCTGGGACATGATGCTATGGGAAAAGAGACAGGGCTAGGGGAAGATGCTATAGAGAGGGGGGGAAGAGGAGAATGAAGAGGGCAAGTGCAGTGTGTGTGTGTGTGTGTGGGGTGTAGGAGATGAATCATGGGTTGCTGGTGGGTGGGGTGGTTGGAGAAGTGAGTGAAGGATGGAGAAATGGGACGGAGCCATGGCAGCTGGTACCTGGGGGAGACATGGAGGGATGGCATAGCTGGCTATAAAGTCATAGTCACTTATAAAAAGAGTCTTTCAAAAGGCATCATCAATTTCTTGAAGTAACTGATCTTCCTCTGTGGCTGGCCTATGGATTTGAGCAATGGGGACACATCCTGCCATTGATAGCTAATAAGGCAGATCCTTCTGTTCTTGCTACCAACAGGCCCTGGTACCTAATGCTCACAGCCTGCTATAATCCAAAGAGGTAGCCATGTTAGTCTAGTTCAGTAAAACAAACAAACAAGGAGTCCTGTGGCACTTAAAGACTAACAAATTTATTTTTTGCATGAGCTTTCATGGGAGAAAATCCAACTTCATAGAATCCTTCCTTCTGAGCCACCACACACTTTCCTTAGACACCAAGACCCTTGTGTATGTGCATGCAGGTAGGAGGCTGATGTTAACAAAATTTGGTGTTTTTATGCCAGGTCTTTTCTCTGCTATGTTACATTTTGCATAAGAATAAAGAAGTGCTTTTGTTAGATGAATCTGCAGCTAGTCTCCTGCAGTGGTGAGGCAGGATGCTTTAAAAGCTTTCTTGATAAGACTGCTTAACATACACATTACTGTAGTTGTCCTATTTTAGGGGACCTGATGGCTGCTGAGAGGGGTAATGCATTACTGAACCTTTCACTTGTGGCTAGTTCAAATCCAGCTCAGCTTAATAATGACTGAAGATTATGAAAGTGCTATGGGGTGGTGGTATGTGAAAAGAATTGTTAGTCTTAAATCCATTTCTTATGGACAGACTTTTACAGCACCAGGACATAAATTAAGAACAGAGAGAGCACTGCTTAGTATGCAGAAGATCCTGGGTTCAAGCCCCAGGGGGTTGGACTTGATGATCTCATGAGGTCCCTTCCAACCCTATGAGTCTATACCTTTTAAAAAAAAAAAAAAACACTGGATGACTGGACTGTGGCAACTGAACTACTAAAGTTTGAGATCAAAAGGGGTAGCTGTGTTAGTCTGTTGCAGAGAAACAGAATCCTGTGGCACTTTTAAAGACTAACAGAGTTATTTATTGCATGAGCTTTTGTTGGAGAAAATCCCATTTTGTCAGACGTGCTGAAAGTGAAGTGTCTGACAAAATGGGATTTTCTCCCCAAAAAGCTCATGCAATAATAAATCTTTAAAAGTGCCACAGGACTCTGTATGTTTCTCTAAAGTTTGAGAGTTTGCATATCTATGTTTTAGTGCAAGCAATAAATGCAGTTTTGTGTTTTTGTTTGTCTCAATTGTTTCTGCTTATGCATTGTGATCAATTACATATCACATATCACTGTGTTGCATTGTGTTCAATTCTATATCACATTTTATTTAATTATCACGTTGTTAATCAGAATACTTATTGCGTTATGCAGTGTTTGCTAATTTGTGACAATGATTAACAGACAAATGCAATATAAAATTACAAATATTTTTATGGAGTGATAACCGATGCAGATGATACTAAGAAGCAGTTGCAAATGCCTACCTGCACTGAGGCCCGCAAATGCATAAAGGGGGCCTGGACAATACAGGAAGGTGGCCCAGAGATTAGGTGGGTTCTTGGGCCAGTCAAATTATATTTTAACCACTGGGTATGCTCCATTCCCTTGCTGTCAACCCAGCATGGTCCCACTGGTGGGGGTTGGGGGGTGAGGCCCAGCAGTTGGGGAGGGGCACCGATGGGGAGGCCCCCCAGTGGCAGCAGAGGACAGATCAGGCTCTGTGCTGATGGTCGGTGGTGACTGGGGATGGATTACAGCTCCGCACCACCATCTGGCAGCAGCATAGTGTTGGATCAGGTCCTGGGCTGAGCTGGGCCCAGGGTTGGGGTGGGGGGGCGCCTTTGGGGCTGCTTGTCTGGGGTGACAAAAAACAAATCTAGTGATGGCCCTGAAAACATGTTATTCAGACAAAATTGAATAAGACTGCACTCAATTGGTTGTCTAAGCACTCTTCACACAGTTCCACTCAAATCCACAAGGTAGCACCTCTTAACATATGCATTGATAAACATTTTTAAAAGGTAGCTGAAGAAGCAAACACTTTAAAAAATGGTTCACAAAAATCTAGAATGCCAAACATGGTTTTCCCCATCCCCAAATAATGACAGTAATTTTCTTCTACTAGCTTGATTTTTTTAATTTAGCTAGTTAGAAATTTCATCCAAGTTGCCTTGCAACCTGGGTGTTTCCTCTCCAGGTTGGTATCTTATAGGATTTTAGTTTGGAATTGAGTTTAAGTAGCATGGAATAGCAGAAAGTCAGTAGAATGGGACTCAAGAGACCACTGGAAGAATTTATCCTGGGTCATGGTGTATTCTCCATCACTGACAATTTTTTTTTTAAATCAAAATTAGATTTTTTTTCAAAAGGATATGATCTTGTTCAAAATAAATTATTTTTGGGCAATCCACTCATCTATGTTTAGAGTAGATCAGACTACATGATTGTAGTGGTCTCTTCTGGACTTGGGACTCTATGAATAAGTATATATTTATGAATTTTTCTCTCAATCCCAAAACCTAAGGATTATAAACAGTTGCTATAAACTTTAGACTCTAAAAGGAAAGCAAACAGGATTTTTAACTCAAGATTGCAATAAAATACACAGGATGAGAAGACAGTACGAAAGTAGAAAAAATTGCTCATACTCTTAACAGAGAGACTCTTGTGGCACCTTAAAGACTAACAGATTTCTTTGGGCATAAGCCTTCATGGGCTCCAACCCACTTCGTCAGTTGCATGAAGTGAAAACTATAGCTGAGAGGTATGTAGGCACATGCCAGGATAGAAGAGGGCAGGTGTTAGCAAAGTCACTTCAGCCAGGGTAGATGAGGCCCATTCATGCCAGCCAACCAGAGGAAGAGAATGTGTGAGCAGAGACAATTGTTTTTTGTAATGTGCTAAAAATTCCAAGTCCATATTCAGACCCAGTCTGATGGTGTCAAGCTTGAAAATCAACTCCAGCTCTGCAGTTTTACACTGAAGTTTGTCTTTGAAGTTTTTTTTGTTGAAGTATGGCAACTTTTATGACCGCTACTGAGTGTCCAGGGAGATTGACGTGTTCTCCTACTGATTTATGGATGTTGCCATTTTTTATATCCGATTGGTGTCCATTTACCCCTTTGGGTAAGGACAGTCTGGTTTGTCCAATGGACAGGGCAGAGATGCACTGCTGGCACATGATAGCATATAGTACATTAGTGGATATGCAGGTAAATGAGGCCTTGATGATGAGGCTGATGTGGTTGGGGCCTGGGATGGTATCATTAGAGTTGATGCGCAGGCAGAGTTGGCAACAGGTTTGTTGCAGGGATAGGTACATTACAATGATGACATTCTCATCATCTGGACCCATGGCAAAGGGTCCCTTGAAGAATTCAACAAGGAGTTCAACAATTTCCACACCACCACCAACCTCAACTTGGACCATTCCACACAAGAAATCCACTTCTTGGACACTACCTTAGGAATAAGGGATGCATGCATTAACACCACTGTATACAGAAACCCAACTGATCACAGTACATACCTACATGCCTCCAGCTTCCACCTGGGACACATTACATGACCCATTGTCTACAGCCAAGCCTTAAGGTACAACTGCATCTGTTCTGATCCCTCAGACTAAAGCTGCAGTACCCACCTAGGGAAGTGAAAAAAAACAGATTGACAGAGCCTGACAGGTACCCAGGAGCCACCTAATACAGGACAGACCTGACAAAGAAAACAACAACACACCACATGGTTAGACAGTATAGTCTTGGGGAGTCAGCTGAAACTCCACTACTGTTGATCTGCAAATGACTGAAGCGAGCCTTCACTGAACTAAATTGGGTGTCTCGCACCACCTACTCTTAGACTGGGTGATAATAAAGCCTGAAGAAGCTGTGTGAAGTTAAATAGCTGATAAGGGTACCCAGTGGTTCCACAGCTCCCAGGCTGTACCCCAGGGGTTCTGCATACTGTCACAGTCTTACACTAATTTTTCTTTGGGCATTAGTACTTGAAATTCTCTCCTGTAGCCTTGGCTTCACTGGTCAGGGAACTGAGCTAGGAGAGCAAGGCAAGACATTAAATCAAAAAGAAATGGGATTCAGAGACTGGCTTCCCCTACATCTTTCACATAGTTCAATGCTCACTAAATTGACTTCTAGACCACTACGCCCAGGCTTATCTATATGGAGAATAAGTGCACAGCACACTGGGACATGAATCTGTAGCACACCAGCCTGCCATGCACTAAGTAGCCATATGGATCCTGCTGCCACATAGTAAACATTCCATAGTGCATGTTGATGTGCTTGCCAGATACTAAATCTCTGCACAGACATGCTCTAAAAACTATACTCAAGGAAATTCCCAGACAAAAATACTGTATTAAAATGGAGTTAGAGAGGAGAGTACTTATCAGTGACTCTACCATGAAAAATGTTTTGTAGTAATGGCACGTGGAAGTGAAAAAGATGAAAAAAAAATCCTTAAAGTATCTTTAAAGATTACTTTCAGCTAACCTGGGACCCGTACACTAATATACCATAATTGCAATTACATCTAATCACTGCATGGCACCGGGGCAGAGAGTTAAGGCACCAAAATAACCTTAACTGTGCATTTCCATACCCTATAATGTTCTGGGATTTCTTTTAAGCTCAACCTCATAATTTGCTATTCATCATTCATTATTTTGTTATTTAAAACATTCCAATCATCCATTTGGAGCAAACAAAGGTATGCCTTTTGACTTTGGTGGCTAACCACACTTCACAAAGATGGAATGAAAATTATCTGAATTGGACAGTTCACAAATAAGCCATACTGAAAACTCCCTGTCACACTATCCACATAATAGTTGAAAATAACAGAAATCACAATCAGAATATTCAGGAACAGAAATAACATTAATTAAACCAAATGTGTTCATTGCATGGAATTTGAAGAGACATATATCAAGTTTCTTTCATATGCTGCGTAACTACCACAATGTCACTTGTGCAATGAAAGAACTCCCACTGATCGCAACAAGAGTTGGCTTGGGCCTTGGGTCTTTTGAGTTTAAAGAAAGGATCAGATTGACACTAAAAACATATCATCTTTCATAAAAGTTTAAGAAATCTCTTAAATCCTTTAAAAATACATTTAACAAAAGTTTCTTGTTCTTTTGTGACCTGCCTCTATTGTTTTGTGAGTAGCTCCTGAGAGCTGAGGCTGATTAAATATCTATTTTATATAGAATCTTGTATGGGAAGCCCTTGAACCCTACAAATTGTCCAGTAAGAGAATGGTTATTTTAATTATTTCAGACTTACTAAAATAATCTCTTTACTATTCAATTAAATTCTTTTGGGGATACCATTAACCTCTGCAACAAAAACAGATATAATCTAATTCTGAGATGTTTTGTTTTTTGTTTGTTTTAAGAAAAAGTTCATGCTCACTGTAGACTCAAAAGTATAAAATTCATACCAACTAACTGGGATTAATTTAAATATAACCCTTCTGCTAGGATGAACTGGCAGAACAAAGGCTGGGTTCTATGTCTAGGTGTTTCCAAGTACTGTACATCACCAACTGGCTCAAGCCCCCACCCAGTCTTCTGGGAAATCATGCACTATTCCCTGGGCCCCCCAAAGGGGTAAGGCTTCCCCACTTGCAAGCACAAGTCTGAGTGTGGTATACAGAACTTTTAATAGTAGTAAAACAGTGTGTAAAACCCAATAGCAGAAGTCAGCACTGATCTGGAGAATCAGTGCAGAACAAGGTTTCCAACATAATCCCACATACCATAGCAGAACATATAAACCCAGTAGTAAAACCAGCACTGATCTGGAGAATTAATGCAAAACAAGGTTCCCAACAAACCCCAGAGTATTTAGGGACTATCTTTCATGCCAGCTGCTCACTGACTCTGCCCACTGGTCACTCATGCTGTCCACTCCCACCAGCCACTGGCTCCACCCACTGATTTGCTGGCTACACCCACTGATCACTCACACTCCACTCTCACCATCCGCCGGCTCTGCCTGCTGTCCACCAGCTCTGCCTGCTAGTCACTCACACCACTGGTCACTCATGCCATCCAGCCTGCCGCTGTCCGCTCTCACCATCCACTGGCTCCACCCACTATCCATCAATTCTACCCACTGATCACTCCATCTGCTGCTCCTCTTCAGTGATTTCAGCTCAGAGAGAGTGTCTCCTCTCTCAGTGATTTCATCTCTTAAACCTTACATATCTGCCAACACCTTCTCCCGTTAAAATAATAAAAGAAAGGCTTCACAGAAAGCCTGACCAGATCTATCCTTTGACAGTGCAGCCAAGGGGTGAGGCATCACCTTAGGCATTGGCTCCAGACTGAGCTAATGCAAAAAAAGCCCCACCCCTCTCTTCACATTTCCAGGAGGCTGAAACAGGCAGTGGCCTCTCTTATAAGTTTCTTTTTTTGCTAAGGGTAGCTTTTACCCTCTAACTAACCCAACCAGATTTTGAATAATCAAGAGAGTAGCATATCACAAAAGATAGTATTTCATGTTTCTCTTCAGTAGAATTACACATATTGACAGATTTGTGATCAAATAAACCCAAATACCATTACCCATATTGCCCTGCACCCATAGTGCAACTATGCTAATATGTTCTTTGTGCACATGCAAATACAAAAACACATGCAGATTAGTTGCCCCCCCCACCAGAAGCTGTTACACACAGCTTCTAAGTCTGCCTTACATTTAAAAAAAAAAAAAATCTATATACCCAGGACAACATCAAAAACCCAGCTTGTATTGTACCACAGTACCTCAGCTGATAAAAATGAGCATAATTACATTCATATTAGCAGACTGGGATTCAGATTTTGAATATGTACAAAGTTAGATGCAGGGTTTTGGTTCTAGCTAAATCTAAATAAAGTTGATCATTTCATTTTATTTTAAGGAACTGATTAACATAGCATTTAAGTACATACTTATACAACCCTATTCACCAAAGCATATACTTAGAACTAAGCATATGCTTAAGTGCCACTGACTTCAAGCGAGCAACTACTTTTCAAACATCAAATCATTTCAGTGTGAAGTCATTTCAGTAATGGAGTCTAATGCTCTAATGTTTTGGTCAATCCACTTCGCATGATTTAACAACAATACAAAACTGCTTTTTATATATTCAAGAGTCAGCTAAAAATGAACACAGGGGGATAGGTAGAAAACCATGAGAATTAAGTTCTCATTTATCTTTTCTGTCTTTATTCTCATGATTAAACAGTTGAACCATCTGCTTGATATCTTCACTTGTGTCTGGGGATTCTAACAGTTGTGTTAAATGTCACCAGGTTCAGCACAGACAAAAGAATGGGGAGCTTTATTATTTCCTGGTGTATTTCAGTTACAGTAAATGGGGCGTTAAAGTAGAAGAGAGGACATATTTCAATTAACCAAGGCTTAGGTTGACACAGCGCACAGATGTGTCACTTGAATTACAGGCAGTTCCCATTAAAGTGGACTGCAAACTGAGCTACATCAGACAGATTACATCACAAACCATTAAGCAGATGAGGAACTTTATGAACAAGAGTATTCCCCTGAAGTTCACACACCCCACTCTCAGGAATAATATTACATATATTCATGTTTACTGGATCAAAGCCTGGGTCTGGTAAATAGGAAGACTGTTACTGAAATGCCTAGGTTATCCACATATCATATTTTATAATGGTTTGACTATGTGAATCACAAAAAGACTAATTCCTCCAAAAAGAATTCTAAGCTGATATATAAGTTAATATGCCTAGAAGTAGATTCTCTATAGGCACAACCTGTGGTGGCAGGGGAATGTGACCACCAGTGGACCTGTTGCTGGCCTTGACTGAGCCCAAGAGCTGCTCTAACTTGTACCAGTTTATGGATGGTCCTCAAAACAGTCAGTCAGTCACTCCATCATGAATATCAGGATTGTTTCTTAGACCTTTCTGGAATATTCTGGCAGCTGAAGGAAGGTCCTTTTACTTTTTGCCCCTGTAGCTTCTTTGCCTTCATTAAAGAACTGTCTCAACTTATGGGGACAGTGGCTGTACATCCCCATACAACACTTACCAGAATTCTTGTATATGCAATCTCTCTCAATTGTGATAAATCAAGATTAAATATTTTAGCTTTAACAATTACTACTTTTTGCTGTAAATGAAATGCTTCATCCTCAAGCCTTTGATCTGAGGACTGCCAATATGCAGGGTTTCAGGCACTAGAGTGGATAGAATTCCGCTTCTCCACCCAGAATGTGCATACTTCACATAGTAAGGCTGTGTCCACATACAGACACAGTTAAACCGATTTAACTTAAATTGATTTAATAAAGTTGCTCTAAAAATTGATTTAAGCTAAAATCAATTTAACAGGTCCACACTAGAAAGTCAAATCAAACTAGCATGTCCAGGGACAGGACTTGCTAGTTTGATTTAGGAGAGGGGCACCATGGGAGCTGAGGCAGGATGGACCCCTAGAAGGGCCATGCCCCCACCCAATATATGAATAGAGAAAGGCACCTGGGAAGGAGAAGGGCAAAAGTGTTAAATCAAAACAACCGTTCAATCGAAACAACGCATCCCCAATGTTATTTCAATATAACGGTTGCGATCCAAGCGTTGTTTTGATTTTAAATACAGTTTTATTGAATCAATATAACTTTCCTTGTTTCTATATGATGGAGCTTGTCATTTCGAAACAAGAAAACATCTTGTGGACCAAAGTCTTTTTAAATTGAAATAACTAGTGGTTTTAACCTGTGTGTGGACATGCCCTTAGATGTATCTTGAAACATTCACTTATCTAAACTATGGATTGTTATCAAAGCTATTATTCACAGTTGAGTAAAGTATTCAAAACTAGTTAAAACATTTCTATAACAGCACAAATAAACTTCCTCTCAAAATGCCATTCAGAACCCTTAAGATATTATTGTGCACATAAGTGGTTTCTGAAGGCTGATGTGCTCTCTCATGGATAGAGGGAATGCTTTTTCAAATGGATCATTTTTTCAAACATTTGGACTCCTACAGTTAATAAAAATCAATACATACAATTTCACCATTTTTCCAAAGTTCCAAAGGGCAGCCGTGTTAGTCTAGGTCAGCAAAAGAAACCAAAGCATCTGGAGAAGTGAGATTTTCTCCCACGAAAGCTCATGCAATAAATAGATCTGTTAGTCTTCAAGTGTCACAGAACTTGCTTCTTTTACCATTTTTGCAGGATATCCCCAAGTCTTCTGGCTAGGTCAAAACCAGTGGGTACCAATGGCATACTGAGGGGCAACGGGGAAGGCAGAAAAGAAGCCAGGCCCCTGGAAGCCAGGCTTCAGGGGGGCACCAACTCAGCCCCACTTCAAGGCTGGTAATGGTGAGCAATGCCATCCCAGATGGAGTGGAGCCACAGGTAAGTACGATGGAGGGAAGGCAGTGTGGTGCCTAGCTGAGCCATCGGCCCTTCACCAGGCATGGGAGGTGGGGTATGCAGAAGGAGCTGGCAGCACCCCTAAACATTTCCCTCCCTGCATGTCCTAAAGGGCTGGCACAGCCCCTCCCCAGATGGGGGGAGGCTGCCCTATGGCAAATGAGGGGCTGGGCTATGGTCTGGAGCAGCAGTAACTGAAAGAGGAGGTCCCATCCAGCTATCCCTCAGCAACTCCCCCCAGGCTGGGGGGCAAAGCTGTCCCATATCAGAGCCAGTGCCAGTCTGCAGGAGAGGTGGGCACTGAGTAAGTGTGGGAGGGAAATGGGGGTACAGTGAAAGCAAGCCTTTTCACCCCTTCAAGCCTCTTTCCTCCCCTCCGCAGATACAGACCCTCCTCCCTGGGGCAGATAAGGGGCAGCACTAGGACACTTCCTGCCCTGTGCAAGGGGGTGTGAGGTGGGCAGAGCTGCAAATGTCGGCTTGGCCCCCAGGAACCAGAGACCTGCAGTATGCAACTGCTAGGTACTTAAGCACTGCACAAGCAGTCATAATCTTGTGATACTTGCAAACCAAGGAAGTTTAAATACATTTGGAATAGCTTTAATATTTGAAAAACATTGACAATTTTCATTCCTTCCTCCTTACTCATTCTTGTCGCTTACGGTTGAATATCATTCTGTTCTCCTCAGCATTCCCCTTGTGTATTAGATATGAGGAAGGTATTTTGTATTTAGAGAAGTGAAATAGGGTTGAAAAAGCTTCTGATTTTGATAAAGGGTAAATTTTAGGTGTCCATGATTAATAATAAGAATTAACTGTTTGAGTTCTATGAATGAAAAGTACTAAGTGTTTAAAAGTAAAGTAAGCATCATTACCCATACATTATGGATTAGGAAAGTGAGGCAGAAAGAGTGAGACTTAGCCAAGGTCACACCCCAGATCACTGGCAGAACTCGGAAGAGAAATCTGGTTAACTCCCAGTCCTAGTTGCCCCTAGGTATCTTAAGAAGCAAAGAAAACAAAAACAACAACATACAGATTTGTCTATTATCTGTTCTGCTGGGTGTGGAAATACAACTCAGTTTCAGTGGGAGTCATGTCACAGCAAAGTTTCATATCTGTACATATGAGGTAGATGTAATAGAACTGAAAATTGACTTGGGAAAGTAGGGCAATCAGCCTGGTATCTTAGGCCTGTACACGAATGCAAGGAGCCTGGGAAACAAGCAGGAACAATTGGTAGTACTGGCGCAGACAAGGAACTATGATATAACTGGAATAACAGAGACATGGTGGGATAGCTTGCATGACTGGAGCTCTGCCAGGGATGGATATAAGTTGTTCAGGAAGGACAGGCAGGGAAGAAAAGAGGAAGGAGTAGCGCTATACGTAAAAGAGCTCTATGACTGCTCACAGCTCCATTACAGAAGTGGAAACAAGCCAGTTGAAAATCTGTGTGTTAAGTTTAGAGGGGAGGGCAACAAGGCAGATGTCATGGTGGGTGTCTGCTATAGACCTCCAGACCAGAAGGAGGAGGTGGATGAGGCAGTCTATGGCCAACTGGCAGAAGTTTCCAGATCACAGGCCCTGGATCTCATGGGGGACTTCAATTACCCTGACATCTGCTGGGAGTCCAATACAGGAGTGCACAGGCAATCCAGAAAGTTTTTGGAGAGTGTTGAGGACAACTTCCTGGTACAAATGCTGGATGAACCAACTAGGGGCCTTGCACCTCTTGACCTGTGGCACACAAACAGAGAAGAATTGATTGGTGGCATAGAAGTTATTGGCAACCTGGGCAGCAGTGACCATGAGATGATAGAGTTCAAGATGCTGATTAATGGAAAAAAGGAACAAAGCAAAATGCAGACCCTTGACTTCAGAAAAGCAGATTTTGGCTCCCTCAGGGAACTGATGGGCAAGATCCCGTGGGACGCTGATCTGAAGGCGAAAGGTGTCCAAGAGAGCTGGCTGCATTTTAAAGAAACCCTGCTAACGGCACAGGAAGATACCATACCGATGAGCAGATAGAACAGCAAATGTGGAAGGTGCCCAGTATGGCTTAACAGAACTCTGCACTGAGCTAAAGCATAAAAAGGAAGCTTACAGGAAGTGGAAGCTTGGACAGATGACTAAGGAGGCATATAAAGATATTGCTCCGGACTGCAGGGATAAAATCAGAAAGACCAAAAGGACAATTGGAGTTGCAGCTAGCAAGGGATGTGAAGGATATCAATAACAAGAGAGGAGCAGGGCTAGTGCAGGTCCCTTACTGAATAGTGTAGGTATCCTCGTGATGAAGGATGAGGACAAGGCTGAAGTGCTCAATGCTTTTTTTCCTTCAGTTTTCACAGGGAGGGCCAGCTCCCAGCCCACTACACTGGGCATGGCAGATTGGAGAGGAGAGAGGCCCTTGGTGACAGAAGATCAGGTCAGGGACTACCTAAAGAAGCTGGATGTGCACAAGTCCATGGGGCCAGACGACTTGCATCCAAGGATGCTGAGAGAGTTGACCAATGAGGTAGCAGTACCGCTGGCCATTATTTTTGAAAACTCTTGGTAAATGGGGGAGGTGCCAGAGGATTGGAAAAAAGCAAATATAGTGCCTATCTTCAAGAAGGGTAAAAAGGAGGATACAGGGAATTACAGACTTGTCAGCCTCACCTCAATCCATCCTGAAATGCTTGGAGGAAAATAGAGTGATCAGGAACCGTCAGCATGGATTCACCAAGGGTAAATCGTGCCTGACCAACCTCATCGCCTTCTATGATGAGATGACTGGATTTGTGGATGTTGGAAGAGCTGTTGATGTGATATACCTCAACTTTAGCAAGGCTTTTGATACGGTTTCCCACAGCATTCTTGTCAGCAAGTTAAGGAATTATGGGTTGGATGTGTGGACTGTAAGGTGGATAGAGAACTGGCTAGATCAACAATGTCAGCGTGTAGGAATCAATGGCTCCATGTCTAGTTGGCAACCAGTACCGAGTGGTGTGCCCCAGGAGTCAGTCCTGGGGCTAGTTCTGTTCAATATTTTCATTAATGATCTGGATGATGGGATTTATTGCACACTCAGTAAGTTTGCGGATGACACCAAGCTGGGGGGAATGGTAGACATGTTGGAGGGCAGGGAGAAGATTCAGGAAGACGTTGACAAATTGGAGCAGTGGGCCAATAGAAATCTCATGAGGTTCAACAAGGACAAGCGCAAAGTCCTGCACTTGGGACGGAAAAACCCCATGCACTACTACAGGCTGGGGAGCAATCAGCTAAGCAGCAGCACCGCAGAAAGGGACCTGGGGGTCCTGGTGGATGGGAAGCTGGATATAAGTCACCAGTGTGCTCTTTGCTGCCAAAAAGGCCAGTGGTGTACTGGGCTGCATCAGAAGAAGCATTACCAGCAGATCGAGGGATGTGATCATTGCCCTCTATTCGGCACTGGAATACTATGTCCAGTTTTGGGCTCCCCACTACAAAAAGGACATGGACAAATTAGAAAGAGTCCAGCGGAGGGCAACAAAAATGATCAAGGGGCTGGAACACAAGACTTATGAAGAAAAGCTGAAGGAACTAGGCTTATTTAGCCTGCAAAAGAGAAGACTGAGGGGAGATTTGATAGCAACCTTCAACTACCTGAAGGGATGCTCCAAGGAGGATGGAGCTTGGCTGTCCTCAGTAGTAACAGAGGATAGAACAAGGACCAATGGTTTCAAGTTGCAGCTGGGAAGGTCGAGGCTGGATATTAGGAAAAACTTTCTTACTAGGACAGTGGTAAAGCATTAGAATGGGCTACCTACGGAGGAATCTCCATCTTTGGAAATGTTTAAGGCCCAGCTGGATAAAAAAATGTTTAAGGCCCGGCTTTTTCTGGCAGGGGGTTGGACTAGATAACCTCATGAGGTCCCTTCCAACCCTATGATTCTATGATGTGGCAGGAAACATGCTACCCTAGCAGTAATGTTCAGTATGCCATGAGCATTCCAGAAACATCTTAAATGACATACTTAGCCTTAGACCACACACAGCTACACTGTGAGAGTGAATGGGAAAAAATACACAGATCACATTAAAAGGGTGTACGTGGGTTGCAGCATGACACAACACTAAGGGCACTAGGAACTATACACACTACAAAAGAAAAAACTAGTTAAAGGGTTGGGGAGAAAGTGAGGGATCACACAGAACTCCAACTCTAGCCCAAAGGAGGAATAGGGGGAGGCTTGTGGTGGTACTGCCTCCTGAAGGCAAAGGGAGTGGCTAGGACCAGTCAGCATGAAGGCTGCCTCGCTACAGTTATTGCTGGGCAAATTCCTCTAGATCTGGTGGGCTGGGTATATACAAACTTAAGGGAAATATACACCTGTTTCTACTCAAAAAAGAACAGATTTGTTTCCCTTGTTCCCACAAATCACTTTATATGCATTTCTTAAAACAGCTTATAATTTGCTCAGTCACTTTACAGAAGTGAAACAAGACATTAACAGCAACAGCTGCTGTCATTTTCATGTCTCCTATTGTCTTGGAGCCCAATGTTAGTGGTGACAGGGATCCCTGGTCTCTCTGTTGCCAAGGGTAGGAGCAGGGAAGGGGAAGAGAGAGTATAGTCACTGTTTCACAGCTTCCAATGCAGTCTTTTAAAAATCATTTGAAAAGCTGACTTCAGCTAGGGTGTGCAAGTGAAATGAGAAGGCAGTATGACAACATGTATGAGAAAGACACAGGCAGAGGAATTGAGGGGAAAGGAGAATAGGAATGGAATACAAGGAAATGGGAAGGCCATTTTATTTCATAGATGCAAACATACACCCCCCCAATGACTTTTTTTTAATGCCTTTACTGTTCTATAGTACAAACACATATTAAACAGAGAAATCTTCTGACTTTAAAAGACTTATGTTCAGGAAGTTATGCAGACCTATAATAATGTGTGGAAGAGAGCTGGGAAAATTTCTAGTTGACTGGTCAAACATGTGGAGGAATAGCAATACAGCTGAAAGATGCCATATATTTATCTAATGAAATAAGATCTGTAAGTAGTAAAAAAAACAAAACCAAACCAAACCCACAACAGAGTCTAAGAATGCAATACTTATATTAGGAGTAATAACGCATCCTCTGACCAAGAAATGACAATGAGTGCATAATGGTCAGGATGATGAATGAGGCAATTAAATCTATTCAAACAGTAACAGTAGGTGATTTCAATAATAGGCTGGCAGCTCTCATGCCTGTCCCTCTCTGCCAGTTTCTAATTTAAACTTTCCCCAGGTCTCTGTTGACTGGTTTTCTGCTAGTTTTAATCCCCTCACTTTATTTTCCTGATTCCTTTAGAGGCCCTACTTGCCAAAATGATACTCCCAGTATGCTTTACTCCCAGTTCATTTTCCTTCCTGTTCACTGCCCCCTCCTCTTCTCCAGGCCTGGATTCTTGTTACTTTTATATACTTACCCCATCTTCTCTACTCTCCCAATAACCCCTTTTAGAAGCTTGTAATTAAGAGTCTTTGCATGGATGAAATTTACTATATTTATCATGTAAAAGAGTTGCACACAGTGTTTCTTGACAAATAATGCAGTAATACTCAATGATAGAATAAGGAATGCATCCCTTCTTTAATAGGCAATAAATCCTCTTTCCTCACCCTCCTATGCTGATGCTCTAAATTTTAAAACTCTAGCTAAGTTTATAGGCTGAATTATTATTATAGGACCTACTGGCATGATTTGGAATTGAGTTCCCATTGTGCTAGATGCAATATAAACACACAAAAGAAATAACAGCTTTCAAATAGACCAAAAGGCAAGGATGAGGATAAAACATTCAAGTGAAAGGGTGTGCTGAAGAGCTGACACAATTACAAGTCTTGTAGCTGCCTGAGGATTGTACTTTGTTTTAAACTGGGGCTGAAACAGGGCTGAAGGGCATTAAAAAACCAAAAGGAAAGGTCAGACAAATAGTCACAGGTTTTGATCTAGCTCCCCATGATTAGCAGGCCACCTTTTGCACACATCCCAGCAGAGGTGAGTTTTAAGGGAAGCATCTGAAAAAGATAAGGTAGCCATTATTTGGATAGTATCAGAGAGCTTTTCCTGTTGTGAAAGGGACAGCATGGAATAAAGCACAGAGGTGTTTCAGTCAGAGGCTGACTGGTAAACAGTGAATGCTAGATATTCTGACAAAGCGAAAGCTGAGGTCGGTGATCATTAGATTAGCTAACCTGAGGCTAAATTGCAAAAATTCATAAAGATAAAGGCAAACGGAGGTAAAAGGGAAACCAATGGATGAGCTCAAAGAGGTTAATGTGGTTAGAACAAAAAGCCAAGAATATTTCAGCAGCAGCATTCTGTATAGTTTTGACATGAACAAGGTGGCAGTAGTTAAAAATTAGAAAAGAAGAAGTTGCAGTATCAAAATGTGAAAAGATTAGCGATTGGAAAAGAGTTTTAGTTGTGTGGGCAGAGGGGGAAAACTAGAATTTAGAGCTGCCGAATAGGGGGGAAAAAAACAAAAACAAATCAGTGAGTTAGAAATCGCCTGAATATGTGGGTCCAGAAGATGAAGTTAAAGATGGAGCCTAGGTTATGTGCCTCAGTGACAGGGAAGATTGAAAGAACTGGGTTTGTTTAGTCTAAAAAAGAGGAGACTGGGAGCGTATTAGCAAAGAAATGTGTCACCACCAATTCTAGACCAGGATTTCTTCCACAAATTGCCCCCCCCCCCCCCACTCGAACATCTGTCAACTCGTAGGCCCTGTCCCAAGGTGAAAGCACTCCAGACCAGGTCTCCAATTAAGCACAATGGTTTATTTGAGGGACAAGGCATGGGTAAGGATTTTAAGGAGAACAGGAACATTCAACTTAACAAGACCAATTACCACGCTCTTAACCAGACAAATAAACCTGAGAGGTTCCCCTTAACAAGGACCCATTCAATGAGCAAATGTAACAGGTAAGGGTACCATACCCAATCACTTTTAAAAACCGCATATTAGCAGAACCAGCATTTGCACGCATAAGGTTCCATACCTAAACAATACCAGACACGGACAAGGACCTCAAGTTAAGTTTACCCCACACCAGGATTTCAGGCAAGTTCCCAGCCCAACCTGAAGGTGAGCAACCCATGCTCCTCTGACAGCTCAGCAAGCTCCTTTCCCACCTTCCTCCCTCCCTGACTCAGGGCCCAGCAACAATCACAGTTTTGCTTTGCCTGATGGCATTGTCCTTTCTACGCCATGCAGGGTCCCACATCATCCTCAGGGCTCCAGGAGAAGGTCCAGACTTGCTCCATCTTCTTCTGGCCTCTTCCAGCTGGGGCCTTTTACCTAGAGTCCATTCGCCCCAAGTCAAAGTCCATTCCAGTGCCTCACAGCAGTTCCAGGCCACAGTTCTTCAGGGTCTTCCAAAGAGTATCCTCTTCGGCCTGCTAGGATGACTTGAATCAAATGCCGAGGCTCTCATTCCAAAAACCAGATACTCAGTCCCACACAGTTGCTCTGAGACTCTGAGGCCTCCATCCTTTCAGCTCACCACAGTGTAGTTCAAGCACCAAAGGGTATGTCCACACAGTCTTCTTATTTCGAAACAGCAGAGGTTGTTTTGAAAATAAGAAACGGCATGTCCACACGACGTACTCTCGTTTCGAAACAACGGGTTCCATGGTTTTGAAATAAGAGCCATCGTTTCGAAATGGCTTAAACCCTTTCCGTTTCAAAACAACGGTTATTTCGAAATGAGTTGTTTCGAAATAACGCCGTTGGGACATGCTGTTTCAAAACAACGGTTATTTTGAAATGACTCGTTTTGAAATAACCGTCGTCCGGACATGTTATTTTGAAACAAGCGTTGTTTTGAAATAACAGTCTGACCTTTTTCCCAGGGTGCATAGCACCCTGGGGAAACAGGAAGTTCCTGCCAGGGCGTGCCTGTCAGGCAGTGTGCCCTGAGGCTTCCACAGGCATTGCCTCACAGGGGACCAGTGCCACAGGGGTGTGACGCAGGGTCCCTGTCTGGACCCCAGAGGAGGTACGCTGCCTCCTCAACATCTGGCAGTGGCCAGACATCATGTCCCGGTTCCGGACCACTCACCGGAACCGGGACATTTACTCGGACATTGTGGCTGCAATGTCCGAACAGGGGCATGCTCAGATGACTGAGCAGGTCCACGGCAAGGTCAAGGCCTTGCGCCAGGACCATGCCCAGACCCGGGAGGCCCGGGAGCTCTAGGGGGCAGGGAGCACAGCCACCTGCCCCTACTTTGAGGACCTGCATGCATTGCTGGGTCCAGAGCCCAGCGGTCTCCCTGATGAGGCTCTAGACATAGAAGTGCAGCAGAGCCCATCATTGGGACCGGAGGCAGCAGGGATGGGCTCCGACGTCTCCGTCGGGCGGCCCCCTGCCGCAGCACCACCAGCAGGAGAAGCTACCCCCAGCACCCCGGAGCTCTTCACTAGCCCCGAGGCGGAGAGCAGCCTGGAGGACCAGGGACCTGATACCATCCTGGCCCCTGGGGACTCCAACACAGACCCCGGGATGTCTCACAGGACCTCTGGAGCCCCCGTGGGTAAGTAAGCAGAGGCGCACATGGCTGGGTCTGTCCAGCAGGTCATGGGCAGCGAGGAGGTACAGGGCGGGCACCAGGGCAGGTAGGGCAGAGGGTCGGCGGGTGCAGAGGACCCCCCTTGGCCATGGGTCCCAGAGAGACAGGTGGCATCAGGGTCACAGGCCCCTGTGTGCCTGGGAGTGGTTACCAGGGGCTGGGTGTCAAAGATGCAGCCGCATTTTGGGTGGGATGGAGAGCATGCAGGCCACACCACTGGAAAGCGGCCTTGGGAGACCCCCTACAGCAAGGCGTGGGTGAGTCCAGCTCACCCTTGTGGGCACCACTAGCATGTGTGCCTCCAGGGTACAGTTCCCAGATGTCAGGCAAAAGGAGAACACGGTTCCCTTTTTACTGTCCTGTTCTTCTTATCCTCATGTTCTCTGTCGGGCAGGCAGTTGAAAATACAGGAGTTTGTCAGGCTTTTTACTGTAGGGGTTGACGTATCCTGGAATGCCATAGAATAGTGATTTGTACAGGCAAGTGTTCCAGGGCCCCCTAGACACTGACGAATACCACAGCCAGACAACATTTTCTCCCAGCGTCCTCCAATGTCCTCTGTTTGATACTTTCCTGCCCTCCTTTCGAGGCTTTGGGAGCCGGTAGCCCTACCCCAGGGCAATGTCCCACGGGATCCTGGGTCCTGTTGACAGTCAGGGCAGAAGGGTGTGCTGCAGATAGGCTGCACACAGACAGGGCCAGCAGGCAGCAGGGGCCAACTGTGTTTTCTCCTTCCCTCCAGCAGGTCACCCAGCCGCTCGCCAGCCACCACCACGAGCCCGATACCTCAGCCCAAGGGCACCAAGGAGGAGGGCCCCATGGTCACGGGCAGAGCTGCTAGAGAGCCTCAAGGAGCTCGGGGAGTGGATGGAGGCATCCACTCAGGCCTGGAGAAAGGAGCAAGCCCAGCGGCAGGATGCAGCCCTCCGTCTGCTGCAGCAGGCGGCAGCAGCGGACGACTGGGTGATTGCAGCCCTGGAGTGCCAGGCGCAGGCCATGGAGCACCTGAGCGTACGCCTCCCACCAGCAGTCGAGGCCAACACCACCAGCGTCCGCCAGCTGGTGGAGCAGATGGCCCCTTGACGAGATGCAGGGGGTCTGCTGCCTGGCCCTCCCCAGAGGTGACCCTGGACCCAGGGCGGCCGTAGGCAAGGGTGGGGTACGCCACCAGCCCCGGACCCTCCCACAGGCCCTGCCTGACTTCTCCCCTGCCACCTGGACTCTCCCACCCCCTTCCCCCTTCCAAGTTGCTGCACCCTCACCCAGACTGCCCCTACATTTCCCCATCCCGTAACTCCCCCCAGCCCTTCCCTTCCCCAACCCCTGTTTTGTTGAATAAATAGTTAGAAATGCATTCTTGATGTTGAGTGGTTTTATTTGGGGGTAGTTCACAGTGCAGGTGGATGGGTAGGGGCTGGCTGTGGACGAATGGGGAAGAGGGTGGTGTGGGGCAGGGCAGGCCTGGCCTTCAGAGTTCCTCCTGGGCAAAGGTAGTCATCAATGCATTGCACACTGTCAAGGCTCTCTGGGACACCTGCTCCTGTGTGGGCACAGGTCTGGGTTCCACATAGTCCCTGGCGAGGCGTTGTTCCTCAGCTTCCCGTGCAGGTGCAATGGGCTCACCCTGCTGCTCGCAGTAGTTGTGCAGGGCCACGCATGCGCTGATCACCTGTGGCATTGTCCTCTCTGTGAGGTGGAGGCGGGTGAGGAGGCACCTCCAGCAAGCCTTGAGGCAGCCCACTCAACCACCTGGCAGCAGCGGGTCAGGCAGCGGTTGAAGATCTGCTGCCTGGGATTGAGGGGCCCTGCATACGGCTGCATGAGCCGGGTCACAGGGGATAGGCTGCGTTCACCAATGAGGATGGGCATCTCTACTCCCCCAACACTGATGTTATGCGGGGGGGGGAAGAAGGTGCCCGCCTCCATGCCCTGGTAAAGGGCAGAGTTACGGAGGACCCTGGCATCATGGGCCCTTCCTGGCCATCCCATATAACAGTTTTGGAACAGGCCGCGGTGGTCTGCAACAACCTCCAGGATGATGGAATGGTACCCCTTCCTATTGCGGTACTCCGTGGTTCTGTGCTCCAGGGCTCGCATGGGGATGCGCGTCACGTCCAGGATCCCTGCACAATTGGGGAAGCCGAGGGTGGCCATGCCGCGAATGGTGTCCTGCAGCTCCCCTTGGGTGACCAGGCGTTGCAGCAGGACCCAGCTGATGGCCCTGGTGATCTCTAGGAGGATGTTGCCAGTGGTGGACTTCCTGACACCGAAGAGGTGTGCCAGAGACCTGTGTGACTCTGGAGCGGCCATCTTCCAGAGGGCGATGGCCAGTCTTTTGTCCACAGGGATGGCAGGCCTCATGGGGTTGTCCCTTCGGCGCAGCAGTGGGGCGAGTTCTGTGACCAGGAGGTTGAAGCTGGCCCTGGTCATCCTGAAGTTCCTCCTCCACTAGTCATCCCCCCAGGTCTGCAGCACTACCTGCTCCCACCAGTCTGGGCTGGTCTCCTGGGCCCAGACCTGGCAAAGCACGGAGTGGGGCAGGGGCAGTAGCTCTGCTCTGTGGCCCAGCTGGATGACAGCCTTGGGCAGAGGCTGCGCACCATCTGTGTCTGCGAGCAGAGTGTCCCACATCAACAGAACACTCTGCAGGCAGGCAGAGGGTCTGTGTGTCGCACGGTGCTGGCTGGGCAGCTGGGCAGTGTCCATCACTTGCAGAGTCCTGCTAGCCAGAGTGGACAGGGAAGTGAAGTCGGGACCAGCTTTTATAGGATTGGCTACCAACATGGCCACCAACATGGCCCAGGGAGACGGCCATGTTGCCACAACTCCCATGGTACCCTGCCCCTGAAGCGAAATAGCAAGTCCAGAGTGTGGACGTGCTATTTCGATTCCCGCTTTTCCCTTATTTCAAAATGGTTTTTTGTTATTTCAAATTAAGTCATTTTGAAATAAGGGCGTTATTTCAAAATGACTTGTTTTGAAATAACCTATTTTGAAACAACCCCCTGTGTGTGGACATAGCCAAAGAGTCCAACTAGTCCAAATGCAGAGCACAGCAGAAAGCCCCATCCCCTCAGTGGGCACCCCTTAAGTATCAAGTACCTCAACCAATCCGGGGGTGTCCTTTTCACACCAGAGAGCGCTCCCCACAAGGCTCTATAGCGAGCTCTCTAGGAGGTGTGTGCGTGGCACACTGCTAGCTGCACACAGCCCTCTCTGTTGTCAGGCAGGCCAGAGTCCTCTGGCTGCCTGCCGACAGCTCCTGTCACTCAAAGCCAGGGGTGGCCAAACTTATGGAACTCAAGAGCCACACAAGTTGATTATTAAACTTTCAAGAGCTGCACTGAGGCATATAGCCATATACTTCTACATACTAAATTGATTTGCTGATGTTCGTCCAGGAGCCACACTTTTTCATTCAAGAGCCACCTGTGGCTCCCACGCCAGTTTGGCCACGCCTGCTCAAGGCTGTGTGGATTGTGCAATCTTGGGTTACATAATGTCTATTGCGCAATCCTGCTCCTTAAGCATAAACCCTCTGTTGGGGAGGAGCAGCCTTAAACTTTAATCTCCTATTATAACAATACAACATTTCACAAACATATTGAAAACACAATTTGAACACATTAAAAACTCCTTACAGAGGGGACATAATAGTTTTCAAGTACCTTAAAGGTTGCTACAAGGAAGAAGGAGAAAAATTATTCTTCTTAACTGCGGATGATAAGACAAGAAGCAGTAGGCTTAAATTACAGCAAGAGAGCTTTAAGTTGGCCATTAGAAAAAAATTCCTACTGGTAACTGTCAGGATAATTAACCATTGGAATAAGATACATAGGGAGGTTGCAGAATTTACATCACTGGAAATTTTTAAGAGCAGGTTAGAAAATACCTGCCAGGGATGGTTTAAGAGGGTATTGACAGTGCTGTCTTTGGTGGGGGGCAAAAGGGGCAATCACCTCAGGCCCCATGGTTCTGTGGGCCCCAAGCTGTCCTGCTGTGGGCCTATCCCACTGCCCCCCCCCCAAGGCTGCATGGTCCCTCACCTCACCCCTGCCTGGCTGCCTTTGCCGCAAAGTAGAAGGCAGTGGGGCAGGGGTGGAAGTGTGGAACCTCATTGCTGCTCTGAGCCAGCCCTCCCTGCCCCCAGGGAGGAACAGCCAGGCCAGGGGTGGGGCAGGCTGGCCCTGGGCCTGGGCTCCACTCCCCCACCCTCCCCTGAGCCAGCCACTCCACCGCCCGGGGACAAGGCAGGCTGGCTCAGAGGTGGGGCGGGAGAGCAGAGCCCTGTCCTTTGGCTGGCCCAATCTGCTCCTGGGCCAGCCCACCCCACCCCTGGGGTGGAGTGGCTGGCTCAGGGGAGGGGCTGGACCACAGGCCCAGCCTCTGCGCCAGCCCACCCTGTCCCACCAGCACAAGGGGGGTAGGGGGCCCCCTCAGGGCAACTGGCTCCAGGTCCTGCACCACTTTATAGGCAGCCCTGGTATTGGTCCTGCCATAGTGAAGGGGACTGGACGTGATGACCTCTCTGTGATTCTATGACATTGTCCAGAGCAATGATAAGAAGAGAAGGGAATTGGTTTGAAAGAACAGATTAAGAGCTATGGACTGGCCACATAAAACTTAGCATTCTCACTGGATATCCATAAGCAGATACCAAAAAGGCAAGCAGAGATACTAAATTTGGCAAAGGAGATATCTCATCAGTAGAACTGTAGCTTTGTGAGTCACCAGCATAGAAACTGTTAGCTAAGTCATTCTGTAAATGCATAGACCAGGCTGCCACCAAAGGAGATGTGAAGGATACAGATGGGAGGCTTGGGAGGGGAAGGGCAAAGACCCAGCCAACAAGACACAGAGAAAGACATACAAAAAAACCACTATAAGCAGACAAGACCATGAAGGCCAATTTAAAAACAAATTCAAGAAGCATAGAGTGGCTAAGGGCTCAAAGAGCTGATGAAATCAAAGAAGATAAGGAAAATCTGCTGGGATACCAAAACAGATAAGGATGGAGTACAGGACATGAGATTTGCTCAAGAAGAGCTCAACATCAATGACAGCAATTTCATTAGAGTGTGTGGAAGCCACACTGGAGAGGGTAACGAACAGAATTGGAGGATGGGACCTCCAGACAACATGTTCAGTGCATTTGTAGGTAAAGGCGGGGGAAGAAAGACTGTTTATCATACAGGTGGGGTCAAAGGAACGTTGTTTACCAATGGTTAAGTCTGACTTCGGGTCTGGTTCAAGGGGCTCTGTTGCCCTGAGCTGGCTTTTGCTTTTGTGCCCCCCTGCAAAGGGCAGAACCTGGCCTTCACTCTGGGCCAGCTTGCCCCATCCCCAGGGAAGGAAGCAGCTGGCCCGGGGGGCAGAGTGCACCAGGCCATGGGGCAGATTCCTTTCTCTCACCCCACCACTGGGCTGGCCTTCCCCACCCCTAGGGCAGAACAGTTGGCTCAGGGGTGGACCAACCCAGCCCATGGGGCAGACTCTGCTCTCCTGCCCCTCCTCTGGGCTGGCTGTTCCACCCTGGGGTTGGGGAGGGCCAGCCCAGAGGCAGGGTGAAAGAGCGGAGTCTGACCCATGGGCCAGCCTACCCCACTCCATGGGCTGGCCTGCTCCGACCCTGACATGGTGCCTAAACTGGGGCACCCCAAGTCAGGGCCTTTTTGGCTTATGGCTCAAGTTGGCCCTGTCTGATTATTTGTTTTGCTCTGGGGTGTGGATTTTTCACATGGCTGAGAGACAATTATACTGACCTAATTTCCTAGTACAGAAGAGGCCTAAATTTCCTAAAGAACAGAAGTTCTAAAAAATTGCAGTTCAGGACTCTGGAAATGTTTTGATAATCATGAATCACTTCATTTCAATATCAAAATGTTTTGTTTCATTTTGATAAAAGTTTTATTTCAATAATGTTAAAACATTAATATAAGATATTAAATACAATATATTCTAAACAACCATGAATGTATTTTAAATACAGAAATCACAACAAAAAAATCTTTCAAGCTTAACAAAAACAATTCATTCAAATGTTTTCCCATATAAAAATATCATCTAAATCAACACAATCCAACAAAATGTTTCTATTTTTGACCAAACTGCATCTTCTGACAGAAAATTGTTCCACTGGAAGTTATTTGTCCTGCTCCACTGATTTGCTGTCTTTCAGTTTCTGGGAAGTTACAACTCTTTGTAAAAAATAATAAAAAGGTACTGGCAAAATGATGAGGCAATCAATTAAACAATCAACTTGATGGCAACAACATAGCATCTGTATAAAGTCAGGCCAAAATGAAGATTCTCAGAGGCAAGATATGTCCACAGAAAAGTGCAAGTAGGTGTAGAAAAGGGCCCAATATCAATATTCTTTCTGAGTCAAAACTCCCAATTAAGCCACCCTTGCCAGTGTAACTTTCAAAACTAAGTAAAAAAATAAAGGAAGACGATATCCCTTTTTCTTTAGTCAAATCCATGGTAAGGAGCTATGGTCAGGACTGGACTAAGACACAAATACTAAAACACCATACCTAGGCCCTGTACTTTGAAAAACTGACGTAAAGTAACTTGCCCAACATCACATAGGAAATGTGTGGAAGACCTGGCTATAGTTCATTGCCTTTATTTCTTCTAGTTTTCCCAGCTCAATCCACAGTTGACTTTGTATATTGTAATATTATTCAAGAATATGGCAGAAGTTTCCAATTGTGTTAGCCTGAGAATGTAAACTAATTGCAGTGCTTTTTCACACATCAGAAAAATCCCACAACAATCATACCACATGCAGAAGGATCATCTACATGGACAAAACTGTGTTAAGATAGGTTTGTCACCATTTCCAGTAAATCCAAGCAGTTCCTGTTGCAGATAATATTCAATTTCTTTCTTCAAAATATTAGTTGTTTTTAAAGGCCTCATTCAGAGCTCTAACATTGATATAGAACAATTCAGTTTCTCTTTGGTCACTTGCATTGTCTGATGTCTAAGTGAAAACTTCCTAAGGTGCTATAATCTAATTCCAGTAGCAATAACTGAGGTGGCAGTTATGAGTTTCGAGAAGAATGTCACACACACACACACACACACACACACACACACACACACACACACCCCTTTCCCCAATCGCTTTATTAATGACCATAAATAATCCAATTTTAACAATTTCTCTGAAAATCTGTTCAGCCTTCAAAGCTAAATTCACGAATGCAAACACTAATTCAGTGAAAAATGTATTCCTAGATCACAAATTCCAAATACATGACATGTCTTTTATGATGCAAATTTTCTGTAAAAATACAAAAAAAAGGATCTGATCCTGTTCTGACCCTACGGGTGAAAGCAGATTCAGACCCAAAAATCTTTCCACTGATGACCTGGACAATATATGAAGTCAGTTATACCTATGATGTTCCTTCCTGTATAATTCTTACTACTCCTTACAAGCCACCCAGGCTCTTTGTAGTGGCAAACATTAACTCCACAGATGCCCTCCTCTCACTTACAGCACATGGGTTTAGTTGTCATGGCAACTCAAAGTGGGAATGAGATGTGCATAGATGAGTATAAAGAGAGTCTTTGAAACTGGAGTACACCAACTGATAACAGGAATGACACATTTTGCAGGGAAGTAAATTAGTATGCTAGGAAGTGAAAGATCTGTAGAATTAGAGGGATTGACAAAACATTCAGGGAGAACTTTGTGCTTTGCTAGTAGCTCGTTTCTGACAGAGAGCTAAATCATGCATTCAGTGACTGTTCACTGACTATATGTTTACTCCAATAGCTTTGAGTGCAGAATCTGGCAGTCAGAATCAGCCTGCTGAGCTACTTCACCACATTCCTGACACAAAATCCTTCTCATCTAAAGTCCCTTTCTTTATTTGCCTCACTGGAATCCAGAGCTCCAGTTCCTCTGTAGAGCACCTCCACTGGCAGTTACTGATACAACCATCCACCATGCTGACACTCATTCCCTCCTGCTACTTCTTTCTTCTCTACCTTTCCATTTTGTCCCTAACTCCACTTCTTCCCACATCAGGCAATCATTAAATCACCTTTACTCACTTCTCCCATTTGTGTGTTGACATAATTTGATTTTTAAATGACCAGAGGACTGACTCTACCTGTATGTGAGACTTTGACATAAACATTTTCTGAAAGCTAAAGTCTGGCACATTTCATGAACAGCACCATAGTTCTGCTTTTTTAGTTTTCTTTTACATTAAGAATGAAGCTATAACCTCAGCATTAGAAGGGACACACTCTGGCTTGATAAAATTATAGAATATTTCAAAAGGGATAGCCGTGTTAGTCTAGTCCAGTAAAAAAACAACAAGGAGTTGTGTGACACTTTAAGACTAACAGATTTATTTTTTGCATGAGCTTTCATGAGAGAAGATCCTAGAAGTAATTCAAGACCATTTCTCATTTAATGGTTCACCAGAAGTATCGCACAAAAACTAACCAAACAAAAAATTTAAACCAAATACCTTGAAGGCTCTGGAATGGCATCATTTCATCTTGCAAGTTTCTGATGTTTTAAAATAAACAAAGAGAAGAAGGATCCTTTAAGCATCCTTACTGCACTTGAGATACAAGGGAGAGGGAAAGGAGGTGAATTTATCTGAACTGACCAGAGCCAAGAGAGGAAAAAGAAAGTGATCAGACTAGGCCATAGGACTGCCCTGCCCTATGCACAAAAGGGAGGGGAGGGTATTTATATCCTGCGCATTCTGGAAGAAACTCTCTCTAGGCTAATCAATTACTGATCTGCAGTTTGACTAATTATATCATAACCTGTAACACCACAGAATTCTCTGTTTAACTCAAAGCCATACAAAACCTTTTAGACAATGAGCCAGCTCAAATAAACCAGGATAGCTTCACTGACTTCAGTTAGTATGCCAATGTAAATAGCCTGAATGAGCTAGCTAGGGGTGGAGTGGATGGCCAAAGTCTGGTCCTGAAGCCTGTGTTTGCATGAGCACACATCCCCCAGCTAGGTGCTCAGCATGATGGGGCTGCTTTGTTCAAATGATCATTTTGGCTGGTGGATTACAAACTGTTTTAGGGTTAACTGCTCTGCAGGGGTAATGAACTGTGGTCCTCTTTCTTGTATGAATAAATAGCAGCAGAAGTGTGCTTGGCCTGTTTTGAGGTAAGGGTATCTGGCTATACAAGGGGCTCAGATGCCAGAGCCCAGTGAGGGTTGCTAGAAGGCAGGGTCAACTGTTATGGAGGTATGGCCTCTAAGGATCCTGGGTGTGTGGTTTAACCTTTATCGCCTACTATTCAAAAGTAGAGCTAACTACCGTTCCCTTAGGAGTTGTTTTGGTAAGTGCTGATGTCATCTACTTGGTGGGACAGCGCTCCTGGCTTTCTGAGACAAATATGCATGGAACCTTGAGAGACCAACCCACAGCACCATAGCAGAACCAGCTGGTAGCAGAAGGTGGCTGTCTGCAGCAGAATGGCTGGCCAGCAGAACCGCAAGTGGTGCAATGGCAATGGCCAGCAGGTCAAGCAAGGTGCCATCTCCACACACACACAATGCTGCTCCACCCCACCCCTGGCACAGCAGAAAGTGAACACTTTCAGTTGCACCTCTGAGCTCTAGGTGACCACTGACCAAGGGCAACAACTGTGAGTGTTGGGAAGCAAGAAGCCAAGGGCAAAAGGGCCCTGCCCAACATACTTTGAGGTGGGGGTGTTGCTCATGGGTTTTATATTAATGCATCCTGTTCACACTGTTTCCCAAATTAATGCTGAGTTACTTCTTTCCTTTTATTAAAAGTTCTTACTTTTGCAGACAGACAGACTCGGTGCATACAAGAGGGAAATATTACCTTTTGGAAGTACCCAAGGAGTGGGGGCTCACACCTGTTCTGTTGTATTGTTGAAAAGAAATCCCTAGGTATTGAACCTAGCCCTGAACCTGCTGCCAACTCCACCTAGCAAAGACCATATACCAATTTACACCAGCTGAGCTGCTGCTGTCCACTGCCTGCACTGCACCTATGTTCTAATAGTTGAATTGAATAAGATTATCTTAATTTACATTTTTCTTGACTCAGAAAATCTTGGTGGACTAGTAAGTGTTCTCTTTCCCTGGCCACAGACACTGACCTGCCTGCCACAGTACTTCTGACAGCAAGCAACATTTCCTCTAAATTCTGTATACTGAGTAAGCTCCAGCTTCCACCCAACATTGCATCTTTCTACTTGGTTAGGCTTAAACTTGCCCAAGAAGAAAATGAGGTTTGTTGGGGGTGGGGGGAGTGTGAGGCAGTAGGCAGGGGTGGGGTTGTCACTGAAGGTTGTGCATAAGTGCAGGTGCGGGATGTGGGGTCTGTGCAGGGAGAGTTGAGGAATGTTTAGACGTTATGTGTGCATATGCTTGGGTGGACCTGCCCCCTGGTGGCTCCTCCAGTTTCATACACTATTTCCTGTCCCTATCCATAGGGTCCCAGAGGGATGTGATTTGCTCTGCAGCAGCTGCCTTACCAGCCCAGGCAGGAGGCGCTGGAGAGAGGGCTAGGTGTATATACACATGTGTGCACACAGCAAACAGGGAGGGAGAGACTGCACCTCCCCAGGACAGGGAGCATTAGACTGCAACTCACCCACCCTGCTGGGCACCCTCAGGAAGGGCCCAGGCTGCATCTCCTCCCCACAGTGTCTCCAAGCAGCAGCAACCATTGCCTTCCCAGAAACCAGCTGGGTTGTGGGGGAGGGGAAGCTGGAGATGTTTTGGCTCTGTCAGGCCACAGCTCTGGTGACTCTGAGGACCAAGGCCAGTACAGCAGCATGCAACCAGGTCCCTTGTTTGACCTCCTGAGCAAGAGGCATCCTTGAGCTGCAACTTCCCTTGCCAGCACTACCACCTTCTCCCAGTAGGAATGAACATAACTCTGAGACTGAAACTGCAGTCAGCTGGTGGGCTGTTCCACCAGCCCAGGAAGGAAAGCAAATGCCTTTCCAAAGTTCCTGCAAAATGAATATGAGTGAGTTAGGCTAGTCCCGTTGCCCACCTAGCCTGCTCTTTTCTTCTGGTGTTATCAGTATGATCACTAAAAAGAGAGAGAGAGGGTAAAGATTAGTTCCTAGTGTCATAGCAGAAAAGTCACTCAGATGAATATTTATTATGGTGAAGAATGTCAGGATCTTTTTGAAGTTTTACACACTTTCATGGACTTGCGTAGAAAACCATGCAAAATAATCACACCAGTGAAATGACAGTCGTTGTAAATGGACCATAGAACAGATTGTCAGAGAGAAAGAAAGAGAGGGGGATTGTTGTCATTTCCTTTTGGAAGTTAACAAGCAGAGAAAGCTTTTTATTAAAGTTTTGCAATTAGTGCACAACAGTGCTATAAAAAAAATACTGGTGCTTGGAAAGGATTCTGTACAGCTCCCATGTTGATAGGCTTATATGTTGGGCAGTTCAATACACTGAAGGGTACTGCTCACTGTAAAACAACTCCATCCAGACTGAACATAACAAGGAGTCTTATAGCACTTTTAAAATTTATTGCATGATCTTTTTTAGGTAGAATATAAAAACTCCTGCAATAAATAATTTTTTTAGTCTTTAGAGGTGCCACAGGCAGGGGGGTTGCTGCTGCTGGGCCCACATGGCTCCAGCACCCATCTCTAGCCCTGTCTTGGCCATGGCAGGGGCTGGATCTGGGTTGGGGCTGCCTGTTGCTGGCTGGCTCGGGCCCAGGGGCCAGATTGGGCACAGGGTTGGGGTCATGCGGCAGGGGCCCCAACCCCTTTTTTCAGTGCAGTGACACTCCTGGCCACGGGACTCCTTGTTTGTTTTGCTGAACTAGACTAATATGGCTACCCATCCAGGACTTGTCACCATTCAGGAAATTATGTACAATGAAAACTGTTTAGCCAGCTTTTTCCAGAAATTTGCTGAAAAGATTGAATGTGAAATCCTGGCTCTGTTAAAGTCATACATGTGTTGCCATGGTCTTTACTGGGCATCAGGATTTCACCCTGAACTTCTGGCAGTAGTCAAAGACAGAGGAGAAGGGAGAAGTATTTTTTCCAAAGAATAAGAGAACTACCTTCCTGGATGATGAGGAAATGTCCCAGATATGTCATATTGTATCTAGCAAAAGCTTCTTTTTAAATTATACATACTGTATATATTTTTATTTACTTTTGTTTTTAAACAGTTGTTAGGCTCTGCAATCCCAAAACACAAGGATATCAAAGCAAGACACTCAGGTAGGTGGTCAGTTAAAACACATAGTAACCACGGAACAGGTATTTCTGATCAAAACCTAAAAGAAATCCAAATGGCAGGTATGTAGCAGCACCCAACAAACTGGAACATTGTGTTCAGCCAGCACATGACAAGCAGAAAAGGGAGCAGGAAGTAACCATTGGGAAGGCAACACTCGCACAAAGTCATCACAACCATAAAAAGCACCTTTCTATCCCCACACCCTGAGCACCCTGGTATTTACTTATAATTGCAATATCAAAATAATCACATTCCATTCCACATCACTCCTTCTGCAAAGTAGCAGCTCGTACTTTAAGATACAAAACAAACCTTACCTGCTCCTTCTCAGAAAAAATCTGGCAAAGTTAAACTCTAAGTAAGGAACAGACCTTATCGAAGGAAAAGGGTGGCATTACCTCCCCAGTCTCCCCTACTCCCTGCTGAGGCTGCCCAACAGTGGCACAGCCACCGGAGGCAGCAGGAACTGGATCGGCCACTGACTGCAGCTAGATCACCCCAGCCAGGGTCTTGGGGCCACTGCAGGCTGCAGGAGTTGGATCAGGCCCAGGGCCAGCAAAGGGGTGTATCTGGGGGAGGGGCGGGGCTGCTTGGGGCAGCTGTGGAGCTGCCTCTAGCAGAAACTACAAAAGCCACCCATGCTCTAAGAGTATGGCTACACTGAAACATAAACCCACGCTTGAGCCCAGCTTCAAGCCTAATCCTCCTTGCATCTGCACTATAGTTGTGCTAACCCAGCGTCCTTGGACCCTGCAAGACAGGAGGGTGTGAGCCTGAGTTCAGTTGGGATCCAGAGTCCAAGCCCTATATCAGGTTCCAGCAGTCAGCCTGAAGTATCCCACAATTCCATGCGACAACTTTTAGCTCTCTCTTTCCCAACCATCTGCAATCGATGCTATTGAAAAATGAAGCCATGCCTGTCAAGGCTTTTTCCCCACTCTGGCACTCCAAATGCAGAAGGTGGGGGCCTGCAGCAGGCCTTAAAAGCCACTGGCCTTAAAGCCTGCTCTTAGAAGTCTCCTAGGCCTCCAATTCCTGGCCTTGGAGTGGTATCGCTGCCACCACCCAAATGCAAAAATACCTCTTGAGACCCAGGAAGGCGCACTTGGGAATTCCTCCCTGTGAGGTACCTCAATCAGTTTTATTCCTCCCTCAGGAAAGAGGCTGAACTCCAGCTGCAATATGAGCTGGAACCGGAACAAGGTTCCCTCTAGTAGCTGGCTGTGCAGTCTAAGGCACATGCACACAAACCTCTTGCCCTTCCAGGGCACAGAACCAGAACTTACTTAAAAGGTAAAATCTTTAATCAAAAAGAACAGATTAAAAAAAACAAAACAAAACAAAAAAAAAAAAAACAGAGTTGCTTCTCTGGGAATTAACTTAGGTAGTTACAGGGTAGTGGGGGGGTGGGGTTACATGTACTCAGCACAGAGAAATCCAAAAGACAAGCCAAAAACAAAGAAAATACCCTGACCACATCTAAATAAACATTCCCCGTTCTACTCACGCCTGGTCAGTACCAAACTTAACTTATCTTTGGTAAGGATGTTGCTGGATTCTTCCTCAGGCCCCTCTGGCCTCCTCCTGATCCTCCCAGGAGCTCTGCTGCCTCCAAACAGGAACAGGTAAGGCTGCTGTTCCCATTCAAAAAGCTGTGCTTCATTCCTATTGGCTGTCCTGGGACTCACTGACCAGATAGTTAACTCCTTCCTCCCCAAGGGTTACTACAATGCCATCTTTTCAAATTGCGGTGGCTCAGATCAGTGCTAACGCATTTTCTATTGATCTGCACAACCACTATCAGAGAGCATCATGTGTTTGCAATGGAGATTGAACCAAAGAAGATTTTTGGAAAGTGAGTTGCTTCCTGGTGATGTGCAGGGTTGACAGTAAAGTTCTCCCACAGTGCAGTCCGGTCCTAGGCCTGGAGCAGTCATATTTTGTGGTGAGGAGACTCTGGGATGTGGTTATTTTGACTCGGGTCTGCACTTTGCAGTGAGGACTCCAGAGCCCTAGTTTGAGCACAGGTTACAGAAAAGTCTTAACATCAGGTTAAAATACAGCATAGACACTGAAGCCCACTAACCCTGGGATTATAATGCAGTATAGATGTACCCTATGGAAGTGGTTCCTGACCTTTTCCTTTATGTGAACCACTGCATCATCCTGAAAATCTTTTGTGGACCGCTATGTAAGCAAGCCATTGTAAACATTTTAACAGTCTATGGCTGATGGGAGTCAAATTTATATAGCAAGGGGTATTCAAAATACATCCATTTCTAATAATTTATTATGCTCACCCACAAACATATTGCATTCATTCATCAGAGTACATCTCTCCCCTTCCCCCCCCCACCACAGGTTGGGAACCACCGCCCTAAGGCATGCATCACAAGTCAACAAATGAGTATTTCAGAGTGGGGTGTGTGTGGAATTAAGTTTCTTCAGTCCTTGTCTCTCAGAATTGTGTTTATAAATTATTAGTATTCTTTGAATATGTGATGTTTTAACTTCTAAGTCAATTAATGCTCTGCATTTTTATTTCTTCAAAGTTCCATATTCTAACCTTACAGAAACTTAAATAGAATTGTTGCTGTACTTCTGAGAACAGAATCTGACCCCTATGTAACTTTAAATATTTGCACTTGCTTGTTGCTTGTTGAACTTGCCAGAACTTGCCTATTACATTTCATCTTGGACCAAATTCCTTTTTATTATGACAGTTAATTGCTGCCCAAATCCTAGTGGTCCCTTTTAGCTCAAGAAATTATGAAAATAATTTTCACCCCTGCTATCGCTTTTACATCTATAACTTTCTCACAGGAGTTTTGCTCACCTTACCCTGACTCCAAATTGCACAAACCCCTCTACAATTAACCTTACTGTAACAAACCAAAAAGAACCTATTGAAGATACATTTAATATTGCTTTAAAATCAGCCACAACAGTTGCTTCTTTTGCTGTTTGAAAAGTTCAGATGAGCAGCTTGACAGAGACCAAAACTGTAGCCAAGGGAAGCTGAATAGGTTGTGTGTTGCCCAGTTTGAAAGCATAAGTGCCATCTGATATCCACAGACATCCGTTGCAACATGAATTTATTAAGCAACAGCACACAACGGACTGGGCAGCACTGAAGACAAATGCCATGACTAATTTCAGGGAATAAGCCAGCACACCTGTGTTGTGGATCACTCAGCCATATGGCATGATGCAACTATTTGTGAGCAGAAAGTGATTGTATGATTTTCTTTTTAAAACAGGGATGTTTAAACATTGTTTTAGATGTTTCTACTCTTGGTAAACTAGTTCCTAAGGAGTTGTTTTCTTTGACTATTAAACATAAATCAAAGGGCCAGATACACAATGTGTATAAATCAGCAGTTTCATTCAAGTCAACAGAATCATGTTGATTTACCCAAGATGAGGATTTGAGCCAAAATGTAAATATCTTAGATCCCTTGTTTGCTATTTTTTTCTTTTTTATATTCTCCAGTTACTATTGAATATCTGCCTCCAGTTTGGTTTTTCTATTAAAATTGACACTCAAACATGAGAACACACTGTGGGTGGTGAAGAACAAAAGGCAGAGCCATATGACTGCAAACAAAGCATGACTAATAAAATGCTTCTGAATGGCTGCACTGCGTTTGGCAGTAGATGGTGATCTCTCACCCCAGTCCCAGAAGAAATCAGAGCAAGGGCTGGAAGGGTAGGGAAAAATGTTCAGACAGCAGCATGATTTTTAAGTTGATATTCTTTTAAAACACCAGTAAAATTTTCAGCCCAACATTACATTATTTTTAAGAGTTTTAACATCACTCCAACATCACAAATAAAGCCATAACCCCCATGGAGCTCACTTTTTTTCCTGAGTGCTAGTAACTCAGGGAGAGGCATGTTGACCCTGGGAGCTAGGGGGACCCAAGGCAGACCCACAGTCTGTTAGGCAGCTGTAAGAGAGAGAGAGGAGAGATGCTATTTTGAGTGACAGAAGCACCAGGCAAGAGGAAAATAGCAAGTATACCTGGATAACCACCAAGCAGTGTTTGAGAGAAAGGAGTTAAGTACAGTCAAATGACTGTGGAATAAAAGCCTGGAGAAGAGGAGCTCACCTGTCCAATAGGTAGGTCCTCAGTTAGATGTTTGTTGCTGGGAGCACTGTGAGAGGGCAGAAGCCATTTGGAGGAGCCTAAAGGCAGCCACTGAAAGGAAAGGGAAAGGGTAGCTGTGGTGAGTCCCAGGCCTGTATATATAGTCATCCTGAGACCCAGTTTGTGGGTACCTAGAAGCAATATCCCTGAATTTGTTCCTTTCCCTCTTCAAGGCGCCTTCAAAATTACAGTTTTTTTGGAACAATGCCCCACCCAATCAGGCTGAGTAAGCATTCCAGCTCCTTGGATAAACGAGTTACGTGCAGCAAGTACTGCTCTTGGTGCTAGTTCACCTGAGCACCAGGGCAGGCAATCAGGAGTTACTGCACCTTGTGCCTTAAGCCCTGCATCCCTTTATGGTCAGGGGAGATGTTGGAAACAGAAGCAGTGTGATTCCTGCACCTTGAGCTGATTGTCAGCCCCTCTGTAATGGCTGAGGTGCTCAGACCCATCTAGGAACTTGGGGATAATTCCTGGAGTTGTGGGTGCACCATTATTTAGTGAGACAGGCAGGAAAATTGGTTAGGAGATCCTCTATTCCCTGAACTGTGTCCTCTAGCCAGAGAGTAAGGGTTTGGGAATTTGCTCCCTATTAAACAAGTCGAGAGCGTTACCACTTTATCCCAAGTGTGTCTTTTGTGCTGTACTGAACCAAGCCAGTCACTTGTTACATATTATTGTCACATCCTGGGCCCCTTTGAGTACATGTACAATGGAGCACTACATTTTACTTTTGCTTTATCTAGTCATGTGACTGGGACAATTCATGAGTGACCCTTAGAATAGTGTTTTACACTGTTGATGTATATTTACTTTGTGTTTAATATAATTACTTGGTGAATATATTGTGTATGTTTGTGCTATTGCTTGGGAATCTCCACCTAACTGGCAAGAAAGTGTAGGTTACCCTGTGGTTAAAATTCTCCTTCCAAGTTGTCCTGACGATCCTACCAGGAAGAATTAAAGGGCAGTGCAGGCAGGCACTGCAAAATAAATTCATATAGGAGGAAAATAAGGAAGTGTCACTCTGCTAAGCTGGAGGTGAGCTCCAGATGAATCCAGACCTGACCCGTAAGCAGACTGGCATTAAAGGAAGTAACTTGGTGGTTAGGGGTACTATGTTGCAGTACAGAAAGTAAGTAGAACTTAGGTTTTTAAGCATGGGATTGAAAAATACCACTCCTCAGCTGCCCCCTAATTCTGTGGTTCAAATCCCCACTTTGCCTATGAAGTAGAAACTTGAATTCATGTCTCCTTCCTTCCATAAATGTGCCCTGACTAGTGGGCTGTCACTAGCGCTCATGCTGAAGCTGCTCCATGTTGTATAAATTATAAAATATTCATTCAGAAAGAATGGGACTGAATGATTGACTGACTGCACAGTCCAATGGGTTGGACACTCACTCACCTGCTCAGGGTGAAGTCAGGTTCAACTTCCTGCTCTAATTAATATTTTAGATAAAGTTTATACTTAAAAAGTTTGCAGCTGATACTAAATTGGGGGTGGGAGGGTTGCAAATATTTTGGAGGTTAGGATTAAAATTCAAAGTTATCTGGCTAAATTAGATACATGATCTGAAGTAAATAGGATGAAATTCAATAATGACAAATGCAAAATACTCCTTTTAGGAAGAAGGCATCAGTTGTACACATACAGAATAGGAAATGACTACCTAGAAAGGGGTACTATGAAAAGATATCTGGGAATCAGGGGTTAAAGTAGGCCGGAATGGCCTGGAACACCATTCCGGGTCCTACTATTTTTAGGGGCTCAGCGTTGCAGGCCACCTATAAATAGAAAATGGTGCTGGAACGCTGCATTCCAGCACCTACCATTGAAAAATAGTGGGCCCCAGAACGCAGTGTTCAGGCTCCATTTTCTATTTTTAGGGGCCCAGGTGCTGGGTACCGGAATGACACTCTGCTGTGTTCAGGCAGGCAGGGGAGGGGGGTGGGCTCCCCTGCACACGTGCAGGCTATGGTTTCCTGGCCAAGTGCACTGCCAGTGAGTATCAGGGTGGTCCAGCTTGCGGTGGGGGGGGGGGGTGTATTGGGGGCACCTGAGCTGGGGATGGGTATTGGGAGTGGGGTTGAGTATTGGGAGCAGGGGGCAGGTATTGGGGGTGGATATTGGGGGCAGGAGGTGGTTATTGGGAGTGGGTATTGGGGGCTGGGATGGATTTTGGGGACAGGGGAATGGATATTGGGGGCAGTAGCTAGGGTGCAGGAGGGGGCCTGGATGTGTGGGAGGGGGGAACCACCTATGTGGGAAGGGGGTCCTCCCAATTAGAAGGGTTCTGAGGCCCGCCAAATTATACTTTAACCCCTGCTGAGGATCGTAGTGGATCATAAGCTAAATATGAGTCAACATTGTAACACTTGGGAGGAAAAGAAAAACAAAAAGGAAATATTGTGGGATGTATTAGCTGGAGTTGTCTAAGCAAGATGAGAAGTAATTCTACTGCTCAACTACACATTGATTAGGTTTCTCTTGGAGTACTGTGTGAAAGATGACAACAAATTGGCAAAAAATCCAGAGAAGAGCAATGAAAATGATGAAGAGTCAACATGACCTACAATGGAAAGTTGAAAAACATGTTTTTTTAGTCTGGTAATTAAGCACAAGAATAAATTGCCTAGAGAGGTGGTGTTATGTCCAGTATAGGAGATTTTTTTAAGAGCAGGTTAGACAAACACCTTTCAGGGATGGTCTCTAGATAATAGTTAGTCCTGCCATAAGATCATCCCTTCCACTCCTACACTTCTATGATAAGTGGAACATGCCCAACAAGAAGGGAAGTTTGAATCTCAGTCTCTCATTAGTCTTCTTGGCAAAGGGGCACACTGTTGACTCATATCCACCGTAACCCCCAGGTTCTTTTCTGCAGAACAGCTGCTTAGCCAGTTGATCCTTACTCTGTAGCAGGGTCAAGGTAGTGGGGATATGATGGATACAGGGGAAGAGTGGCTGTAGGCAGCATAGCCAGAGAAGTGGGGCAGGATTGCCTGAAAGATTAGGATTTTAACAGAGCTAATTGATGTGGACAGCTTGAAATGTATCATTAGGGCCCATAACTCTGCTTTGGGCTGCAGCTGGCTCACTCTGTTTAATGGCTTTAATTTAATAGTTTTTAATGGCTCAGTGACCTTTTGGCTAGTGAAAAAGCAAAGCTGATGGAGAAGGGTGCTAAGGCAAGGAGAGAGCTTAATTTCTAGTGACAGCAATCTGTATCAAAGTCAGATGGGGGAATGTATTTCTAGTGGGGTCCTATAAGAATTAGTTCTTGGCCCTATGATATTTCATAATTTTATCAGCAACATGGAGGAAAACATAACATCATCACTCATAAAGTTTGCAGATGACACAAAGTTTGGGGGAGTGATAAATAATTAAGAGACTAGGTCACTAATGCACAGTGATTTGGATTGTTTGCACTGAGCTCACAATATACATTTTAATGTAGCCAAATGTAAAGTTGGGCATCTTGGAACAAAGCATGGAGACTGTCTTTACTGGTTGAGGGATTATCCTGGGGTACAGTGACACTGTAAAGAAGTTGGGGGTGCTGGTACATACTCAAGTAAACCTGAGCTGCCACTGCAATGCTACGGCCAAAAAGACTAATACAATCCTTGGATACATAAATAGTGGAATCTTGAATAGGAGTAGAGAAGATATTTTTTCTCTGTATTTGGCCCTCTGCTACTGGAGTACTGTTTATTTTTCTAATTTCCACAACTCAAGACAGATACTGAGAAAATTGGAGAGGGTGTAAAGCGCTGCAAATATGATTAAGTTCCAAAGGGCTAGTCATGTTAGTCTGTACGTAGGAAAAACAACTGAAGTTCTGTGGTACCTTAAAGACTGACAAATTTCTTTGGATATAAGCTTTTGTGGCTTGCAATCCACTTCATCAGACGCATGAAGTAGAGACTATATTTAGGAGGTATTGATATACTTGCAAGGGTGAGAAACAATACAATGGGGCGGGCATGATTAAAGAACTGGAAATCAAGATTCAAGGACCACAGTATACCTAGCTTACTGAAAGCAAGGTTATGGGGTGACTTGATCACAGTTTTGAAGTACTTACAGAGAAAAAAATGATTATGGGTGCTTCAATCCTGTAGCCAAAGGTATTAAAGGTTCTAATGACTTGAAGTAGAAGCTAGACAAATTCAGCCTGGACATAAGCTGTATATTTGGAACAGTGAGCATAATTAAACACTGGATTTTTCCAGGACAGGATTCTCCCCTAGCAATTTTAAAATCAAGATTATTGTTTTTCTATAAAATATGCTCTAGTTCAAACAGTAATTATTATGGGAAAGAGCTATGGTCTGTGTTATTCAGGAGGTCAGACTAGATGACTAAGTGGTCCCTTCTGGCCTTAGAATCTATGGATCTATATTCTAACGAATCACATTGGCCTACTGCTGCCATTATCAGGAATTGAAGAAGCATGTCATACTTAACATGTAAAAAGCATACTTATAAAAAGCTGGCATAGATTTTTATAAAAGGTTGGTTTTTGGCATCCTTTGGGGGGGTGGTTTAAACTTTATCACTCAGGCCTTGTTCTTAATACCATCCCCTCTGTATGATTCCATGTAACAAATGTGCAGTTAAGACAGGGGGTTGCTCTAACCAGTAAATATTTAAACAGGCGTCAAAAATAAAGAGCTAGCACTCAGCTATTTATAAAGTTAAAGGAAATTAAATTATTTGTAAAAGCAATGTCTGAATCTGTATAGTGCTGCTTAAGAAGTCCCTGGTGTTTGATGACAAGTTTTGAGTAATATTCTCTTAAACAATTCTGCTAACATAAGTCCCCTGGAGGCAGGGGAAAGTACTTGTATGGGGCTCCATGTGGGTGCAACTCAAAAGGAGTTTATTGCAGAGTAAGAGTTATTCAGGGGTTAAAGTATAATTTGGGTGACCCTAGAATGCTCCTGCACTGGTGGGCCCCCCTCTTGCATGGGTGGGCCCCCCTTGTCCTCAGCTTCTTCCCCCCCCCAACTTGCCAGTGACCCCCCTCACCCCAACCCCCCCAGGTGGGCTGTCCCCCCCCACACTCTCTGGTGGAGGCGTGGCTGGGGATGTGGGGGCAGGTAGGCCCGGGGTTGGGGCAGCAGCATGGCTTGGGAAGAGGCTGCAGGCCCCAGGTTGGGGTGGGGCATGGAAGGGGAGGGGTTTGGTGCAGGGCTTGAGGCCCCCAACAAAGCCTCTGGCCCCTGCTCCTGGCCCTACCCACTGAAACGCAGCAGAATGCTGCTCCAGGGACTACTATTTTTAGAGGCCTGCCATTAGGGCCCCTAAAAATAGAATGTAGAACTGGAAAGCTGCATTCCAGGGCCTGTTATTTTCAATGGTGGGTCCCGGAACGCAGCATTCTGGCTCCACGTTCTAGTTTTAAGGGCCCTGGAACGCTGAGCCCATAAAAATGATGGGCCCTGGAATGACATTCCAAGGTGTTACACCTTACTTTAACTCCTTCTATTATTGAACATAACCCTGGGAGCAAGGACAGGTGCAATAGTTGTATCAATGTTGATTTTCCTGTTATAGTCTCTACAGAGCATACAAAATATCGATGTTAAGAAAATCAATGCAGGATCAGAGCCTTAGAATGCAAATTCAGTGCAAGCACTATATTTATTGTAGTACAACTCCTAATATATTTTGAGTGGTATTGCAATATAGATAAAATCATCATGTAAGATCCAGAATAAAAAATTTGAGTTAAATAGCCAGGCCAATTTGCATCTTCTTAACCAAAATAGTAACAAACCTCTTTGGAAAACATTGAGAAATCTGAAGAGAAAGCCAGACAGTTGTCAAAAATTTTCTATTCCCTTCCAGCCCATCCTGCTCAAGCTGTGGATGTTTCAAACTACAAAGTAGCGGAAGAGTCCACTCCTTGTTAGAAAACATTTTTTTTAAAATACCAACAAAATAGAATTGCATTAATAGAAAATACCCAGAAAGCATCAACTTACAGATTCTTATGAACTGGCAAGTGAACAGTAAAAAAGTTAATGCATCAAAGTACTTTATTTATTTGACGAATGGAGTTTAGTCTGATATTTAAAGGTAACGATGTCTTAATTTAGTAGAACATTCTACCATTAAATTACTGCATGGAAAGAGAGCTGAGTTTATGTGGTAGTTATGATATATGAAGACTAGTAATGTATGAGTTTCCAATAACAATGACCTAAAAGAACAAATAAATGTAGTAGAATAATACAACAGGACCCTCATCATGAATATGGACTGTATGAAGTCACTAAAGCTCTGCCTACACAAGGAAAAGTTACTATGAACTTCTTAATTCGAACTAATAAGTTCAAGGTTAGTTTGAACTAATTAGTTCAAATTAACAATGTGGACTAATTTGAACTAAAGTTAGTTTGAATTAGTCCACTTTGTTAATTCAAACAACCTGCCCTCAGTTCAAATTTATTAAGTTTGAACTAAAGGTTAATCCTTGTGTACATCGTCCTTAGTTCAAACTAATGATTAAACTAAGGGTTTAGTTTGACCTAACCAGCAGGTCTTACTGGTTCAAACTAAGCTTTCGTTAGTTTGAATTAAAATGCCTTAATGCAAACTAATGCAAGCCTAGTGTACACAGGTATTAAATTAGTTCAAATTAAGCCTCCTTAATTCAAACTAACTTGGTGTAGGTATACCCTAAGGTGGGGATCAGCAATACAGGCGCAGTGAGCCACCCGTGGGTCCCTGAGTGTCCCCTTCTGGCTCCCTGGCAATGTATTCCAGGCAGCCAGGTGTGCTCCAGGGGCTGGACCCAGCATTGGGGCTGACTAAGGTGCTCCTGGCTGGTGCGGGCCCCCCCACTTTCAGGGCACCAGGGTCGCCCCCACCCTCACACCACAGCCGCATGAGCTGGAAGTGGCCCAGCCACACTGCGGCCCCTAGCACTGCCAGGGGGTTTGAGGGTGGCGCGTGCTCCCTCTTTTCCTCCCTTCACTGGTAGGGCAGAGCACTGCTGCCCTGCCTTCCCCCAGCTGGCCACCCCTCCCAAGAGCAGCCGGTGGAGAGCTGAAGCTTGCAGAGGCAGGACCCTGGAATGGCCTGCTCCGTGGAGTTCAGACCACTTTGACCTGGCCACTCCAGGCCTGAACAGAGGCCTCTTTGCCCCCAGGCCCTGGATTGGGCCAGTTCAGCCCTGGGGTGGCCAGGTTGATGCAGCCTGAACTCCATGGAGGGCCCATTCCAAGTCCCTGCCTTAGCAAGCTGTAGCTCTCCACCAGCCTCTGTTGGGCGGGATGGCTGGCTGGTGATAGGCAGTGTGGTGCTGCTCCGCCCTGCCAGCAGAGGGAGGGACAGAGGGAGCGCGCACTGCCCGCACACAGCCCCCACCAGCGGTAGGGGGCCGTGACACAGTCGCTGGGCTGGCTCTGGCTTATATAGTTGTGGTGGGAGGGTGAGGGAAAAGGCTCTTCTGGGTTGCCGACCCCATCCTAAGGCACAGATGTGCTTGCAAGTTTCACAAGATCCCAGTCCTGCCCCCTCAGTATCATGGTATCTGTAGTTTTATATTCTATTTAGTAGTCTTTAGTCATACAGTAAATCAGTGGTGGAGCAAAAAATTGAAGCAAAAGGCCTTAATTTCAGTTCTGTGTGTTTCCTTTCTCGCAGTCAAGTTTACCCTCTTGTACGTTACAGCTAGGAAATGGATATGGCCACTGTCTGCTGTGTTCAAAGCAATTCCCATTTTATAAACAACAACAATAATAAAAAAAGGCAGTGGGGATGGGCAAGTTCAACCATTTACTTGAAAAAAAACTTATTTTCCATAAGGAGAATGGTGCCTACCCATTAGAAATATTTTGTAGTACTTACATGCAATATTCAGAAAATGAGCAAAAGAAGGAAGTTGTTTGCTTTCCAGAACATACTGTTCTTTGGATCAAAATGAATTTTCTATTACATACTTAAACCTACTCCAATGGTTCTTAACTGCTACACTGATGTCTTGACACATGGCTGAGTGTGGCGCCTGGAGCCATCCTCCCATCTGAAGACACCCTCCCTTCCCACCACAGAAACAATCCCACCCAAACTTAGCCTCCTCTCATGCAATTTTCTTCTGATGGCAGGGAGCTTGTGCTGCTGCCAGGAGTTTGTGCCACTGCTGGGAGCTGTGGTGGCAGTGGAGTTTGTACTGCTGCTGTACCCCATGGTGGCAGCAGGGAGCCTTGGCAACAGGGGCTTCCTGCAGTGGCAACAGATTTGTGCTGGTGCCAAAACTCATGGTGGTGGTGAAGGGTCTTGGTAGTAGGAGGAGAAGGTCCTGCAGCAGCAGAGCAGTGGCACACACAGTTGGGCATACCATCAACTGTGTTGTGACAGGAGAAACAATGATCTACTCCCACAATCTAGGGTTCACTGGGAGTTAAGTCCTAGTAGAGGGCTGAGAGTGCCACGTTCAGTTATTATGCCCAAAGAGTTATGATCTCTCATTTTCATGGTAGCCTTTGTGATTTATTGAATGTGTTCTGCTGTATTAATGGTACTGATATGCAAGATATATTCCACTATAAAGATTGCTTACAATATTCAAAACAAAGTATAAACAACACCCAATTCAGAATAAAAGGAAGCCAGATATTTTAGTACCTCTTGATTATATAAAAAATAAGAGTCCTGTGGCACCATGAAGATGAATAAAGTTCTCTGGGTATAAGCTTTCATAGACTCCAACCCACTTGAAACCTTTAAGGTGCAATAGAACTCTTGTTTTTGGTGTACACAGACTAACACAGCTACCCTTTCTATTGATTATGTATTTGTCATGTTAAGTTTTCCATAACTGTTCCCAGATTTTCTTAGATCATGGTTCTAACACTTCCTGGAATGGGAATTATGGACACATTGGGTCCTTAATCGCATAGTCCTGTGGTAATCTTTCTCTACTTCCTGCAAAGCTGAGTCCCAGACTCCTTTTCTTTCTTTTTACTTTGCTATTGTCATCAATAAATCTCGAGCCTCCTCAGAATTCTCTGCGTTTCTTTCAGTTTTAATCATGTCCCAGGGGCCAGCATCCTTTCTCCCAGTATTTAGTTTTCAAAAAGTAACATTCTTTCTTTGCTGGATAAAATTGAATTTAAAATGGAAAGCCTTATTTAGATCAAGTTTTCTTTAAGTCTCTGTGCCTTCCCCTTTTTCTTGTCTCAGCTTTCAAGTAACAGTTGGAAAATCTTGACAGACTTGTATTTTTCCCCCTGGAGAAAAAGTTCTTTTTGTGCTCTTATCTTTCTCATAAGAAACTCTTTCTGCTGATAGTCTTAGAAATATTATGAGATGTTGCACTATTTCCTGTCTTTGGGCAGAGAATGGGGGGTTCTCTGTGCTGTTAATTACTACTTCAGAGACTTTCAAGGGATCATTAAGATGATCTAGGCTGATCTGCATGACACAGGGAGTATCAACAAGGAGTCCTGTGGCACTTTTAAAGACTAACAAATGTATTGCATGAGCTCCCATTCTCCCACAAAAGGTCATGCAATAAATGAAGGTTAGTTTTTAAAAGTGCCACTAGACTCCTTGTTTGTTTTGCTGAACTAGATTAACTGCTACCCTTTTGGAACAGGGCATAATTACACCCACTGGAAGAAAGTAACCCTTTTGTTGTTCTCAGGACTCCCTCCCACCCCATGATCTAATATGACTTCACTTAGCACGTCATCCCCTGTTCCCCCAAACACTGACATTATATTTCTGCTATCTATTTGCTATACTATCTAGTTTAAAAGTTAACTCTTACTCTGACTTTTCTAGTTATTTGATCTTAGGACTGGAAGGTTCAGGATTGAATCAGAAGTCTCCAATTCTAACCTTCATAACATTTACAGCTATTCCTATGAATTGCAGTAAAAACTAGGGTAATGCTGTTTGCCATTCTGGAGGGGAGAAGTTCTGGGTGACAAGTTGTTTTGTTCTGTTCAGGTTCTTATTCCATGCTCATCACCATGATATCTGAGAGTCTTCCAACAGTGCATCATGTAACATAACCAACTGCCATGTTTATTCCTCTCACCTTGTCTAAAAGAGGAGTGGGTTCGCTGGAGTGTCTTATTTTGGTAGGTGTAATTTTAGGGGATTTTTTGGATGGATAAGTCACAGTGCCCTCAAACCAACCTGATGATGTTATATATTATTCATTTTGCGGTAATGCATAGGAGCCCCTCATTGTGGATCAGAAACCCATTGTGCTAGGCACCGAACAAACAGCTTGTTGGCTGCCCTGACCATCTGCACAGAAAGAGACAGGCAACTACTGTGGACTGGGGAAAGAGATCAGGCACCAGAAATGATAACACTGTTTGAACTATTTTTCTTTTAGTCCCACTGATCTCTGTTTTGTTAATTTTATAACATTCTACAGGGTATTTGCCACAAACTCATTTGGATAAATGAGGTTAAACATTCTAAGTGTATTTGGTCTTTGAAGGAAGATGGGAACAAGGCATGCAAATATTTAAACAAGTATGTTTTTATTCATTTTTACACTCATGCAGTTCTAAACAGTAAACATAATTAATACATCCACAGTACCAAAGACTACACAGCTCTGATATCAGTAGAAATGTCTATCGTTTAAGGCACTGATAGAGGTAAGAAAGAAAATTACATTATGTTGGTTACTCTTTATTTCAACATTATTTTAAACCACTATGAATGTGACAGATCCACCATCGGGGGGAGGGGAGAGGCAAAGGGAGCAATTGCCCAGCTGTCTGATGATTTTAAGAGGTCCCAGCAATATTTAAAGGGACCAGGACATGGGCACTGGGTTGAAAGTTTACCCTTGAGGAAGCTAGAGCTCCTCATCTCTCCTCTTCTCCCTGTGGCTCCCACCTGCAGTTAACCCCAGGCCCAACCTCAGTCATTGAGTCTCTCCCCACAAGTTGACCTCCTCATTTAACCTCTCACCTTTCTTCCACATACCCCTTCCTCCACAGCCCCATGCCCATTCAACCACCCCATCATTGCTCACCACCTAATCACTCCCCCCTCAACCCCTCCCGCTGTCTCAGACTCTAAGGTCAGAAGGGACCAATGTGATCATCTACTCTGATCTGCACAGTGCAGGTCACAGAACCTCACCCACCCACTCCTGCAATATGATTGAGTTATTAAAGTTCTCAAATCATGGTTTAAACACTTTAAGGTACAGCAAGTGAGCCACATCCCAAGCTACAGAAGAAGGTAAAAAGCCTCCAGAGCCTCTGCCATCTGCTCTGGAGGAAAATTCTCCCCCCCCGCCCCAAAATATGGCAGTCAGTTAAACCCTGAGCAGGCGGGCAAAACTCAGCAGCCAGACACCCAAGAAAGAATTCTCTGTAATAACTCAGAACCCACCCTCCCTAACTTCCTCTCTCAGGCCATTGGCATGTCCACCACCAGTATTCAAAGATCGGTCAATTGCCAACCTAGGCCATCCCATCACACTATCCCATCCATAAATTTATTAAGCTCAGTTTTGAAGCCAGCTATTTTTTTTGCCCCCCCCCCCCCCCCTCCCTCCCCAGCTGTCCTTGGAAGGCTATTTCAGAACTTCACTCCTCTGATGGTTAGAAACCTGTCTATTACTTCAAGTCTAAACTTCCTGATGGCCAGTTTATATCCACTTGTTCTTTTGTCCACACTGGCATTGAACTGAAAAAATTCCTCTCCTTCCCTGGTATTTATCCCTCTGATGTATTTACAGAGAGCAATCATATCTCCCTCAACCTTCTTTTGGTTAAGCTAAACAACCCAAGCTCTTTAAGTCACCTCTCATAAGGCAGGTTTTCCATTCTACGGCTCATAGTTGTAGCTCTTCTCTGCACCTGTTCCATTTGAATTTATCTTATTTAAACACAGGAGACCAGAACTGTACATAGTATTCCAAATGAGGTCTCACCAGTGCCTTGTATAACAGCACTAACAACTCGCTATGTCTACTGGAAATACCTCACCAGATGCATCCTAGAACCACATCAGCTTTTTTCACAGCCACATCACTTTGGCGGTTCATAGTCATCCTGTGGTCAATCAGTATGCCTAGCTCCACCTCAGTCACTTCCAACTGATACATCCCCATCTTACAGAAAAGATTCTTGTTGTTAGTTCCATGACTTTGCATTTTACACTCTTAAGTTCTATCCTATTCCTATTACTCCAGTTTACAATGTCACCCACATCTTCTAGTATGATATCCTGATTCTTCTCTGTATTGGAAACACCTCCCAACTTTGTTTCATCTGCAAACTTTATTAGCACATTCCCACTTTTTGTGCCAAGATTAGTAATAAAAAGGTTAAAGACTGACCCCTGAGGAACTCAGCTAGTAACCTGCCTCTGACTTGACAGTTCACTTTTCAAAATAAGATCCACTGCATTTCCTTTGTCCAAAAAAATCTGGTATTATCTCAGAGAAGGAGATCAGGCTGGGCTGGCATGATCTACCTTTTATAAGGTCATGTTGTATTTTATCCCAGTTACCATTAACCCTGATATGCTTAACTGCTTTCTCTTCCAAAATTTTTTCCAAGGCCTTGCATAGTACTGCAGTCATACTAACAGGCCTATAGTTATCTGGATCACTTTTTTCCTGCTTTCTTGGAAAGAGGAACTATGTTAGCAATTCTCTAGTCAATTCTTGCAGCCTCTGGGAATGGATAGTCTGGAGGAGAAGAGGAGGAATCCAGTGATGGGAAGAGGGATGGAGCAGCAAGCTGTCAAAACAGGGAAGAGGTGTGGCTTAGGCAGAATGTGAGAGGGGTCATGGGTGGAAGCGGTCAGGCAAGGCTGTTCTTCCCTGGGGTCTGGAATTTCTGTTAGTGGGCCTGAAATGTGATCTCTATTCAAAGACTTAAAAGTCCAGAAGCTACATTCACAAAAGTGTGCCTACTTCTCAATGATTACTGAGTTACTTCCCCATTTAGACCTGCAGTAAGTATTGCATTACTTTGAAACAATCAAGTGCCCAATTACAGAAAATACTTTAAACCATATATAAACAAACAATTTGAATAATATGGCTTTAGGACCCTGCAGTTGGTTACAATATAGGAAGCAAAGTTAGATAATAGTATATATACACCATATGTTTAAAAGAAAAAATGCTTTACTGTATAAAAATTAGTCTGGAATATAGTAAAGCTAAATTTATACAAATATCTTTACAAAACTGAATTATACAAAAAAAAAAACAAAAAATTCAAATCTGAAGCACTCTTTACATGTTAATATATGCATGACATTACTTTTTTCTTTTAACTATGTATACTGTAGATGATATAAATAAGAGATGTTATTTAAACTATTTTTAGCTTGGCACTTAGACATGATGGTGATGTGCACATTATAAATATCTAAACATCAGATTTTCAAAATTTCTTAAGAGTCAAACATTTGTATTTGCCAAAGAGAAACTATTACCTACGTTTTTAAATGAACCGTGGTGACATTTTTAAGAATACCAGACCTTCCTTTGGTTTCCTAAAGTGATATTTCCTACAAAAGCTAACCTGTTTAAAGGTGCAATATTAGCTGAAACTCAAAATGGAGTCATGTATCCCATGTATCTGCAACATATCTATTTGAAGACAATACCAAGTATTGTATTATATTTTTTCTTTCCAGATCAGTGTTCAATAAAATAGTCACACATCCCTAACTTCTCATTACCTAAGGCTTGACTCTGACCTGTTTCAAGAACCCAGAAGTATAAGTCAACAAGAAGTGTAGGGGTTTTAGGCCCCTAAATGTGGAATTTAAGTCACTACAAGACAGTGAGAAAAAAATGTGAATTGCTGGTGTCTGAAAGAGAATTCCAAAAGAGAACATATAAAAATGCTGTATAAGTCATTTAAAATGGTCACAATGTTCAAAACCAAAGGTATTTCCAAAAATACACCCTCAAACCACACACATTTAAAAAAAAGAAAAAGAAAAGCAGGTTCCCTTCTCTTTTTGTAACAACTCACATATTAGACTGAAACACTGTGTTTATGCAATATGGTAGACAAGTAGCACAACACAACACCAAAACTGCAGTACATTATAGAGATTTAATATATTATAAATCTTCCCTATTATGTCTCTGTTTCTCTTCTTTAAATGAATCTTCCTTCTTTGGTGCCAGCCATGTGAAATACACCTTCACTGGATCAATGTTCCAGTGCTTGTGAAATGATATTGGAATTTGATGAGCAAGGTAGTCCTTAGGGTAGTCCATTGGTCTTGCCTAAAATGGGAGGATAATACAAAGATGCAAGTTCTCACTGGCTTAAAAATGATGTTTTAGAACAGTAAAGTGACTTGTGGATAAAGAATGATCACTAGTAGACTTCTCTTACTCCAATGTTTTAACATCAGTGTTACTGTAAAAGATTCTATATTATTGCATTTTACACAGTTCTATTTTGAAATTTATATTACTCCTTTGCTGCCTTTATAAGAAACACATTTCCTTTTAAAGCCTCACTATTAGTTTGGATAATTTTGACTTTAAAACATATGACTCTATATATCATCACAGATGCTTACAGACTACTCTTATGGTTGCTCTCTTTCTATTTGATCCATTAGTTCATGCTCTGTGGATTGAATTACTGTATACAGCTATCATAAACTTTTAACAGTTATATATTTACAGTGTTCAAGTGTGGAGCAGAGATGGTGTCTGACACCCAGCTAGAGGTCAGGGAGTGTTTAAGAGCACGTGAGTCCAGCACATGGGTCTAAACACAGCAGCCTGGTGAGCATCCAGCAGGGGGGAAGTTTGACCACAGTTGTAACAGCTGATAACTTGGCCAAAACCTCCTGCTAAAAAACCCTCTGCTGTGACTGAAGACTAAGTACAGATCTGCACTGATGGCAGCAAATTAGCCCCATCAGTTCAATCTTTCAAGATCAATTGAGCGGTAAGTGAAGATCCGCTCAATCAATTGGGAATCTGATCTCATAAGTCCACCCTCTGAAAAAAGAGTAGCACTGAGTCAAAGGGAGACTACTGCCCTTCAACTCATTGCACTGTAGATGTTAGGATAAGTAGGGGGTAGAAAGTTGAAGGGAGATAGGCAAGTTATTTTATGAAGTTGGTGTATTTCCCTTTGACCACTACTGAAAACCTTGATAAGTGTAGAACAGGCCACAGTGAGAGAAATGTCAAGCTTAAAGGCTTTTTTCAGTTCAGTGGGAGGTGTCAAAAGTAGGTTTAGAATAAAAGCTATATTCTTGTGTCAATTCAGTGACTCCGTGGTCTCTTTTTCACTCCCTTGTGTTACTTCCATTACTATATTTAAGACATTAATCAGTTGTACTTCATGCTTCATTACAGTCCTGACATGGTACATTAACAATTACATTCTTACAGTGTGTTGTATAATTTTTTGTGCAGCATTTTGTATATACATTTACTAGTAGTTGTTAGATAAATGTATGAAGGTTCATTTAATATGGATGGGTTTAAACTTTATATTTTAATAATCTTTCATGTGTACTGTGCTATTTTTAAGGTGTGTGTTAAAAGATTTTGCATGTGGAAAATCAAATATTTTACATTTTTCTGGCTCGTGCTCAAGTAAATATATGACAGCACATTTGAATTCAGGATTAATTCAACTGTCAGTTTGCAATCTGTCCCAGAGTAAAGGCCAGAGTTGTTAAGTTGTTAAGCAGCAATCCAAGAAGGAGACTGTGACTCCTTGAGCATCAATCTATTGCCCTTCCTTCTTGCTGCTCCTGTGAGCTGTGATGGGTCCATCTGTGATGGACCCATCTAATTACATTCCCCAATGTCCTGGCATACCTAGGCTGTTGGACAGATCGAAGTGCAGAGACAAGGTTCTCATGCTGCAACACCTAGCTGTGTGAGGACAGAGAGCTGTGGCATCTCAAGATTGCTTACCCACATTATGCAGCAAATTAAGAAGGAATAGGACATTTTACTCCTGTTGCCCTTTTATTTGCATTAAGAATAAGACACAATTTGCCCTTTTACAAGTAAGAAGATATTGTCTCCTTACTTAAAAGATATAGGACAGGTAGCAATTAATTTTAGGAAATAAAAAGTGACAAACAAAAATGATATTTTGCTGCTATATCAAACAGTAGAAAAAAGGTTTGAGAATGGAAAAGGTTATTTTATCTATTTTTATTATATATTAATATTTACATATTCATTTAAAAAGATTAATTTCCTGGCAAAAAGTAACATCACTGATCTACAAGGGAATCCAAAACATTAAATAATATGTTATGAAAGCTGACAAAACATGCAGGAGGTAAGCGGTCTTAAAAAGAATTATGAAGTCTGGAATTTTTTGATATTAGCCTTCAGGACATCATAAGAATAAGTTTTAAACTAAAGGTGATGAAAGACAATATGAAATATATGAAAATTTTAACAATAAGGATGAATTTAGATTTTGTTAAATTTTATAAGTTAAATAAACAGGAAAAATGGTTAGGTACACCAATAACAAAGCAGAGAATTAAATTTTCTGGGAATTTTAAATCTCTGAATCAGACAGGAGTCTTGGATACTTTCTCCTCAAAAACATTTCCAAAATACAGAACCTCAGAACTGCACGATTGGAAGGTACCTCATGAGGCATCTAGTCCAGCAGTCCTCTGCACTTTTGCCAGGATTAATCATCATTTCTAGATCATCCTTGACAGATGTTTGTCTAACCTGCTATTAAAAATCTCCAATAATTGAGATTCCACAACCTGCCTAGTCACGTACAATTTAGATGCATACAAAACAGCATCTCTTCTCCTTTCTGCGTACCAGATGGCTTTCCTCTTTTATTTTTGCCTGTTCTTATGCCTGCGGGTTTTTACAGGTCTGCTATCAGAAATATTTTTTGCCACTCTATCTCCTCAACTTTTGAGACATTTTGTTGTTGCTACCTTTCCCATAGCAAATATAAACAGAATGAGAGTACTCTTAGTCTGTGTTCACACACAGAGGGCTTGTTTCAAAATAAATGGTTATTTTGATTTTTCTATAGGACCTATCACTGAAGTATTTAAAGGTCAGATTTTTAAAGGTATTTAGGTACCTAAAGAAGGAGATGAATAGAACAGGATTTTCAAAAGCACTACTAATCGAAGTTAGGCACCTCATCATTTTTGAATGTATCACTAGGTGCCTAAATAACTAAATTTAGCCCTAAATCTTTGCCATTGCTGGAGGGATGAGGGAAATGAGACACCCATGTAGCACTACTAAAATGGGTATTTGCACATATTTAACATTTTTTTTAATCTGCTTTATCTGTTATTAGAGTTCCACTGAGTGAAAGGGACATGCAGAGAGGCTATAGTGGAAGTGTCTAAATTTGAGACAGTTTGTAATTATTGTATAGTCCAATTTTTATGGGATTTTAAGGAATTGGATACATTAAATAAGTTAAATAAATACCAGTTTTCAATACTTGTAAAAAAGCACCTCTCACCTGATGGAAAAGTGGACTGTGTGTTATGGGAATTCCTAAACCACTGAAACACATTCCAAGGACCATATCGTCTGGAGCATCATCACTGTAACACTGACATTTGCTGGTAAGTAGTTTTTGGATTGCTTCTCTGCTGAAAACCATCCTAAACAATAAACAGCAAACAAAAAGTATAAGACACTCACTGTCAGTATAATAATTGTAATCAATTTCCATTTATTATATCTTGCTCAGTGGAATTAAATCACAACAGACAATGTAGTCCAATGGTACACAGTATTTGGAAAAGTTTAAGATGTGAGAAAACAGCATTCAGGCTTGAAATCTTGATGAGGATTTTTCTGAGAAATACTTATTCTTAGGTAGTGAGATCCAATTATGATGTGATTTATCTAATTCTTGAAAATTTTAATTAGCCAACATTTTATTTGGTAGTATTCCTCACCTTTGCCTTACCTCCACACTTCTTCTTGATGTGCTAGCTTAAGGGGAATCCTCTATTTGGGAGAATGGAGAATATACACAGGAGATACAGCATATTCAAAAAATCTTACTGGAATTTAAGTCTTCTGTTTGAAGCAGATGTGTTTTTATGTTAACTGAATGCTCATCTCTTTTCCTTTCCTCTGAAACTATCTAATAAAAATGCACTTATAAAAATATTTAATGACATGTCTATTGTGAAAAATGTTTTGAGCTAAGAAAAATGTCTAATGTCTAAATGTCTTGACAAAATATCTAACTTTTAAAAGATATTTTTTTCTGGTGAGTTCCAGTTGTTTTGAATTTCCTTCTTGTATGATTTGGTAAAAACATTTTGGTTTTTTCTTCTGTGTTGTTGAGATTTAGCCCCTGAATAATTAGAATATAGCAGTATTTTTTTAAAAAAAACCAAAGAACAAAAACAAAAAAACCCCAAATTCTGAACCTTACATATTACAATCATACATTAGAGATCTGTCTACAGGAAGAGATCAACATCTTAAACTGTGCTACAAAATTTTATTGATCGTCTTAGCTCCAGAAGCACCACTGGCCCAAGAAAAGACCCGGGGCTTGGCATGCTACGACTTGGGGCTTGAGCCGTGTAAGTGCACTGCTGCCATGGGTGGCCCAGCAGTGGACTCAGGGCTCAAGCCCCATGAGCCCAGCACCAGCAACACCCCTGCTCAGCTCCCTACTACTGTTCACTTAACTATCATTTGAAGCATGGATGCCTTCAGATCTCTACCAGAAGAATATACTTCCAATAGCTGGCACTCCACAGAATTCTCATGATTATCCAGAACTCTGCAGCTGAGGACATCCTCTCTTGCTCATTCCATGTCTATGAGTCCATCCCGTTCCATCACTGTATATGACAATCTACTGCTAAACAATGTTAAGGAGTTTCATTATACTCTTGGGTGGCTACTCACCTCTCGAAAAGAGATTTTTTCTCTTTTTTGACAAAAACAATCTGCTTGAGTTCACTCACTACAACAGAATCCTTAAATGGTAGCTGGTGTGTACAGTCAGGTTTAAATCTCCAACACAAAATTCAAAGAATAAATCTTGAATATTATCAAGATGAATGTAGCTAAGAGTTTTAGAATCAGCAATGCCAATTTGAAGTCAATCTGCCAGGCCAAGAGGAAAAAGAGTAGAGGACAGACACAATATAATCATGACCTGTCATGTTGCTATAAGCAAAAGGGAGCACTGAGAACCTTGAAAAAAGAGAGTGTTAAATAACTATGTCTTGTGACTGGAACAGCATGTGTTGCTATTGAGAAGCTGTCATAGAATAAATAGTACAAAGATATCAAATTAAAAACCCCACTACTTGATAAGAGAGGGGGCATGATCAAAATGATTACAAGATAATTAACTTGACTCAGTACTGCCCAAGAAATCCTCTCAACAATAAACAAGGATATGAAAGAGGTGTGAGCTCTCATACACATAGCTTCATAGAGCTGAGCATCAGAAAGCTCTGATGCATCAAAGATATAGTTAAAAAAAATTACAGAACAAACAATAGAACATATTAAAAATCTGGTTGGTAACTGGCATGCACTCCAGAATCAAAAAATTGTCTCATAAGGAAAGGATAAACACTGCATAATTAAGAATGACAGGCACTCTCAAACTATGAAAGACAATGAAAATGTTAGAAAATTGGTCCTATTTATTTATGGACACACAAGTAGTCTTCTGATTTACCAGAATATTTATTTTTTCCCTGGAGAATAAAAATGTTAAGGACATTGAGAGCATGGGACTGAATAATTTATTTTTAACTAAATATCTAAATAGACTAATGCCTCTATAACAGGGGTGTCAGTCAGTTAGCCTTGGGGACCATTTCTGTCAGCAACTCAGTCCCATGGGCCACAAAATGATGTAAGAAAAAATAAAGCTTTCAACTACTCTCTGCTGGAAGGCCAATACAGCAGTGCACAGGCAATCCAGGAAGTTTCTGGAGAGTGTTGAGGACAACTTCCTGGTACAAATGCTGGAGCAACCAACTAGGGGCCTTGCACCTCTCGATCTGCTGCTCACAAATAGAGAAGAATTTATCAGGGAAGTAGAAGTGAATAGCAACCTGGGTAGCAGTGACCATGAAATGATTGAGTTCAAGTTGATGATTAAAGGAAAGAAGGAAAGAAGCAAAACGCAGACCCTGGACTTCAGAAAAGCAGATTTTGTCTCCCTCAGGGAACTGATGGGCAGGATCCCTTGGGAGGCTGATCTGAAGGGGAAAGGTGTCCAAGAGAGTTGGGTACATTTTAAAGAAACCCTGCTAAGGGCACAGGAAGATACACTGTGGCTTAACAGAGAGCTCTGCACTGAGCTGAAGCATAAAAAGGACGCTTACAGGAAGTGGAAGCTAGGACAGATGACTAAGGAGGCATATAAAGACATTGCTCGGGACTGCAGGGATAAAATCAGAAAGGCCAAAGGACAAATGGAGTTGCGACTAGCAAGGGATGTGAAGGATAACAGGAAGGGGTTCTACAAGTATATCAATAACAAGAAGAGGATCAGGGATGGTGTAGGTCCCTTACTGAATGGGGCAGGCATCCTCGTGACAGAGGATGAGGAAAAAGCTGAAGTGCTCAATGCTTTTTTTACTTCAGTTTTCACAAGCAGGGTCAGCTCCCAGCCCACTACACTAGGTACGGTAGACTGGGGAGAAGAAGAGAGGCCCTTGGTGACAGAAGGTCAGGTTAGGGACTGCTTAAAGAAACTAGATGTGCACAAGTCCATGGGGCCGGATGAACTGCATCCGAGGGTGCTGAGGGAGCTGGCTGATGAGATAGCAGTACCGTTGGCCATTATCTTTGAAAACTTGTGGCGAACAGGGGAGGTGCCAGAGGACTGGAAAAAAGCAAATATAGTACCTATCTTCAAGAAAGGCAAAAAGGAAGATCCAGGGAATTACAGACCTGTCAGCCTCACCTCAATCCCCGGAAAAATCATGGAGCAGCTTCTCAAAGAATCCATCCTGAAACACTTGGAGGAAAATAGAGTAATCAGGAACAGTCAGCATGGATTCACCAAGGGTAAATCATGCCTGACCAACCTCATCGCCTTCTATGATGAGATGACTGGATTTGTGGATGCGGGAAGAGCTGTTGATGTGATATACCTTGACTTTAGCAAGGCTTTTGATACAGTTTCCCACAGCATTCTCATTGGCAAATTAAGGAAGTATGGGTTAGATGTGTGGACTGTAAGGTGGATAGAAAACTGGCTAGATCAACGGTTTCAGTGTGTAGGAATAAATGGCTCCATGTCAAGTTGGCAAGCAGTAACGAGTGGTATGCCCCAGGGGTCGGTCCTGGGGCCAGTTCTGTTCAATGTTTTCATTAATGATCTGGATGATGGGATAGATTGCACACTTAGTAAGTTTGCGGATAATACCAAACTGGGGGGAACGGTAGACACCCTGGAGGGCGGGGACAGGATTCAGGGAGACCTAGACAAATTGGAGCAGTGGGCCAAGAGGAATCTCATGAGGTTCAACAAGGACAAGTGTAAAATCCTGCACTTGGGACAAAAAAAACCCATGTACTGCTGCAGGCTGGGGAGTGATCAGCTAAATAGCAGCACTGGAGAAAAGGATCTGGGAGTCATGGTGGATGGGAAGCTGGATATGATTCAACAGTGTGCGCTTGCTGCCAGAAAGGCCAATGGCATACTGGGCTGCATAAGAAGAAGTGTTGCCAGCAGATCGAGGGATGTGATCATTCCCCTCTATTCTGCACTAGTGAGGCCACATCTGGAATACTGTGTCCAGTTTTGGGCTCCCCACTACGAAAAGGACATGGACAAATTAGAGAGAGTCCAGAGGAGGGCAACAAAAATGATCAAAGGGCTGGAGCACAAGCCCTATGAAGAAAGACTGAAGGAACTAGGCTTATTTAGCCTGCAGAAGAGAAGATTGAGGGGGGATTTGATAGTAACCTTCAACTACTTGAAGGACTGCTCCAAGGAGGATGGAGCTCGACTGTTCTCGGTAGTAACAGAGGGCAGAACGAGAAGCAATGGTTTCAAGTTACAGCTGGGGTGGTCCAGGCTGGATATTAAGAGAAACTTCCTTACTAGGCGAGTGGTGAAGCATTGGAATAAGCTGCCTAGGGAGGTGGTGGAATCTCCATCTCTGGAGGTGTTCAAGGCCCAGCTGGACAAAACCCTGACTGGGATGACCTAATGGGAGTGGTCCTGCTTTTTTTGGCAGGGGGTTGGACTAGATGACCTCGTGGGGTCCCTTCCAACCCTATGATTCTATGATTCTATGATACTTGTACACATGGTTTGTAGTCTCTTGATTGTTGGTATGAAAAAAAGGAAGGGTATCCACCTTCAGCAGTAACTGGAATTCTTCAAGACGTCTGTCCCTGTGGTTGCTCCACCTTGGGTGATGGCGCGTCCACGCAACACGGCTCGGAGAATCTGAAAGCAGTGCTCGTCAGGGTGGTGCAGGCAGCCAGAGACGGTCTTGCAATGTGATTGGCGCCCCCTCAATTCCTTCTTGACTAAGGAGTGAAAGAGGTAGACTCCGAAGGAGAGAGGGGAGGAGGGTGGATGGTGGAGCAACCATGGGGGACAGACATCTCAAAGAACTCCAGCTACCACTGAAGATGAGTAACCTTCCTTTCTCCTTTGAATCATGTCCCTGTGGTTGCTCCACCTTGAGTGACTCCAAAGCAGTGACCTTTTAAGGAGGAGGGAGTTTGGAGTCATTTGTGCATAGAGTAGATAGTACAAAAAGACCAACTGCAGGATCAGATCTAGTTGCTTGGTTAATAGCATAGTGTTTTGTAAAGGTGTGGACTGAAGACCATGTAGCAGCTTTACAAATTTCTATAATGGGAACATTATGTAGAAAGGGTATTGATGTTGAAATGGCTCTCGTGGAGTGTGAGTGGATGTGGTCTGGTACTGATACTGATGACAGTTCATAACATGTACGGATGCAGTTGGAAATCCATTTGGAGAGTCTTTGTTTGGATAATGCATTTCCTTTGTTTCTTCCTACAGTGGCAACAAAGAAGCAGTTGCATGTTCGAAGCAACTTTTTTCTGTAGAGGTAGAAAGCAAGAGCTCGTCAAACATCTAAAGTATGGAGACTGGCTTCGTGGGAGTTCGCATGAGGTTTCGGCATGAAAACAGGTAAGTCTATAGATTGGTTCAGGTGGAAGTGGGAGTTTACTTTAGGAATAAATTTTGGGTGGGGCTTCAAGGTTACTGTTTCTTTATGGAAGACGGTGTAAGGTGGGAAGTCATAAGAACTGCTAGTTCACTAATATGGTGAGCTGAAGTAATAGCAATTAAGAATGCTACTTTCATTGATAGGTCTGTAAGCGAAGATGTTGCCATTGGCTCAAAGGGTGGCCTTGTTAATGTCCTAAGGAATAAATTAAGGTCCAAATTTGGTGTCAGGATTTGTGTTTCGGGGCGGAGATTTTGAAGGCTGACGAAGAATCTTCGTATAATTGGACGGGAAAAGATGGAATGAGAACTTTTGCTATCATGGAATGCAGTGATAGCAGCAAGATGGACTCAAATTGAATTGTTAGAAAGATTTGATGTTTTTAATTGGAGAAGATAGTCCAGGATAGATGGGATGGATGCTGATGACAGTGTAATGTTGTTTTGTAGACACCAGCAGTGAAATCTTTGCCACTTTTATAGGTAAGTTTTGCGAGTGGATAGTTTGCGACTGTTTAGGAGGATATTCAGTACAGAATCAGAGTACTGGAGTTGCTCCTGTGAGAGCCAGTTAGGAACCATGCTGTTAGCAGGGGCATCGCTGGCGTTGGGCACCCGGGGCACGTGCCCTGAATCCCAACGCCAGTGCCCCAGGTCTGGCACTCCCCCCGGTCTCCACCCCGATCCAAGGCCAAAGCGCCTGTGGCTGCGGCAGCCCTGTCCCCAGCTGGGGATCCGGGGCTCGACCATGGAGGCTGCTCCTGGCCTCGTCCCCAGCCGGGGATCCAGCGCCCAGCTGCCCGTGGCAGCCCCATCCCCAGTGGGGGAATCTGGGGCCCAGCCACCCATGGCCGTGGCAGCCCTGTCCCCAGCCGGGGATCCGAGGCTTGGCCACCCGCAGCAGTGGTGGCTGCTCTGGCCCCGTCCCTGGCTGGGGATGCAGGGCCCAGCTGCCCGCGGCAGCATGCGGCAGCTTCCAGCCCTGTCCCCGGCCAGGAGGCATGGCCTGGGGCCATGCCCCAGGTCCCTCCCTGAGGCAGCGACGCCCCTGGCTGTTAGATGAAGTCTCTTGAGGTCCGGATAGTTGTTGCAGCCTCTGTTTTGAGTGATGAGATTTGGTATGCATGGTAAGGGTATGGGAGTCCTTGATAACATCTTGGTAAGAAGTGTCTACATGGTTGTCTCGGCCATGCTGACGCTATGAGAATTACAGTTGCTGCATCCTGTCGTATCTTGATGAGGACTTTTGAGATCAAGGGAAATGGCAAAAAAGCGTAAAAGAGGCCTTTCTTCCATGGAAGAAGGAATGCATCTCCGAGAGATTGAGGTCCTATGCCTGCCCATGAACAGGATGTCAGGCATTTGCGGTTGTGACAGGTTGCAAGAAGGTCTGTTTATGAGTAACCCCAGAGGAGGAATATTTTGTCCACTATTTTCTGATCCATTTCCCATTTGTGGGAATGGAAAGAGGAGCAGCTGAGGAAGTAGGCAGTTGTGATCTGAGCACCAGGAAAGTCGGAGGCTGAAATTATTATGTGGTGACCTTATGCACCAGTTCCATAAATGAATGGCTTTGAGACAGAGTAGTCTGGATTGGGCTCCTCCCGGACTGTTGATATAAAACATACAGGCTGTGCTGTCTGTCATTATTCTGACATGGTGATGTGTTAGTAGTGATTGGAAGTGAAGGCATGCATATCTTATGGCACGGCGCTCTAAGATATTGATATGTAGGGTGGATTCTTTTAAGAACCACTTGCCTTAAGTGGTGAGGCCTTTCATATGGGCTCCCCAGCCACTGAGGGATGCATCTACTGAGATGAGAAGAGAAGGTTGTTGATGAATGAAAAGGACACCTTGGTTCCAGTTCGAAAGAATGGTCCACCAAGATAGGGAGCATTTGATTTCGTGAGGAATTGAGAGAGTTTTGTATAGCATTTGGAATCATGGTTTGTAAACCATAGCAAGCCATAGCTGAAAAGGCCTCATACGCAGTCTGGCACTGATAACAAAAAATTTTGTTGCACCCATATGGCCTAGGAGTTGTAGACAGTCTCTTATGGAAATGGTGATAGATTGGATTATAGAGTTTGTTTGTTCTATATTGATGTTTTGTCTCTGTTCTGGTAAGTAGGCTTATGCAGTTTGTGAGTCTAGGTGAGCACCTATGAAGACTGTGTTTTGTGTTGGTATTAGGGTTGATTTTTGTGTGTTCATGTTGAGGACCAGAGATTGGAAGAGGATATTGCGAAGTTTAAATCTAATGTTGCTTGGTAGCTTGAATTTCACTTTAGAAGACAATCATCCAGGTAGGGAAAAATGGTGATGATGTATTTTTGAAGGTATGTGGCTATGAGAGATAAAACCTTCAAGAAGACTCAAGGAGCTGTAGAGAGACCAAAACGCAAAACAGTATATTGGTAATGTGTGTTATCCATTGTGAATCTAAGATATTTTCTATGGGCTGGGTGAATGGAAATATGAAAACATGCCTCCTGTAAGTCGATGGCAGCAAACCAATCTTCATGCTCCAAAGCCGGAATAATTGTTGTTAGAGTCACCATCTTAAACTTTGATGCACTACAAATTTATTTAGTTTTCTGAGGCCTAGTATACGATGCCAACCACCCAGATTTTTTGGTTGTGAGAAAACAGGGGGGATAAAACACTCGATGAATCTTGGATACCCTCTCAATACCGCCTAGATGGAGAAGATGCTGAACCTCTTGCTCTAGGAGGTGTACATGAGAGGTGTCTCTGAGGAGGGACAAGGAAGGGAGGTGAGGAGGAGGTTTAGAAAGAAATGGAATGAGACATCTGGATTCAATGGTATCCGGTACCCATTTATCAGAAGTAATGTGCATCCAGTTGGTAAGGAATAGTCGTAAATACTGCGTGTAAAGAAGATGGTTATTTGGTTCTAGTAAATGCGGAGGAGGATCACTGCCCTCGACAATGTTTTCAATATTGAGGTTTGGGAGGAGGTGGTTGGGGTACAGTGGACTGGTTTAATGGTTGATGGCATTGCTGGTTGCACTGTCTGTTTCGCAACTGTGTGTCTTGGCATCTGAATTGGGGTCTGTTGTATTGGTAGTGATACCTGGAATTATAAGGTTGGTATTGATATGCTCTGCAACGGATTGGTGGGGAGTAAATGCCAAATGTGTGCAGAGTTGCCCTTGACTCTTTTGAGCCATGCATGATCTCATCGGTTTTATCTGAAAATAGTTTGTTTTTCTTAAAGTGTAAATCTTCAGTTGTTGACTGCAGCTGTCTGGGAAGATCTGCAGAGTGGAGCCAAGAGCATCTACAGAGGACAACAGTGGTTGCGATGGCTTGGGAAGCTGCATCCACTACATCTAGGGCCTCTTGAAGAGCAGTTCTAGAGATGAGTGGGCCCTCTTTAACTATAATAGGAAATGACTGTTTTTTGTCTTCTGGAATAAATTCAATAAAATCAGCTAATTTAAGATAATTGTGATCGTAGTTTGCCAAAAACACTGAGTAGTTTCCCACACAAAGTTAGAGAGTAGAAGAGACATATACCTTTTGCCCTAAGGTGTCCATCCTTTTATCATCTTTATCTTGTGGAGCTGATTTATTGAAGAGTTGTTTGTGGCATTGATCTGCTGCATCAATCACCAGAGAATTGGGAGGTGGATGATTAAAAAGGAATTCAGAACCTTTGTTTAGTATATAGTACTTTGTCTGCTCTTTTAGAGGTCAGCAGAATAGATGCAGGGGTCTGCCAGATTTCTGAGGCAGGTTCTGCGATAGCTGAGTTCATTGGTAAAGCTATGTGTGGGCTAGATTTTGTTTGAAGAATACGCAGAAGAGGATGTTGCGATTCAGGGACATCCTATGGGGAGATTTCTAAGGAACCTGCAACTCTTCTGAATAAATCTTGAAATTGTCAGAAGTCATTGGCAGAAAAGGAGATGGATGGAAGTATCGTTTTGTCCAGAGAAGGTGGTAAGTAATGTAGAGATCGGGCTTGTGAATCATGGTTGTCGTTCACATTGTCTCTTGTAGGGTCTTGGATGTCTCTTGTTTGTTGTTGTTGAGGTGGTCTTGAGGGAGGTCTGTGATGGGAGGTGGGAGGCCTAGATGAGGAGATCAAGTATTGGGATCTTGTATCCCATACAGGACATCGATATTGATAAGCTGGAGGATATCCATACCAGTGTGGAGGATACCAGGGGTATGGTGGATATGGAGATAGTAGATGGGGTCGTTTTGATTTATGTATTGGAGAGAGAAGCTGAGGTGAAAAAATGGCTCTATGGTCATCATTTTCATCATCATCGCTCGAGCAGGATGTGGTGGAAACAGTTGGTGAGTATGGTAGAATTGGTGAGCCATGTCCGGCAATATCATGTATTGAAGAAGACTGGAGTCTGTATAAAGTTTCTGGCGCTTACGTTTTTCAGTATGTTTAGATGGTGCCTTAGATATCTGAGCCTGGTTGTGTGCCGAAGGTGGTGTTTCATGCATTGAATCAGACTGTGTTGGCAGTGTCTTTGTTGTGACCAGTACTGTTGATAACGGTCCGGCGGTTGACGGTGCCGAGACTGACAGCACAGAGCGTTCTGTTGCTGGTTGAGTGGGCACAGATGTTAATGGTGCCTTGTGTGTTGTAACTGTACTGATGGGCTCCGGTGCCAATTCTAATGGTATTATTGGCACTGATGCCATAGAAGGCAGTGCTGAGGTTGGAGTTTTTGAAATCTGCACTGGGGCAGGGGATATTTTTAGCAGCTTTGAGATCTGTACTGAAGAGGTGCGCCATGACTTTTCCCTGTGGCCTAAATGTGAGGAAGACCTTTTTAGGGGTTTTGAACCTGATATGCTTGAGGAACCTGAAGCCTCTTTAGCACCGGGTTTTGGTGAAGATGACCTCCCTCTCTTATGTGAGGAATGTGGAGTCAGACGCTTCTTAGAAGGCTCTTGTGAAATGGTTGTTGTTTGACCAGGGTCTGAGGTGGGATGAAGGGAGCGCTCCATCATAATTAATTTGAGAAGGAGGTCTCTGTCTTTGAGTGCTCTAGCACTAAGATTTTGGCAGTGCTGGCATTTGGAAGAGATGTGACCTTCCCCCAGGTATTTTATACATGCTGAACGTCTGTTCGACACTTGCATAGCGTCGTGACAGACTTCGCAGCGTTTGAATCCCTGTGAGGTAGGCATAGCGGGGAATGGGGCCAATGTTCCCTCTAAGGTTTGGTGGCTAGTGTGCAAAATTTTCAACGCACATGCAAAACATTTTCAGAATAAAATTTGTGTCCAAACTCATGCAACAAAACTTAGTGAAAAATCTAGAACAATGAATAACTAATAAAAGCTGTTATTTAAAGTTGTTTTTTATTAAGAAAAAGAAACACCTAAGTTACTTAGCATTTACCCAAATTGCTCTACAATCCAAAGAAACTAACTCATGGCTTTCAAATAACCCAGGACCAAAGTCATATTCAATCTGGCTCCTAGGTGTCGCATTTCTTGTCCAAAGCACCAGGGACTGAACTAGGGACATCCAAAGCTCTGAGCACAAGGTTCCACAGCTTGAACTAAAGAGCCAGGCTCTGTAGTGTCACAATGAACACGTGCTTTCCCCCCTGGAGATCAGATACAGAGCAGGACACATAACACAGTAAGGTTTGTGTGCGACACATGGTGTCTGGGTTAGGCTACCAGATACCAAAGCACGGAAAGAATAGGGAAGTACGAAAAGGAGGACACATTGAGAATTACCTAGTATTAATATAAACTGTTATTACCATATTATGTCATGGAAAATGGGTAACAATTAATGAATGCAGCATTAAAACTGCACAAAGTCATGTGTTTTCTAAATTATTTTAAAATAAAGAAAATTGCCAAAATGTTTTCTTTTACCAAAAACTGGATTTTTTCATTAAATGAAAATTTTTCATGACCCTTTCATTAATGTTCAAGAGACTAAAGTTAACTAAATTTTCAAATGTAACCTTGAAAAGTACCTAAAAAAGTTTAAAAAAACCCAAAACAGTTAACTCACTTCTCATTTTTCATTTTCCACAGCAGCCCATTTTTACAGTTAAAAAAAATGTCCTAAATTGTTTTTGTCCAGTTCAAACCTGCCTCTTTAGTGTTTTCCTTAATTGGTCCCCCTCAGTAATTTTATTTATGGTAGACTTTATTTTCCTTCATTTTATTAGTACCCTTAGTTTTTTCCTCCCCAATTTAGCTATTTTGTAGAGAGCTAAGTCCAAAAATAAAAGTGCCTTCTAGAGGTCTTGAACCCACAACTTCGAGGTTAAAAGATAATGTTTTTATCAAGTGAGCTATCCAGCAAACCTTTTGAAACAGCCTCCACATTCAGGGATACCTGAGTTTTTAGTGAACAGGCCTGATCTGCTATTGGATGGTGTGTGCATGTGACCACCTCCACTCCCCAGGGGCTGAGGGAAGATCCCCTGCTCCACAGTTTGCCTGTTGAGGACCTGCCGCCTCCTCTGGCTGCACTGCCCACCCGGCCCAATCCTGGGGCTTCGCCTCCCACCCCCCACAGCCAATTCTTGGCTGCACCCCTGGCCCACTCCAGGCCAGCCCTACCATAGGCCTCGTGCCTGACCTGCCTCTTCCGTTGCATGCACGGGAATGATGAAATCCTGTGCGGCATGGGGATTTTTTTGTGCACAGCTGTGCTGCCATGCACCTTAGAGGGAACATAGAGTGGGGTGACTCGTAGTTTAATTTTTTTTTTTTTTAATGAAGTAGACAGGGTATGGAGAAAAGTTTGAGGAAAAAGGTGGTGGGAGAGCTGGGTTAATAAGCGATAAGTGTAGGGAGATGAGCTGAGATGAGAGAGAGAGAGAGAGAGAGAGATTCCTGCCATGTCCGTGGATGGTCGGGTTGCGCGTGCGGCCAGAGGGCATCTATCATGGCACGAGACCGCCTCTGGTTGCTTGTGTGACCCTGACAAGCACTGCTTACAGATTCTCCAAGCCATGTTGTATGGACACACCGTCACCCAAGGTGGAGCAACCACGGGGACATGACTCGAAGGAGAAAAAAAAGTTACTTCAATGAAGCTGGGTAAATCTTTATGTATCTTACGTTTGATCTGGTCAAATATAATTCATTCTTAACAGATTTATGTGGGGAAAGTCCTGGGCTACTACAACCAGTGCCAGCTAAAGCCCGCAGGTTGCATATTGGACACCTATGCTCTATAGCTACCCAACAAACAAGATGGACACAGATGAGAACCACAAGTGATGCGTCTCACTAATGTTATTTGAATGAACCTCAAAAATCAAAGAAATATTCATCTGAAATGCAAATCATTCCCCAAATCATTTGGAACTTGTATTTCTTAACCATAGGGACTGGAGAAATCTACCTGCAGCAATCTCTCTATGTGAGGAACCATCTTCCATTAGTACTTGCCTATTTCTCAGAACATTTTAAAAAAACAAAAGCAAGACAATTATTTTCATTCATAGACAAACAAAGAGGGAGAGGGATATTCTTTCCAGATGTAATAACTGTGCTCTTAGACCTCTTCTTTTTATTGCTACTACATTACATCGTGTATTACACAGGCAACTATTATCAAGTGTCACATTATATCATGTATCACACAGAGATGAATATTATTCTTGTCAAGATGAATTTTTGCATTGAAAGAGTGACTGATTTAGCTCTCAGTGAGAGTTCAAATAAAGTAAGTTACCCTCCTCCACCAGTGACATAACTATATCCTCCTGTTCCCAATCCGTAGCCATAACGCTCTCCAAGAAACACTGGTTCATTTGGGTCATAGCAGCTGAGTAATTTCCGGAGCCTAAAGATACTAAAATGGGAGAATCCATTAAAAATAGATAGATATTTATTTCTTTTAAAACAAGTATCAAAATCCTTAAGTTGACAGACTAAAAAGTAATTTGGAATACAGAACTGAAAAAATACAGGCAAGTTAACTGTGGGAATTCTAGGAAACACAGTCAAGCAATCTGAACTTTATATTGGAAGTTTTACAATAGTTAGGCTATATCCTTTGAAAAATAATTCATAATACTTCAGATGATCAACTACAGAGTTCATAAATCATTTCTCAAAAAAACCCAGCAGCAACACTGAGTCTTTAATTTCAAAATATACTGTTATTTTTCTGTTTCTGCATGACTGTTTAAATTCTCAACTTGCTTTTTCTTTAAAAGTGATAAAAGTATATCTCTTACTAATCATCTCTGAAAGAGAAAGTTTCATTTCTAGGACTTCTCTCCTCTAATAAACTAGGCTGTGTTTGAACATGACAATTTTCTGAAAAAGCTGAACAGCAGATATACAGTAGGTAGGATGGCTGTTAGGACTGAATATGGGTTTGGAGCCTTTCTTCTCTAGGATCTGCTCAACATTGGGAAGATGCACTGTATTAGGAAATGTGTTAACCTAAGATTAGCCACAACCAGCTAACACTATGGCTATGTTCACACGGGGAGGGCTGGTTTCGAAACAAGCTGTTTCGAAATAACATATTTCGACACAACTTATTTCGAGGACAAAAAATTTTGTCCTCGAAATAAGGCAGCGAAATAGCATGTCCACAGTGTGGACATGCTATTCCGCCTGGGGAGGGGAATTGCAGGCACCGGCGGGCTAAAGCGCGGGTGGGCGCTTTACCCCGCCGGTGCCTGCAGGGGCTGCAGGCACTCACCACGAGAGGGTAGGGGGGCGCCTCACCCCGGGGGCTTTAAAGCCCCCCCCGCCCCCAAACC
>ML681992.1:22281667-22390440 GCA_007922195.1 Podocnemis expansa
CCCCCAGCCCGTGGACACCCCTCAGCACCCTGGCCAGGGTGCTGAGGGGTCAGCCCTTACTCCCAGGGTGCTTAGCACCCTGGGAGGAGGGGCACATGTTGTCTCGGAACACTTTGTTCCGAAACAACATGTCCGAACAGGGCTGTTTCGAAACCTCTGTTTCGAAACAACTCTGTTTCGACAGTAAACGAGGTTTAAGTTGTTTCAGGAGGAACACGGCCATTTCGAAACAAGCTGTTTGCTTGTTTCGAAATGGCCGTGCGTCGTGTGGCCATGGCACTTCTTATTTCGAAACAACCTCTGTTGTTTCGAAATCAGAAGTGTGTGTGGCCATACCCTAATATGTGCTCTTGTATCAATAGATTATGACATAGGACTGTCAAGCATTCCAAATAGGCCACTGGCTATTATATATACACATTATTTGTTATAGGAGCTTTTATAAGAGTAAACTGTATTCTTACAAGGAATCCAGGAATCCAGGGAGCAAAAGAGAGTGCTCCTATTTATTGGAGTATAAATCAAAATAAAGTAAATATTTCTAAACCTCTTATTAATACAAATCAAGAGCATTGCTGAAATACTGTAATTTGTACCTTATTAAGGTGTCATCATCCACAATGACTAACCATGGTGTTTTGGAAGAATTACGATTCAAAAATCTTTCCAAAATGGCAAAAGTCTTCCCACAATGACCTGAAAAGGAGAGAAATAAGGCGAAGAAAGTACATTATCTTAAAGTAAGTATGTGTTTGTAAACTATTATTTAGTAAATTAAACTGAATGATATCTTTTACTGCCTAATACAGTGTTGACCAAAGTGATGAAACATGTTTTTCCTGATAATGGAAAACAAGTAAAGGTCCATGTTTCCATTTGTATTGTGAAAAGTGCTTTTGATCTGGATGTGGCCCCCAAAAGCTGCTTTCTATGAAGTGGCAAGGCCTGGTAGACAGGACCCTGGACTATGATTCAGAACAACTGGGTTCTGTTCCCTGGTGTTCCCACTGGTCTGTTGGGTGACCCTGGGCAAGTCAATTCACTTCTGTTTTCCCTCCTGTAAAATGAGGATAATGCAGTTATTTCCTTTATAAAATGCTTTGAGAGCTATAGATGCAATGTACTAAACAAGCATTATTCATACTCATAAATGAAATTTTACTATGCACTAGGTCATTTTTGGGTGGTTTTTTTTGTTTTTGTTTTTTAATCCTCACAACTAACCAATGGAATAATCAAATTTATAGGAACTTCCTCAGGTTAAATCATAACTCCTGATAGCTTCCCCAAAACAAAGGCTTTAGAATTTAATACAACACAATGATTTATAGCTGGCAGGTGAAATACCCTTGATTAGAATCAAAATGGCAAGAGAAATAAAGTGTCATCCAAGTTTAGTTAAAGCCAAAAACTTCGAGAAAGCTCAAACTATAAATCACTAATATTAACTAAAATCACTTGTGTTCAAGAAACAGATTCCTGAAGCACAACTAAAAACTTATTATTGTGTCTTGAAACAAACAAGATTGATGTATTACAGTTGGGATTTTTTCAATGAAAACATTTTCTGACAAACAGCAGAATATTTTTGTTCAAAAGCTTTAGAAAAAAAACCCTGGTGCTAAAAACCTCTGTTTATATTTTCACTTTACCCTAACTTAAAAAAATGGATTTACAGCAATTTTTTCTAATTCTGTACTATCCACTGAAGAGAAATACATGAACTGAAGTACATGGAAGAAAGCAAGAAAATAAGAACGAACAAATCACTGAAGACATAGTATAAAAAGCTTCTCTTATTCAAGGGTACCCAGAATTAAACTACTATGATATGTGCTCAAAGCAAATACTGATTTGATTTTTCTGTTTAGTTTCAATGATTAAAAACACAGTCATACTGCATGCAGAGAAGTTCCAAAGGGGTAGCCACATCTGACCTGATTCTGACATACACTTCCCTGAATTTACTCTTCCTCCCTTTCTGTAAGTACTCCATCTTCAAGCATCTGATGAAGTGGGATTTTCCCCCACAAAAGCTCATGCATTTAATACATTTGTTAGTCTTTAGAAGTGCAACAGAACTCCTTGTTTGTTATACTACAAGTAGGCACATATTACTCTGACACCATTTGGTAAATGCTTTATGCTCCAGTAACCAGGTGGCAGCATATGAGTTCTACTGGTATGAATATATCACTCTGCCACCACTACTGTAACAGCCCAGTTCATCACAAGATTATCAGAATAGTGCCGCAGAAGGAACATTTCAGCAAGCAGAAACTGTCCACATAGATATATTTACTGTGCCCACATCTAAAACAGCTAGGTGCCAAATCATAATTAAGAAAACTACAATTCTGCCAAAGAAACTATATTTTCCACCCATCTCTTGTTCTGCATGAGTAGCAGGAAGATTTTTTTAGTTTGTTTTTCATTCCAGGGGAGTGTGCTACAAAATGTAACACTTGAGCATAACTTACTATACGTGGAATACACATCACATCTTGAAAATTTACCATACCCATCAGACAATGAAACTTTCTGCAAAAATGATATTAGAAACTTACCTCTTTCGGTATTAGGGACTCCTAAATCTATAGTAGGAATAGAGGTCTCTGCATAATCACTATAATATTCAACAAGGGCAGCCTCGCTTTCCCAGGTCTGCTTTACAATTGGTACTGCAAAATAATTAGTCATATTGAAACATAAGAATGCCACAGTATGACAGACCAATGGTCCATGTAGCTCAGTATCCTATCTTCTGACAGTGGTCAATGATAAAGTGCTTCAGAGGCAATGAACAGAATACCGCAACTATTGAGTGATCCATCACTTGCGGCTCCTGGCAGTGGACTAAGGACAACAAGAGCACGGGGTTGCATCCTTGACCATCTCAGTTAATAGCCATTATGAACCTATCCTCCATGAATTTATCCAATTCTTTTTTAAATCCAGTTATAGTTTTGGCCTTTACAACAACTCTTGGCACACAGGTTTACTGTGTGTTGTATGAAGAAGTACTTCCTTTTGTTTATTTTTAAACTTGTTACCTATTAATTTCATTAGGTAGATCTTATTTATGTAAGTAGATCTTATTTATGTAAAGGAGTAAATAACAGTTACTTCTTCACTTTCTCTACACCATTCATGATTGTGTAGACCTCTATCATATCTCTTCACCCTTTAATTGTCTCTTTTCCTAGCTAAAAAGTTCTTAACTTTTTAATCTCTCCTCAGAGGGGAGTTCTGTTCTCTCACAGGGAAGCTGTTTCCTACCTTTGATCATTTTTGTTGCTGCCTTCTATATCTTTTCCAATTCTATTTTCTTTTAAATGGGCTGACTGGAGCAACATTCTGTATCCAATGTGTCAGCATATCATATATTCATATAGCAGCATAATGCTATTTACTATCTTGTTATCCACCCCTTTCCTCATGGTTCCTAACATTGTTAGCTCCTTTATTTTTTTCCTTTCTTTTCTTTTTTTTTTTTTTTAATTGCACTGTACATTGAGTGGATGTTTTCAGCGAATTATTCATGAGTACTCCAAGGTCTTTCATCACTGATAATAGCTAATTTAGAAATATAAGTAACTATTGTTTATTTAAATGGGTGTATTGACCAAATGAAACCAGAGTGCTTTGCAGCAAGGTAAAGGGCAAAGCTGAAAAACACCACCTGGAAAATTTTAGTTACATACTGCACATTGCTTATGTTGCAAGAGTGGGTCCCTGGCTAGGGAATGGAATTATACTGAAAATTTGTAAAACTGAATTCTCACCAACAGAGCTATTAACCAGGAACGTAAACTTGCTTTATTGCTAGTTACCAGAAAACAGATGCTTTGTGAAGTCAGCCCTTACATATAAAACTTATTAATCGAAACACAGAAGTTGTTTTTGTACTACAACTCTGATTAAAAACATATGATATGTAACCAAAATAATAGAGTTCATTATATTTAGAATGCTTTATTTTCATGCTACATGGTGTAGCTTTAAAACTGTACTGCAGTTAGATGCTGTAACTCTTGCAAGACTCTTGCTCTCCATATGACAGAGGAGAGCAATGAAATGCACCTAAATCCACCAAACTCTTGCTGTTTGTGTTACACATAGCTGCTAAAAACTCTGATTTTTTTTGTGAAGCCAGATAAGAGAAAATCTGTCAGATCTATAGTGTTAGCAAAGGGGTGCATAAAATTGGCTCACAGCTAGGCATTTCTGTAGTGGAGCTAGGTGACATGCTACTGAAATTGGTTGCCATGGCAACCAGGAACAAGATTTGTTGAGGCCTGGGACACATAACATCAGTATTATATATATAATATTACATAAGTTTCTGAAGTTGTCTAATCAAAGGAGATGTAGAATGCTGGATTCTAGTGCTTAGAACAGACGCATATGGAACAGACAAATGGTCTTTTTGGTGCGCGAGGCAGATTTTGCTTCACCTTTGCTACCTTCTGGAATACACTGTTCAAAGCGAAGATAGGGAACTTTGTAAGTGCTTGTCCTGTTTATATGCAGGGTCTGTGTAAATTCAAATAGAATAGAAAATATTTTGCTTACAAAATATGCCCCATCTACTAGGTACAAACCATTATAGGCATCACTACTGTGGCTTTGAAAACACTTCAAAGAAGATAGGTAACAAAGATGTACTAGATTTAAAGTAATGTAAAGAAACTGTGAAATGCTGTTTGTTTAAAATATCTAGCTTGGGGCTAGGCTCCTAACTCTGAGACAGCTCAGAACTGCACTGTTGTGTCCTGGACTGGTTGGTAGCATACTGGCCTTCCTCTCTGTACTGTACAGTTTAGTCTTTTATACATAAATTGATTAAATCCATGTCACACTATTAACTAAACTGAATCCATAACAGCTGGATGCCTGGTAGCTGATATGTTAGCTTTACAATTCTGTGAAAGACGAGTTGTGAGTGATTGGTGAGTTTTACATAAACTCATAGATACATAAACTACATTGATAAATATATTAACACATGTCACATTATTAACTAAATTGAACCCATAACAGTTGGATGCCTGGTAGCTGATATGTCAGTTTTACAGTTCTGTGAAAGACGAGTCACAAGTGACTGGGTGAGTTTTACATAAAAATAAAACTTCTCACAAAATGTTAGTGTGTTTTCATTCATACTGTATGAAGGATTTAATCCAAAATCTTTGTAGCAGATGTTAACCTAGCTGTGGAATTTATCACCTTTAAATTTATGTCAGATTTTGTTCATAAATGCTGTGGTAACTATTATCATAGTGTGATGGCGGTGCCACAGTTTGTATCATGACACCTGCTTACTGGTGAACCTTTCTACTTCTTCTAAAATGAGCATGCTCAGGCAGAGTTTCTTTGAAATTTGGTGTGCTTCAGAAGGTTACAGGGTAGAGTTAGTCATCTGGAATCAACTAAGCCAGGGTTTCTAGAGATACAAGCCCTGACAAAATTGCTATTTAAATAAAATTGGTGATGTTTGGGGGATTTTTGCCCAAAGCTGGAGATCAATATATTTATGTACATGCATTAAATGGTACCAGTCTGTAAAGTTTTATCCAAGACAGTGCATGGCACCCACTAAGTCTGGTGGAATTCAAACTGAAAATAGTATTTAAGAAAATGTACATTTTATCAGTACTCATGTGCCAACACAAAAAATGGTCAGAGGGTTTCCATTCCTGACATTTCAAAGCTTTAAAATTCAACTTTTTAAAGTGGTTTAAAATCTGCATAGTTAATCAGATAGCTTTGTAATTTGGTGTGCCTGACAAAGGATGTGGGGCCGCATTAGTAATCCAAATTTGGGGTCATTTGACCAAGGAGTTCCTCAACAATAACCCCCTCTCCTCAGCCAAAAAAAAAATTAGCCCCACTGGTACTTTCCAAAGGGATAGCCGTGTTAGTCTAGTCCAGCAAAAAAAACCAAGGAGATGTGTGGCGCTTAAAGACTAACAGATTTATTTTTCGCATGAGCTTTCGTGGGAGAAAATCCCACTTCATCAGAAGCATCTGATGAAGTGGGATTTTCTCCCACAAAAGCTCATGAGAAAAATAAATCTGTTAGTCTTTAAGTGCCACACGACTCCTTGGTTTTTTTTTTCCCCCATTGGTACTGTCAAACTAACAGGTACTAATGACTGGATGAATGAAAGTTCTCTGGCTAGTTGTGAACTCGACCTTCAGTTAATATTTTGAAAAGGAGTTTTGAGCTGACCCTGAGTAATGGGTAGCAATTTTTATTTGGGGGGAGGTGGAATGTAATCCAAGAGATTTTGGGGATAAAAATTAGACATTATAATGTTTGCTGGAAGGCGAAGGGTACTAGAAGATAGGAAAGTGAAGAAAATATGGGGAAAAAGAAGCATTTGGGGCTGCAGTGAAGGGAGACATGTCATGCCCCAGATATCATTGAACCCCAACTTCTTTGCACTCCCCAGTTCTGCCAGTGCACCCTAACCTCCTGCCGCTTTACCCCTGCCAGAACACCCATGGCCCTGCACTTCAACTTGTCTGCACATGCCACTTCTGCAAGTGCAAGCAACCTATTAGCAAGTGCTAGAAGAGCATTAATTGGGAAACTGGAGGGTTTATAGCTGATAAGAAAATGTCTACTGTAAGGCACAGAAAAATTACAAGTACTGATAGCTCAGTATTCTTCAGAAATAGGGTACATCTAATGGACAACGATCACAGGATTTTCTATGGGACAACAATCAGAGGCACTACAAGTGAGTCTGGTTATAAAGGGGGAAGGCGAGAAAGTACTGGCAATAGAAATATTTGCATCCCAGCTAGTGAAGTTTTCAAGGAAATGCATTATTTGCATGCAGTTGCAAGGCCTGGGGACAGTAATAGGGAAAGGCAAGAATGCATCAAGCAGATCACAGATGTGGCCAAGGTCTGCCAAAGCAGAGCTGGTAGGCCACAACTGATGGGGGAAAGGGTGATGACTGAACAAATTGTGGGACATTTGTGCAACTGCCTAACTGACTACTAACTCCTGCCAACAAAATATGTTTTCCTATTAAAAAAATAAACCTAGTAAATTCAATGAAAAAAATTAATACAGAGTCAGGGCTGCTTGGGGGTAAGATGTCCTCATGCAGAATACTGAATGGAGCAAAACCCAGACTTCTCAAAAGCAGGAAAGGCAGAGTTAAGGTTGTCCATGCAGCCTTATCACTGCCTTCTTTTAGCAATGTCCCCCCATGCCCCATATTAACACATACAACTTTAGTCTGTCAACCTCACAGTTGCAGAAATGTACAAAGTCTTCATCTCCTTTTATAGACCACTCATTCTGACACACAGGATTCTACCAAACCCTATTACAGGGGGAAAACAAAAACAAAACAAAACAAAAAAAAAGTTGCTTATTCCGATACCCTCTTCTGGAACTGACTCAACATACACATGCCCTGGCCCTGGACACTATAAAATAGGAGGCTCCAATTCCTGTTGTATATTCACACACTTCGGTAACTCCCCAAAAAGAATACCACATGTGCACAACTCCTTTACCCAAAGGGCTTATGCACATTTGAGCTCAGAAGTGCATTTCTGGGAATGTGTAGCGGGGGTGTGTGTGTGTGTAGTTGAGTGTGTGTTAGTGTAGCTGGGGATGTGTATCAGGATGTATATATAACTGAGTGTGTGTTAGTGTTGCTGGGGGCATTTAGTAAGGGGTGTGTGTGTGTTGCAGGAGGTGTGTGTGTGTGTGTGTGTGTGTGTGTGTGTGTGTGTGTGTAGTTGGGGGTGTGTACCTGAAGTGTGGGTGGAGCGGAGCCATAACTAATGCATGTGGTACTCAGACGTGGTCGCAAATGCCCACCTGGGCTGGGGGGCAGTAGCTGGGGTGGGGGGCAGGTGTTTTTGGGCCTGGGCCTGGACCTTTATAAGGGGGACCTGCACATTTAGGAGGGTTCCGGGGTCCCCCAAATTATACTGTAATCCCTCAGTAGCTGGAGTGGGTGAAGGGGGGGCCGCACTACCTTGAGGGGGCCCACCCTGGTGTGAGAAGGGCCTGCCAATTTAGGAGGGTTCTGGGGCCCCTCAAATTATACTTTAACCCCTGCCTATGTAACAAAATCCCTATATCCTGCCACTAACACAATCTACACAATTCTGCATAGAGATGATGGATACTGCAGGCTGAAGTTACATATGCACCTCTTCTCTCTCCTCACACATGAGGAAACATAGATCTCATATTGTAATATTAGCTCTGTAGCCTCACAGTAATCCAGAAATCTTGCAAACACATCTCTGCATCAAGCAGATCTTATTACTCTTGTCATTGTTCGCTACGGCTGCACCAGATACTGACCACACTCAGGGTAGCTGGAGTGAATGCAGATAAAAAAAAAAAAAATGAATAGTCTGTTCCAACATCCCACCTTGAATCTGGAGTGTAGAATTGAGATGGATCCCAAGCAGGAACAAATACATGTCTTTGTAATTATTCTATAAAATGTTACTAAAGGTTAACAGACTTAGCAAGCATGATGCACATTTTGACAATGCTCTTTTGTAATTCTGTCACTCTGACAAAATTATACAGTTTAATACTCTGACTAGCACTAAAGCACTGCACAGACAGCATGGATTTTAAATTCCAGTGGTTATACTAAGCGTCAAAGTCCCTTTCTGAACTCATTTCTTGGCCTTTTGGTTTTGACCATTTTGCTGAGTACTATCTGGGCCATGTTTGGGGGTGGGGGTGGGGATAAATCCACTCCTCTGTTGACAAACTTTAGCATCCTAGTTTGGCTTCCTGTTAATGTTTGCCCCAAACTTCCCCCACTCCTGGCATGTGCTGCTTGAGAACAAGCTGGAGAAACTCAAGACTGTCTGATAGATTCCTAGGCAAGTAAGGTAAACTTCCAACAGCTGCCTCAGCAGTTTACTTGCCCTCTCTATTTCTTGACATGCCCTTCAGTCACCAAGCAACTTTGCACAGAAACAAGGAGATTCTATCAGCAACCTGGGAAATGTGACTGCAGACTGCAAAAGAAATCTCCAAAATATTCACATCCTCCAAGGCTTTTCCAGCCCAATATTATGTTGAAACCAAGATTAATTTGATTGCCCTACACACCCCAAGCCAGGTCCCACATTTTCTTTTTAAATGCAGTAAATCTGAACACGTTCTTCTCATGCTGTCTCCTCAATCTAGCAATGTTGGTAAAAGGTGCTTCTTAATAGGACAGCATATTCAAAATGAATGAAGATACACTAGGCTGATAAAATAAACTATAACCTTGTCCTAATGCAGAATATAAAACAGGTGGATACTTTTTTCTCCTTATGTGACAAAAAATAATGCACACTTTCATTCTCTTGGCAGGCACTTCCACCTTCACTGCACCAGCATGCATACCCAGGGCTCTTGGGGATAGGAGCCTCAATCAGCAAGGGAAAAGGAAGTGGACTAGAAATGAGATGTTCATTAATTAGACACACAGGATGACAACTATCCGAAGTACCAGACTGCAAAGTAGGAACAAGATATACAGTGGGAGGAGACAATGATTGCCCAGGCTCAAGCATGATGCAAGGAATAGGGGCTAGGACTGGCTACTTATGAAGCAGCTGATTATCCGGAGAGCCAAACAGATGCAGCCGTCAGTTTTAGAACCAGCGTCCCTTGTGATGGTACCTGCAATATGACCAGTGCCCATTACCTGTTGTCCATAATGGCATATCCTGCAACCACTGCAGTCACTGGAAAACTCTGGGGTTGGTTGTTCAATGAACTACTCTATTCCATGAACTATAATGCATGAATGTACTCTGTGCACTCTGCTGCTCAACTACCACACAACCTTTATAGCTATATGCACCACATGCAACACATTCTGCCACTGGGAAAGAGAACAGGAGGTAAGCTTCTGACATGCAGTTGTGTCACCTCTGAGACTGACTACGGAAGCTTGACTTCAGTTAATTGTACTCTTTAGCACTGGGTTTCTTTGGTTTGCATGCTCTGGCACTTCACTTCAGTTTATAAGTTTGCCAACAGTTTTTTTTACAGATCAGGCAGCCATTATACCTGCAATAACTTCATTGATTTTTGTTCTTTTCATACTTACTGTTGGTTATGTTTATAAATTGGTCTGCTTGAACTATCTGTTGGAGTGCAGGTGCTTGCACAGAAAATCACAGACCCCCTTCACAACACCATGTTGTGATGCTAGGATGTAAGTATACAAGGCACTCCAAACTTCTTTTGCCTGCCTGGACTCAGCTTATTGATAATAAGCACACCTTCACAGTGCCTATACCAGGTTTTTGAACCACTACTGTCCAGAGACCATATCATGTGAAAATTATTGTCTTTGTTTTCTCACAAATGTTGTGCAGGACACAGCAAGTCAGAATAATACAAATGGCATCAGACACACAGGAATCCAAATGGTTCTGCAGGTAGTGCCAACCTTATCTTCTGCCTGCCAAATGTGCACTCAACCACCACTCTGAAATTGCGAAGATTTTATAGAATTAAATTCTCTTTCCCAAGCCCTCTGAGGTCAGGGTACTCTTTCATGAGTCATGTTAGGAGAGGATAAGTGGGATCCTACAGGCAGGAGAGGGTAAGCAAGATTCCCCTAAATTTTATTTAATCTCCACCCATTAACATGAAAGGGGAAAAACAGTTTAGTTAAAAATGGTACAAAGTTCATGTTAGGTAATTTTTCCCAAGCAGTTATTATTTTTCACTGAATGTTGATAATGTAAAACTAAATACAGCAATAAGAAGTAGAAACAGTTTGGGTAAGCATTACACATAGTGGTGCATTCTTTCCTCATCCATATTAAGTTTCCATATAGTCACAATAATTTATAATGATGGCATTCTAAATGACCCCTGAATACCAGTTGTGTGAAGGTTTTCTGACATTCATGGAGAAATAAAAGTATGGTGCATTGTTTAGGCCCTTTGGGATTGTGGGAAAAATTTTAAATTTGGGATTTTTAAATCATGAATAAATTGAGCAGATTATTAATGGTTAAGGTAGATCAAATTTGGGATCCTGTTAACCTTGTTTATCAAGTTAACATTTAAAACTATTATACACAAATAATTAAATGAAATCAAATGTGCTACACCAAAACAAAAGGTTTCCAAAGCACTAAGGGAAATATTTTAAAAACTGATGGTCTGATTTTCATATGTGCTCAATAACTGTAGCTCCTGTTAATTTAAATTGGTATTCTGGGAATTCAACCCATCTGAAGATCAGACCCTGAGTGCCTAAAGCAAGACTCTTCAGTCCACAGTAGGAACTTAAATAAGTGATCACATCCACCAGCTTTCAGTGTAGTCAATAATTCATAGGCCATATAGGGTCAGACATATGCTTGATCTAACCCATTATCCTGTCTTCCAACAATGGCCAATGACAGGTGTTTCAAGAGGGAATGAACAAAGGAAGCAATCATCAAGTGATGCATCTCACTGTCCATTCTCGGCATTTGGCAAACAGTAGTATCTACTTATCATGTTAATAACCATTGCTGGATCTATCCTCCATGAATTTATCTGGGTATTTTTTAAACCTATTATAGTCTTGGCCTTCACAACATCCATATCCCTAATAATTTTTTTTGCCTTTTTTGGTACCTTTTCCAATTTCAGTACATCTTTTTTGAGATGAGATGACTAGATCTGCAAACAGTATTCAAAATATGGGTGCACCATGGATTATAATAAGGTGATATCAATCAATCAATCAATCAATCAATCAATCAATCAATCAATCAAATCATGATATGATATTATCTGTCATATTATCTTTGCCTTTCCTAATGATTCCCACAGTGAAATACAACAGAGCTACCAAATATGTAGCATTTTTAATAATCTGGCTAATTCTAGGTATCCAGTTTTGAAAACTAACCAGTTAATAATCTTGATAGACTATACCTTATTTAATTCTCTGTTTTCATCCCATGCCATAGCATCTGCTCCTGAACAGCTTTGCAATATTAAAAATTTATCTGCAAACCACACAACTTGAATTCTGAAAACTGGAACTATTCAAGCTTTTGTATTTGGGCAGAGATTCTATAACATTTAGTTACAAGACCTACATGGAAGAATTATCGTAGTATGTTAGTGTGATTATTAAGGTAATTTCATCAACCTCACACTACATAAACCTTCCATCTTGAAAAATCAAGAACTTACTTCTGTCTCTGTGAAATTTTTGGCATGTTTTTACAGCAACAAAGATATCTTCTTTCTTCACTGGGTCTCCCTACAAGGAAATTATCAAAAAAATTAATAATATAATTATAGGCTCTGCTTTTAACTTTACATTAAATACACATGGATGTTTTTGCAATAAAATAGAAAACAGTTTTGCAATGTACAGTGTATGAAGCAGCACAGTGCTAAGTAGTACAGTTCAAAATACATTTTCTACTTGTCAAGTTATGACATCAATACTTTCAAGCAACTGAAATAACAGTGTCCAATGACTGTTTTCAGATGATGTCATATTCTGGTTGGAGCCAGAGACACAAGTTATTAAGAACAAAAATTATGAGGAGGACTTAGTGTACTAATACTGATAAAATGTCACATTTCTTTGCTCAATTCTGTAACAAATAATTGTTGTAAGGTAGGATGTAGAAACTATAGGAAGTTAGGAAGCAGAAATTTAATAGGGATTACATATCAGAATAAAATTGCTTCAGTGTAAGTATAAAAAGTTTTACTATATTTGTCAACAACAATAATTTAAAACATTTTTATATAGTTATTGGTCTGCACACCCTTGTCAAAGAATTTAAAATCTAAATTAGACAAAGACTGACAAATGACAGTGGTGGGTAAAGAGTGGAGAAGAACAGAAAGGAAAGTAACACAGTTACTAAAAGAGCTGTATTTTGCAAGAAAAGCAGATAAGCAATAAACTTTTTATACTTTTGTTTGATATGATCTTTTGCTTAATGTGCTTGAGGATTTTCATTATTTATATTTAAATAATCACATGCCACAATGAGAATAGAAATCACTGTTGTGGAGGATTTGTAGTGAAAAGCTATCTGAAAGCTATCTATTTGGGCTGGGTGTGAGGATTTTCTCTCACTAGGCATTAAATAATATGCTAGTAAAATTTCTTTTCCCCTGAGTATTTTAATTAAAAATGACTGACAAATACTACTCTGCAACCACACAGCACCTTTTTGATCAGAGAATTCAAGTTTTTTATATAGAAAACAAGTGTTTTATGTAGATTATTATGGACTCTGTTTTCCAGACAGTGAAACTAAGGGACAGAGAGATTAAAGGACTTGCTCAATGTCAGACAGTGAATCAACAGAGGTGCTGGGTAAAGGAGGACGTGTCTCCAGATTCCTTCTGTCCTGTTCAAACAGACAGTGTAAGGACGTCACATAGTTCCAGCCCCTTTATACAGGTAGAAGGGTCTGAGCAGTGTAAAGGATCCCTAAAAGCACTGGATCTGCTTGGGTGAGGATTCGTCCAACACTGGAATTATGAAAGACAGACAAAAAGCTGCCACCCAAGGACCACCATAGGGGCATGCGAAGCAGGGGAGCCTTGAGGGTTTCAGCCCATAAAGACAGCTATAGGAGGCTGCCATTCCATAGGTAACTCTTAGGACTCTGGAGTCACAAGGGTGGTTCAGAGTTACATTAGGTGCCCCTTACCTTTGGTTTCAAGTTCTGTGCTATCTTCCCAGAGTAGGACAGTCCTCAAGGGCCACAGTTTATTGCCTTTGAACTGTCGCAGAGATTACTGTTGAGCTGCAAAGCACTGCTTCCTTCAAGCACTCTCAAACCCAAGAAATGATAAACTCCCACAGCAGTTTCTCCTAACTCTGCCATCTTTTGCTATACATGTTAAATGCCTGACAAACAGTTTATAATCTAACCAGATAATTAACAAATTAAGAATGGGGGAAAGGATAGATCAGGGAAGTTCACGGGTGTCTCTTATTAGTGCCAAGACTTTAATTTGATTTCTTCTAGGTTTGCTATTATCTGTCTAGTTCACATTTCTTGAGGGGAAGATGAGGGTTTGTAGTCCTACCTTAGTGCACTACATTCAAACTAATATCTCCATCACCTAATTCTTATACACTGCTCACCAGTCACAGATCTCAAAGTGCTTTACAAGGCAATAAGTATCATTATGCTCATTTACAGACAGAGAAACAGAGGTACAGCAAGTCAAGTGACTTGCCCAAGGCCACTCTGCAGGCCAGTGGCAGCGCTGAGACCAGCACCCAACTCTTGAGCTGCAGTACACTGCTCTATCTACTCACCTATACCATGGCTCTAAGGATTCTAAAAAGAAAAATGAAAACGCAACTTACTACAGCACAACTCCAGGGTGTTAAAAACGAACCACTCAACAGAGCAAGGAGGAGTGGAATTACTAATGGCATTACCCTCGTTTTAAATTTAAAGAAAAAAGACCCCACTGCCACAGAATCAAACAGGGCATGAAATACTTTCTTCAGATAGCTTTTAGATAAATAAAAATGAGGCTGTGTAATTACTGGGTCTTGTTGAAAGGACATGACATGGAACTATCTGTTCAACAGAGGACGAACAGTTCTATGCTTAGGGTGTTAGTGTGTAGGACCTGAAAGACTGGCTCTACCAGACCTCCTGTATGGTGCTGGACAAATCACTTTGCATCTCTGTGCCTCACTTCTGAATTAGTAAAATGGCACTTCCCCTGCACACAGAGGTGTTGTGAGGCACATTAAAGACTGTGAGGCACTCAGAAACTATGGTAATGGATGAATGAAAGCACCTTGGATAGACTGATCATGCCATTCAGGATGTGTAATAGAGAGCTAAGTGTGTTAGAGACAGTAGGAGAATCGTACTCTAAATGTAACTTTTTCATCTTTATTTGTTAAAAAATATTGTCGCCTGGTTCCTGTGATTTTTTGTAAGTCAAGTTACAGCCACTGCAATAACAATTCTCTCTCTTGAAGGAAGCACAATTTAAAATATGATACTTACACAGAGTGGTAGGGAATTATTGAACATTGTAGCACAGTGAACAGCCTTATGAGAGTTCAAGTCATCTGTACAGAACTCAGGCACTGCAGTAAGCTGTAGTCCATTGCCTTTCTGCCAAATATACAATGCAATCTATCAAAATATACAACATAAGTAATAATGAGCAATGGAATTAAGCAACAGTTTTCAGAGTACACCCAGAAATCGTTGTTATAAAGCAAATTAATAAAACACGACCAAAGAAACAGAAAAAAAGATGATTCTGATACTGTGTATTTGAACTGACTAATTAGTTATATTATTTACTTAGCATTTTGATTTTAAAATTAAACTAAAATTTTTACCTAAAAAACCTCTCTGATATAATATGGAAGTTTAAAAAAATTAGCTTCAGGCACTCCAAATTGCCAAAACATTCTAAGTATAAATATATATACAACAAAACAGCAAGAAGTACAGGAGGAAGGAAAGGATCTGAATGAAGTTATCCATACCTATTCTTAAATAAAAGAAAATGAAGTTTATTTTCTTGTGATGTCATTCTTTGCAATTAATTTTGGTGATATGGAATATTTTATTTTATTTTATTTGTTTTAATGCCAACAATAAATAGATTTTCAAATGCACCCATTTTCCAAAGATCATTTAAAATACTCAGGAATGAATATTGAACTACTATGGAGTTGTAGAGAAAGATCTTTTTATCTACTGTAAACTGAAAGATTACCAGAATGCTAGCAAATGTCTTTAAAGAAAGAAAAAAGTCATCCAAGGACCAAGTCTGAAGTAAACACAAAAGTTCATCTTGTCTCCACTTATCCTGAATTAATTATGTTCCATGTTTACATTATTATATGTGGAGCTGGTAGCACCACCCATCTAATTACCTGACACTTTAAGACCTTGTTTTCAGTTGCTATTAACTTTAACTATTCAAAATGAATTTTCCGCGCTGGGTGTCTGCCACAGGCTTGATTCCTTCTTTCCTTCCTTTTTGAAAGTTTCAGACAGAAAGATTCAGATATTTGAGAGAACAAAAGAAGGTGGAAATATTTTTGGCTATTGTAAAAAAATTCCTCCAAATTCTCTCTTTGCTCACTTTCTGATTGTGATATGTGGGGTGGGAAGGCTTTTCCTCCAGATCAGATCAACAATGAACTTGTAGAATTTTCTCCTTTTTCTGCAGCATAAAGGTGAAGGTCACTTGTCAGGATTATCTAAATATATCCGACTTATTCATTTCTCTGCCATTATGGGGGCCTCTGGCGCTCTTCACTCACTGCCTGTAGCATATTAAGTCTATAATCTTGTGTGGGTTGTAACACTTTGGTCTAATCTCAGCAGTTGGCTTTTGTGTGAGCACAATGATAGTGTCCTGAAATACACAACAGCTCAAACTAGATGATCTGGGGGGGGTCCCTTCTAGCTAAAAACTGACTGAACTGCTTCACTGGGAAGCTCCACACCTCCGTGTGTTGAAGCATGGACTTCATTTTTGGCAGAAGTGATGTGTTCCAGCTGGAAAGGCACAGCAGAGCAACGAACGTAGACAGTATTAGGAAGAACAATAATGAATGGGCAGCAGCTAGACCTAACAGAGACTGAGTAAAATACAAAAGGTTTTAAGACAAATGATGTCACCTGGATTCTCTCTTACTGAAGGTATATGAGCATAATAACTTCGCTGCTAACTCTGCCCACGTATCTATTCAACTGGTACCAACATAGGATCTAACAAAGTTAGCTACTCCATCAGCTCATCTACTACTATGATATATGCCCCTCTGCTACATACATCAGCTAAACTGGAGTGTCTGTGCAAAAGAATAAATAGACACAAATAAGACATCAAGAATAGTAACATTTCAAAAGCAGTAGGGGGGACATTCAATCCAGGGGTTCAGGTAAGCTGGAATGCCCTAGAAAATAGTTCTAGGACCCACAAATCTGACAGGCCAGAGTTCCAGGACCCAGATTCCAGCATCTAGAAAAATTGGACCCACACATGTATGAAGGGGGCCCAGACAATACAGGAAGGGGGCCCAGGGATTAGGAAGGTGCCAGGGCCCCTCAAATTATACTTTAACCATTATTTCAATCTACTCAGACATTCTGTAACAAACATGCTACTTATAGTACTTCAGCAAAAAAAACTTCAAAAGTAGACTATGACGTGAAACTGCAGGGCTGGAATTCATATGCAAACTAGACAACTTCATGGTGAGTTTGAATAGGAATCTGAAGTGGCTAACATTACAAAAAGTGATTTCCCTTCTATTACCCTTTCAGCTCCTGCTTACAGCTCTTGCTTCCCTCTCCCACACTGTTTGAATCAAAACAGCTTGTTTACTTTGCTGAGATAGGCTAGCAGACTATCCCTCTGGAACTGTATGAAATGACCTTGTGGCCCGCTCTTCTCTGTATGTATATAGACAGCTAACATGCTACCTTTTCCATTTCATGCATCTGACAAAATGGAATTGTACCCCCAAAAAGTCTATACAATAAATAAATACATTGGTCTTTTTTAAAAGTGCCACAGGACCCCTTTTTCATTGAACATAATATAGTTGCATCTTCCCCCCTCAACAATGGCAAAACAAAATAGGAGAACATGGTAACTTTAATCTTCTGTCACATCTCCCTTATATCTCCATCTTTTCCTGTCTGCACTGAAATCTAAATGGATTGAGATTACGGAATGAGGGGAATCCCTGAGGGCAGGGTCATACACTAAACTCAAACATTTAATATCTTTATAATTTAGACTTTAACACCAGCATTGAAGATACTGGACTTTATCCTTTGATTTACTGGCAACTGGTGTAATATATGGAGAACACTTATAGCCACCTTTTAAATTCTACTTGAAGAAGCCAGTGAGCAGCTGCTATTTGCAACTGTTACAACTTTGGGGCCAATTAGAGTGTGTCACACTAACCTAATCTGGATATGGCAAAAGCAGGGTAGCCCCAGCAACGTGTGCATCAGAAAGAAACAGAAGAACTTTCTGGATAAACCAGAAATAATGTTAACAACTTTTAACCAAATCCAAACAAAAACTTACTTTCTCAGAAAATAGTGATGGATTTCCATTCCCCCTAGACTTCCACAAGATCCCAAATCTGCTTGACCAGCACTGGCTGTACTGTCTGAATAATACACACATGCAAGTCATAACCAGGCCTCTCAAAGTACTTTCTGCTTCCAACAACCATCATAATAGTTTTACCTAGGTTGAAATTTACTGCCAGAAAGGAGGTTTGATATCTGTCCTTAATGTTAGTCTAGTATACAGCAAAAACAATGAAAGTCCCATGGCACCTCAAAGACTAACAAATCTTGTGGGGCATAAGCTTTTGTGGGCTGCAACCCACTTCGTCAGATGCATCTGACGAAGTGGGTTGCAGCCCACAAAAGGTTATGTTGAAAAAAGTTTTTCAGTCTTTAAGGTGCCGTGGGACTTCCCTTCTATTTTTAAACAGAACTTTTACAATTCTTCTTATTGTAACACTGAAAAGGAAGGCAAGCAAATATACAGCTCAGAAAGTTTAAAACTTTTAACTAGCATAAAGAGTCTCCATTATTTAGGCTTCAATTTATCAGCATTTAAATAGAAAATGACGGGATTATTTTCATACACTTTTCACAGGAATAGAACATAGCTTACCTCATGTTTTAAATCTATTGTAAAGTCTGATTTAAGCGGTTCACTTTTCAGCTTTTTTGCAAGCCTGTATAATAAAAATAATGAAATTTACTCACTTAATAAAATAAGAATAAGGGAAATGTAATAGCGGCAGTAATTAAATTTATATATAAATTAACCTGAGATTTTATTTATGTCTGTGAAAGGTCGAACTATTTTCTAGGGGTTTCTTGATAATGGGCCATTTACATATGAGTCACAGAAATTTAGCAGATGTGACTCCCAAACAGCTCCAATGAACAAATTCTTTAAATAATTTTGAAGAGTTAAATTACCATTAAATATTATTAATTAATTAAATTTAAATAACATTTACAGTGTTATTTTCTACATAATTGTCCATCAACATTTAAAAAAATAAGCTACTGATCAGAAATCTGAAGGGTGGGGAGTTGTGTGGGGTGGTTTTTTTTTTTGTTTTGTTTTGTTTTTTACTGTCTCCAGCAAAAATTCACATTTCTCAATTTTTAGAATCAGAAAACATTTATGTAAGAAAATCTGGAATGGAAAGTGAACATCGGGACATAGCCTGCTGCTAATAATTACTAGTTCTTCACTTATACTTTTTTATGTTAATTTTTTCCTGCCCATGAAGAAAGTCTTCAACAGGAGTGGAACCGCAATTGAGCACATTTTTTACATTCAAGGAGACACTTTCGTGCTTGTGGCTGCTTAATGAACTGCACCTTACTCATTACTGTATACTTTTTCTTCCTATTGGAGTTTCCATTTGTAATATTTAAACATTTTCCATCTGTGAACACACACTCTTACTGCATAAAGATGCATCAGACTTTAAACTCCACGACCTTTTTGGTTGGTACCTAAAATCAAAGTATATACCAGAAAGATAAAAGTTTATGCAAAAATATATTTCTACATCATATGGATTTATGAAATTCTATTTGTTAATTATCATTTGTGTTTGTAAAGCTTCCTTTTTGTTTTAGTATATGGGATGAGGAGGGAAGACACTTTATGAGAATCAATAGTATTTTTAATTCTGTGTAAAACACTAACGTAAGGCTCATTCACCCGCTCATCCACCAATGTGATTTATGTCATTATGTGCTAGAAATGCCCCTCTGCCTTATGTGTTGGACAAACAGGACAGTCTCTACACAAAAGAATGAACGGGCACAAATCTGACATCAGAAATTACAACATCTTAAAACCAGTAGGTGAGCATTTCACTTTCCTTTTTCACTCCACTAATGAATTACTAATTGCTGTGCTCAGGAAAATTAATAACAGCTCAAGGCTTCAAAAAGAAACTGCAGAACTGGAATTCACTTGCAAATTTGACTGTGTTACTTCAGGGCTAAATAGGGACTATGGATTCTTTTTTCATTTCAACAGGTGATTTGACCTCACCTTCCACTATATGCTGTTCCCCAGTGTTTGAATCTTAACAACTGCTTTGATTGGCTGTTACGGTGTGACTTGATCCCATAACTTATACGTCCTCTCCATTTATTTTCCTTCCATTCTTTAAGCTCCCTCATCTTCAAAGCATCTGACAAAGTGGGATTTTCTCCCACAAAAGCCTAAGCTATAAATCAATTTGTTAGTCTTTAAGTGCCACAGGACTCCTTGTTTGTCTTCCCTAAAATAATAATACTTAGTGTTTATATAGCTTTCAGTATCCTCAGGACACTTTATAAACATGAACCAATCAAGGATTAATACAAGTCTGTCTGCCACACACAATTTTAGAAAAGATTACAAATTAAATCCTTACTTGTTTACAAGTGGAATGCTAAGTGCCCAGCCAGCAGCAAAATCTGGAAATTTAAAGACTGTAGGATTTTCAGCAAAGGCATAATGATGAATTATTGTAGATTCTTCATCATATAACGGTTTTCCTAAGAACCATTGCTATAAAGAGAAATGGGATATATAATTATGTTCATCTACTGCAGTGTTTTAATAAAGGAAACAAATAAAAATATTCATCCTGAATAAAATGTTTATTGCTTGTAATGAGACTGACTAAATTTCATTTGTTTGATGATGTTGATAACTGAGGAGGAGAAAACAGTGGAGAGAGAAAAAGTATTTTAAAGAGCCGCACACCCACTGTACTTCCAAACTGTCGGCTCCTTTTGGTCTTGCATTGCAGCAGCTCCCTCAACTGAGGAGGGCTGAATAAGTCTGACAGTAGTGTGAGGGCTGGTCTATACTAGAAAGTTTTGTCAACAGAAGTCAAACGGTGGAGATGTGCAGACTAAAATGCTTGTCCCATTGATGCAACTTTTCTTCTGTGCTGACATATTATGCTATCTCAACACAGTGGCATAACAAGGGTGTCCAATGCCCGCCAAGGCCCAGTGGCCAAGCCCACATTTGTGCTCCAGCAGGTGCCCCATGCCATTCTATGCCTTGCAGCCCCCCGGCAGCCCAGCACTGCTTGGTCCCCAACCTCCCCCACCCCCTATCATGACACCACTGCCTCAACAAAAGTTAAGGCAATATAGTAGCTAGCACCTCTGCTTAACATGCAGAAGGTCCTGGGTTCAATTCCCAGGGGGTTGGACTCGATGATCTCACGAGGTCCCTTCCAACCCTATGATTTGATTGATTGATAGTGTCAGTGCAGACATTATGTCTCTTATATCAGCTATGAGGTTATCATTCTTGTCAACTTCCTGGAGAGCTCAGCAAATGGTCTCCATTCCCACCTGGTAGAGGGTCAAGAAGCCTGGGCAGCTGGACCCTGCTCCCAGCTGTGAGAAGCCTGCAGATTTCTCCACCCACTCCCTGTAAGGAGCCAGGGCAGTTGGACCCCACCATTTCATCTGAAATAACAAGGCTGCCCCAGCTCCCTGTGGGGATAGGCAGAAAAGGGTGAGAAACCAGGGCAGTTGGACCCACTACAATCCAAGGACAAGAAGCCCCAGACAGTTTCCCCCAGCTCCCAGCAGGGAATGGAAAGGGGGAGGGGCCCTGTGGGGCTGCTGGCAATGAGTTATAAGACTGGGCTCTCAGGTCCCCACGCTGCCCCTCTTAGGTTGGTTGAAGTACCCCTAGTGAGGAAACACTCCACCAACCCAAGGAGAGTAGTCTAAACATCAGCCAGCATAGTAAATACTGGATGGCTGTAAGTTACGTTTGTTACTTATTTTTCTAGTGTAGACAATCCTGAGTGCTGGCTAGAGGGGGAACCATACCCAAGAACTATAAATAAGTCCCCCACAGGCTGAATGCACATCAAATTTAGAATCCATGTCTGTCCATCTTCAGTTACCTTTCACTAGTGACCTTGGAAGGCACATGCATTTTAAGCCCCTCAATCCCTCAAAACAATAAGTGAAGAGTCTGTTCTAAATTGTGCATGCATTAGGCAGGAGAACAAAAAAACTATTTATAAAGTTTTAACAAAAAAGGCAGTTCAGGAAACAATTTACAACTGTGTAGAATATGTCAGGAGATACTTCAGAAATTTAAGTTCTGCTTTACATTAATTCTGAATTGAAAGAGATTACTCACATGCATAAACTTAAGTACACATCTAAATCTTCACAAGACTGGGGTGCTAAAGAGTATTCTAAATATAAGGGTCCAAAATCAATACTAGCAACTTCTGGATCATTTCAAGAAGGGGTTCACCAAAAGCTTTCAAATTGTAGATACTATTTGTATTTTGGCAGTACCTCACGGCCCACATTGTTTGGCTTTTGGCACTTTATAATACAAAATTACAGTATTTTCAGTAAAATGGGCAAAGAAGGATTAATAACTTCATCACAGTATACAAAATATTATGTTCATTATAGCATTGTTATTTAGACCATAGTAAAGACTGTGTCAAGATTCCTTTCTAAAATCTATTTTCCAACTGTTTCCAACAAAAGTTATTCTTTTTTGAAAATTAATTTCCAGGAATACGTTGTTGTTCTTTGCCCCAAACTGTTAGATATACTGGACAAACAAAAGGAATATATTTAGCAGAACATTAAGGATATTAAAGGGGGAAACGTCAACTTCAAGACATCCTTCCCTTCTTCTTAGCAATAACTTGTACAATTGCACATGGAAAAGCTCCTAACTCTCTAGCTCCCATACTCTCTTGTATGTGGGTGCAAAGCATGCTCCTCTTCTGATTTGCTAGTCAAGCCACATTCTATCAGGAGAGAAGTAAGTTAAGGGTGAAAGGCTTTTTGACATGCCCTCAGTCAATCAAAGTCAGAGAGGTTCCTACCATCCCCTATGCTCTTAGGCAGGGCTGGATTCAAGAAGGGGACTTAGAAGCTGCAGCCATGGGCCCTGGTGTAAAGGGGGGGACCCAATGCCCACCAAAATCCAGCCCCAGCCAAGTGGTGAGCTGCTACCACCCATCGTCAATCTGCCCTCCCCACCCCAGGCTGGCTGGAGCACTGCAGACTCTGGCTTGAGGGTGCTGCGGTGGCTGGCCAGGCTGCAAGCCATGGACCCTGCCACCAACCACAGCACCACTGGGCCCCGGACCTCATTTCCCCAACAGCACAACCAGGCCACAACCCCATCCTCCTATACTCCCCTGAGCCATGACCAGGCTGGGCTGCCCCATCCCCAGACTAGATGCCACCAGTGTGTGTGGGGGGGGAATGCATGAGTGGGAAGCCCCAGGCCTTCCAGGGCCTTGATCTGGTCCTGCTCTTAGGCACTTTTATTCCCACCAACAAAATAAATCTATTTTTCTTTGTCTACTATTAGTGACAACAGCCTCCACTGGAAGGATAGCCAGCAGATAAAAAAAAAAGTTAGATAAAGAAAGGAAATGGATAGAGATGCAAATTCTTGTTCATAAAAAGGTATACTATTCAGTTTCAAAAGGGATAGCCGTGTTAGTCTAGTCCAGTAAAAAAACAACAAGGAGTTGTGTGGCACTTTAAGACTAACAGTAGTGCCACACAACTCCTTGTTGTCTTTATACTATTCAGAACAACATAATCACTCTTTAAAACTGAAGCCATACCAAAGATTTCCAGAATCTAGATTTAGGGCCTTAAGGACTGAATCATTTTGATGGAACTTATGTTATACGCCATTTGACAGCCGATTTCAGTAAATTATTGTTAATGCTTTCATACTGTAGTAGAAAGCAAGAGCCCAAAACAAAAGAATTAGTAAGAAAGCCTAGATATGAGGCCCAAGGCCTAGTAAACCAGGCCAAGACAGAAGGCCTGAGCTGAAAAAATGGTGAAGTTTGAAGAAGTCAGGCTGTAAGACGTCATAGAAACTGGCAAGAAGTAAGCTAAAAGCCTTAAGAGTGGAAAAATATGCCTCAAATTGGAACATGTTGGGTGGGCCTAGAGCCAGAGAGAGAAAAAAGGATGTTTTGGCCAAACCAAAGAATGATACCTGGATGGATGAAACTGCTTAGTGGTATGTGGACCAATCAATGTAATATTGGACACCAAAGAAAGTAGTTTCTAGTGCCAAGCAAGCTGAGCATATGGTCCAAACAGTGTATAAAAGAGGGAGTCCAAGAGACTTCCTGCAGCTGAGGGGGTGATAAAGAGTCCTGCTGTCAGTTGAGCTGCTCTGCTGCACTGAGAGCACAAGTGCTGTTGGTGTACCTGTTAAAATAAGATGCTTATCATTGAGTTATGTTGCAACAAAGCCTAACCTGGCACCTTCATTTCTACAAAGATCCATGGTCATACAGGTTTCTTTGATTGCATGTATTATCTTAGACTACCCATACTGAGCCAGAAAGATTGGGACCAGCAAAACATTTCTAGTAGTAAGGATACACCTAGGCTTCAGACCACTGGGCTAACTAGGTCCCCAGTTGGTATCTAAGTCAAAGATAACCCAAAGTGTTAACCAAAGGAGTACCTTTGCTCAGGGCAACCAGGCTAACAATGTCCCTGCCTTATGTCCGAGCCAGGCTTCAGACCACTGTGCCAAACAAGTCACCGTTCAGTGTCTAAACCAGGGAAAATGCCGAGGAACACACAGGGACACACGCAAGCAGCCAAACAGACAACACACTGATCAACACTGATAACGTCCCAATAACACATATTATTGTAATCTCTAGAGAGCCTTGTCAAGATCAACAGCAGTGTGCTAGATAATATGCAGTCAGCTATGTCACTAAATTTAATCAAATCACAGAAATATGTACTGGATAGTGTGGGAAGGCTCATTGTTATATTATGGTGCAAAATGGAAATCTGAAGGTTTTATTATGATATTTCTCTAAACAGAAGCTCAGTACTATAATGAGAAGTTTTCAGTCTCTGATGTTTACATGACAATGATTTGTGATCCTGCTAAACTTCCTAAATAAACAAACAGATTAGAAAGTAATCCTTACCGCAAGCTAAGATGAAAGCTGATTGCGAAGAGTTACAAAAGGTATTCACAAAACTAGGCAACAAAATGGCAGATGAAATTCAGTATTGACATGTGCAAAGTAATGCATATTGGAAAACTTAATCCCAAATGTACCTATAAAATGATGAGCTCTAAATTAGCTGTTATAACTCAAAAAAGGCTTTTGAGTCACCGTGGATAGTTTCCCAAAACCATCCGCTCAATATGCAGTGAGAGTTAAAAAAAAAAAAAAAAAAAAAAAAGGTAATTGAATGTTAGAAATCATTAAGAAAGTGATAGCTAGTACGACAGAAAATATCATGTCATTACACATATCTATTGTAGGCACACACCTTGAATAAGATGTGCAGTTCTGGATGGCCCACCTCAAAAAGGGTATCCTAGACTTGGAAAAGGTACAAAGAAAAGCAGTAAAAACAACTAGGGGCATGGAACACCTCTCCTACGAGGAGAGATTAAAAAGACTGGAATGGTTCACTTTGGAAAAGTGATGACTAAGGAGGAACAGAAGTCAATAAAATCATGATCAAGATCATTAGTCTAACTCATCATGGCTATTCTTATGCAATTGTGTATTTTACTTACACTAAGATAATCTAAAAAAACTATTTTCCATAATTCCTGAGTATAAAAATCAAATATTCTCCTTACTCCATAAAAAGTAAAATTAGAACCATTAGTATAACCTTTTGTTAGACCATTGCATCTGCAAATTAACCTACAAATCAACAGCAGCAACTACATTACAGCGAATATTCTGCTCTCAGGGCTTGGTTTTGGTTTTTTTTTTTTTTGGTCATGTTCAAATCAAATCATAGGGCTGGAAGGGACCTCATGAGATCATCGAGTTCAACCCCCTGGGAATTGAACCCAGGACCTTCTGCATGTTAAGCAGAGGTGCTAGCCACTACACTTTTACAAAGCCATTGATGTAAACTGGCTTTACTGAAATTCTAGCTGTACGTGCCTCTTACTAGTTCAATTACTTTACATTTTAATGTTTCTTTTTGGCAGAATAAATTCAAGAAATGGAAGGAGCAGACAAGTCTAAAGGAAAATGAAGAGCTATCATTTTTAAAGCATACATCACCTGAAATATATGAGAACTGCAACACAAGTGAACAATGGAGCAAGTTAAATAGAGCATCAGCTTTTAATTTCAAATTATTCCTAGTGTCAAACCAATTTATTTAAGGATGAAATATAAAACTACTGTTTAAAGATGTTTCAGATCTCAAATCGTTAACAGAATGCATGCAGATTTAATATTTACATTTTAAAACAAAAAGTTAATTTATCCTGCAACACTTGATCATATCACAAGCACAGTAAGGTTGTGATGTCACCAGCTCATGCAGGGGAGCTAGATACCGGGTGTCACAACCAGATTCCTCTGTATGGGCATCAGTCTGTTGTGAATTGTCCCAACTGCAGGGACTCACATGCTTCTAAGCCAAATTGGCCTGTGCAGCCAAAGTCATTGTTTCTAGCCCTGAGGCCTACGGCCACACTCCCAGACTCAAACCTCTGATCTGTCATTCTTCTTTGAGATGGGAACTGCTGCTACCAAGTCCTTACAATCAATATTTGAGAGCCCTCCAGTTGTTTCCATATGCTTCCCCAGACTACCACAGAAGCTATGAGCGCTCTGGGCTTCTGAGTTTTAGCTCTGAAAGGGTTATGTGGCAGGAAAGCAAGGAACACATGCTTAAAGGAATTTAACCACAGCGACAGTACCCTTGAAGTTACTCAAAAGTTATAACTCTTGGAAAAGTTACATAAGTCCTGAGAAGGGCTCCCTCCCTCATCTGTTTTTGCTACTTCTGTGAGTCTGACATTTGTCAGCATTACCAGTTGAGGATAGTTCCTCCTGGCCTTTTCTCTTCTACACATCGCAGAAATGGTCAAACCCCATGCCCACTCTTCTGCACATTGTGGAAATGGTCAGACCTCCTGCTCAAAGCAGTGTCCAACTCTTAAGCGCTTTTTTTTTGGCTAGGTCCCCAGGCTGAGTAGAAGCAGATCCATCAGCCATACTGGGATGCGTGTATAGAACATCTGTCATTTGATGGAGTCAGGTTAGCACCTGAGACACAAAACTGCCGGCTCCATTGCTCTGTGATGGCTTCTGAGTGATGGTTCTTCAACGAGATGATCAATCACTTTCCTAGACAGGCACAGGCGGTCTTAGTGGGTGGGCAGTGTGAATACTTGCCCAGGGCCCCGCAGGGGAAAAGTCCCCATGTGTGGCAGCTTTAAATATCCTGGCAGCCCACCATGGCAGGAGCTGCAGAGCCACAGTAGGCAACAGCTGGTAGCCAATGGGGAAGGGTGAGGCACGGAGGGAGAGACGGCAGCCAAAGGCCCCAGTGAGGACTGGGGGGAGGCAGCACTCCCCCAAAAGGCCACACTCACCTGGCTGGTCAGCGGCTGTGTGTAGAGTCCTGCATGATACAAAGATATGGATCCATATCCACTCAGTATTAGCCTGCATATGTCCTGGGATCCGCATGCCAGGTTTTATGTCCATCAAAATCCACATCCACACTGCCCCTGCATTACAGCAACTCCTGCTCTGACTATAAGAGTAGCGCCTCTGCCTGGCTGCTGTAGCTTTGCTGAGCTGAGGCTGGGTGTGGGGGGGGAGGGAGTTTGGGGGGGTCAGGAGTTGCTGGCAGTTCCAGATCTAGTTCAGAGCCTTCCCTGGCCCTGATCTTGACAACTTTTATTCTGTCCGGACTAGGGAAGCCGGAGCTGCTGAGATCACTCAGCTGTTCAGTGCCAGTTGCCAATCATCTGACTGGGTGGCTGGCAATGGGGGAAGGGGTGGGGGCTAGCTGCCTATCATTAGCTAATTGATGGAGTATGGGGACAGGCTGCTGAGGCTACTAGAGTTAGAGGTGGGACTGGCTGGTAAACTGAGCTCCTGAGTGGCTGTCTTGGATCAGTTAACAGATGCAAGCAGAGCTGAGCTGGGACTGGCTGGGGTGCTTCCTTTGTTCCCCGTTGTGCTGTTTACATTGCTCACTGCTCTCTGCAGCTGCAGCAGAGGCAGCAGCAACTAATGCACCCTGAGCAGATAACAAAAGTCCACCACAGAAGTGTGAGTTGACAGGAGAGGTATTTTGAAGCCATTATGGTGTTATGTAGAATATTTAGGATTTTTTTATAATACAGATTAGTGACATGATAAAATTACAGTGATGGAGCAGTTCTGGTCTAACAATATATGAAACTATTAGTTGATGGATTATTGACACACTATAATACAAAAAATCAGTTATGGGCCATCATACTAGGATCGCTAATATTCTGCACAAAACCAAAACAGGTCTAATTTTTCTGTCAACGGTATGCTAGAACTCAGTTCATTATAGTTATACGAATTATGCACATAGCATTCAAGAGAAACTAAACCCTGTCAATGAACATGCAAAATTAAAAGCTTTATGAACTCTGAAAAAGTTGAAGTGCAGGAATTGTTTTTGTAATAGAATAACCTGGTCAGAGTTTCAAATAACTGAAGTATATTCAATAGACTGCTTCATAGTTATGAGCAGGGATCCTATAAATCTATTTGTCATGGAAAAAGATGGAAAAGTGTGGAATCAGTGGTATTACAGAGAATCTTTAGTTTTTCTTTTTGTGAAAAAATAAGAACTAATTTTTACTGAAATTACCAGTGTCACTTATTCAATGTATACATCATCCCCCTCTGGTGGCTGGTTTTTTTTTTTTAATATGCTTTAAATTTACAGTGGAATCCTGTTTGTCTGATCTAATTGGGACTGGAATCAGATTGGATAATCAAAAATTATGATCATCAGGAAAACTGGCAAAGAGCTTTTTATCCCTTATTTGAAGCTGGGGGAAGAAAAGGCTCAAGGTGGTTAGCTCTGTGTAGCAGGGGCTCAAGCAGTCAGCCTGAGTCCCAGCTGACTGTAAGAGCCCCATCCACTGTCAGCCCTGGACAGCTCCTTGTTAGATTTACACAGAGAACTGGAAAATGGCAGCTCATATTAACAGGATTCTTTTATATTAATAAAACACTGTGTTCAACTGGTATCTATCTATATTGTGGCTATGCGAAGAGGCTGTGCTAAGGGTGCACGTAAAGAAGGTGTCTTTCTAAATGAAGGCCCACTATCATACCTGTAATAGGGTTTCACTCAGCCCTTAAAGTAACAGTAAATGAACATGGTTTATTCTTTCCCATTTCCAAATGGTATAAAGAATGGCTTTCTTCAGCCAGTCAAAAAAAAGATATCAAGATGAGTATTCTTCAACAAGTCCCCCAAAATACCAGGGTAAGCAGTCCAACTCATGGCTCCTGTCTAACACAACCTCTATAGGCAGGGAGGTGGTCAATTTAACAGCTCTTCCATGATGGCTCTGGGTCTAGCCCAGGAGTAGCGAAATTTAGGGAACTCAAGAGCCACACAAGTTAATCATTAAACCTTTGTGAGCTGCACTGAGGCATATAGCCATCTGCTTTTAGCTACTCCAAAATTACTAAGTTTAAAATGCATTGCACACTTTAATTTTATCTTAAAAAAAGGGACAAATACTGATCCTAGTAGTGTCAGATTCTAATAATTACTTAAGGTTACCATGAAAACTAGGCCTACAGTAAAAATGCCACCATTTCTCCCCATCCTTCCCAACCATGCTGCTGCTTCTCCTCACCATGCTTTTCTCCGAGCTGCACTTTCAAGAGCCACATGCAGCTCACGATCTGCAGTCTGGCCATGCCTGGTCTAGTCCTTTGCTCTAGAAGCTTCCTAACACCTTTTCTTCTTGGGCAGGTAAGAAAGATAACTTCTCTCTTAGGAACCAACCAGCCTCACTGTATAACAAAGGAATTGTCTGACCAGATCAGACCAGGGTCCACCTAGTTCAGTATTCCATCTGGCAAATGGCCAGTAACAGGTGACTAAGGGGAAGTGCAAGAACCCCCAGTGTGGACCTGCCACCAACTCCTCCTAGTGCTACTTTGTCATCATGAGACCCAGCCGAAGGAATCTAACTTGCAGTCAACTCTAGCAGTTCCTCTAAGGCGGGACCAGTCCTCGTACCTTTTCATATTAAAAGTTTTAACACACTACTTCTTGAATGTGAGATATATACCCCTCCCCGATAAGCTGATTACATTTCCTACACACGCTATTTTGTAAACTGTGAACTATGCAAGTAGTTGTCTAGAATAGAATTCTTCATAATAGAAACAGTTATGCTAACTTTAAAAAGATAAGTTTATATGCATAATTTGGTACTTAAAATCAATTTTTTGAACAAGTTTCCAAGGCTTCAAAGACCCAATATAAAAATCTCCTTCAAGCACATTCAACAGGTTAGACATCTGATCAATTTTTATTTCACCTTAGATCTGTCAAATCTTCTAAGTGTTTCCAGCAGCTTTATAATCTGTATTCTTGTATCTTCTTCACAGAAGAAAATCCATGACGAGTTTTTTCCATAGGAAGCAGAAAAGCTGACAAAAGAAAGAGCTTGGCTTACTACAAGTTTGACTTCTGAGTGGATTACAAAACTTAAGTAAATATCACAACAACAAAAAACCCTGTTAATTAGAAGTCAAGTACTCAGCCATATGGATCCCAAAACAATTAGTGCTAATTCAGGATCATGTACCATAATCAATATTCAGTACCATATAGAAGATCTCTGCATAAAACTTATACCACCTCAGTTTCTGACCATCGTCCCAGAAACTTCACAGGGAAGTACATGTGCAAAATGAGTAGGTTCTCCTGGTACTGACACATAATCTGCTTCCCCTCCTTAATTTTCTTCCACAAAACCCACTTGTTAATGGTCTAACAGAGTAATAACCTGAGAAATGAGAATGGTTGGCATAGTTTTAGCAAAACTGTCCTGCACTAACTACAGCCCAGCCCCTAAATCCAATTGTGTTGTGTCCATTAACTTACTTAAAAGCTACAAAATCGAAGAGATTTTCTTTCAATGAGTTTTAGTTAGGCAAGATTCTCAACTCCTCCAGGAGGATCTTCCCATTTTTCACTCAATCAATTTTTTCCACAACTAAAATATCTATTACACAAATAGTGTCTTCCTGCACTATTAAATCTTATTTTTATTTTCCTTCTGGAGGAAAACTGTGGCTTTTGGATAGCATCTACGCTGGTTTAACAGAGCAACAGGGAACAATTAACTCCTGTTAGCAGCACAAAAGGTGCTTTATACAGAAGCTCCTATGGGAAAACCAGGGGAGAAAACAGATTATAGGAATGCAAGATATGAGTAAATATCAGCAGAACTGGGATATTTGCTTTTCCTGGATAGCCTCCTAATGAACTAACCAGTCAAATACCACATTGGGCAATACCTGGACATTTGGTGTGCAGCTTTTAGTTAAAGAATATATGCAAGAAGCAACAGATGGATGCTTGCTATATCTCTTGCAAAAATGTTTCACTCTTTATTCTACCTGGAACCCGGCACCTTCCCGTGCAGAGAACTTTCATTTGGGCTGGAAAATGGAATTAGCATAACTTGTCTGTCTTCTAGCTGTATGACCAAATTCATTTAAATATAATAAACCTAGAATTCTCATTGCCCACTTAGGCCCTTACTCTTATCTTATAGCCCCAAAACTCCTCTGGAACAGCATACGCTGCATTTTTTTGTTTGTTTGTTTGTTTGTTTGTTTGTTTTGGAGGCAAAGAGATGCCAGGTGGGGCTCAATCACTGAGTGATTCACTATTCACTACTGAATGATGCAATTCCCACTTGCGATCAACAGTGAAACACCTGCTATTGCAAAATGTCTGCAAAATGCTTACTACAGGTGTCTACCAACATATTCAGAGTTCCTGGAAGGTATCCTGCTGATGGGATGATTTGATTCCTGATAGACAAATTCTGTATAGCCACAATGTCCAACATGGTCAACACTTGCCACAAACAGCAAAACTGGTATTGACCTGTGGTAAATTGGCGCTTTGCTTATACCACTTTTTTTAAAATAAAAATTTTAATGAAATTCATGTATATATGTACAAGTTCACATAAGTGTTCACTTTTTTGTGCCTATAGTGTATTTGTAGAAGCGTGTTTGCATGATACAAAATAATGACTTTGCCTCAATTTAGCAGCTCTCCGCCCTTAACAATCACAGATTTGTTATTGGGGCCTATATGCATACACTGCAAAATGCACTCACACTGTGAGCAAACTCCACACATGGCCACTGTTGTCGAACATAGTACTGTGCAATTCAGAAAGACCTTAGTCAGTGTCAAGTGTAATGCAGACTTCTTGACAGCTTCCGAGAAGCTAACATAGTGAACGTTGTATATGCCCACAAGCACAAATTAAATTATGATGTAGACTTGTATTTTAAATCAAAATGAGTTCACAGCTCTAAATAGTTATTCCAAAACTGTTTTCAATTTTTAGTTCAACATGACCCTGTGAATCAACTTCTTCTCTGGTACAAATGGCGAAATCAGAATATAGGCTGGAGATATTGGATGAAAATTTGGAGGCAGAGTTGAGATGTAGCATAAGTGATTTTATGCCTGATTTCCCTGCACTACTTAATTAACAAATATGTCAGATTTCTCATTAATTCTATCAACAAATAATTCACAACCTTATTGTGTGTTTTTCTACCCCTTTCTATTCTATAGAAAACAGTTAATTTTATTTTTGTCATGTGGCAAAAACATTAACACATTTGTCACAATTTTGGCAAGTATGAAAAAAATTTTGGACACTGCTGCTATATAGCAACTGCTTCTGCACACAGGGGAACAGATCTCATCCCTCCCTGTGTGTTGATATAAAAGACAACTGTAACACTGTATAACATTATGAGGACATGGTAGCACCAGATAAATTACAAGTGTCTCAGACTGCCCAGTGTTTCAGAAGGTTGATATGCATCCTGGCCTTGTGGGCTGCCCAAGTGGCCTAGACCATATGGCTGCCCATGTTGGCTTCTCAGTCTAAGAGGGGTGTATAATTATCTTGTCTCGTGAGGATGGTAGGAAGGGGACACCCAAACATACCTGACGGAGATATTTCCATTACATAAGAGAAGACATTACCCTGGAAGGAATTGTTACTGTGGTATTCATGCTGTGTTTGCTTGATGAATTCACTATCTGGAGCCACACCTAAAGCCAATGTAGGTCATGTACCAGCTGAGCTAACATAAGTGCAAGAAGCCATGTGTCCCAGTAAGGAAAGGCAAGTAATGACTGTTGCTTAATAGTTGTATATAACTGTGATGGAGAACCCCAGACAAGCCTCCTGGATCCCCTCTGTCCACAACCAGTCAGGTCTCTGCCACGGTGGAGTCTCCTCCCGTCCAGCACCTCGGGTCTCCACGCTCCGTGCAGCCAGCCCCCAACTCCAGCCTCAGAGGGTCCGATCCTTGCTTTGTCCGGTCTCCCTTGGAGGGGATTTCCTCCCCCCAGGACGGTCCCAATCGTCCCAATCAGCAGCGACTCTCAGCCAGTGTGGCAATCAGAGGGTTTATTAGCAAACCAGTTCATACAGCAGCAAGGACAGTTGGTATCAGCATCCTCAGAACAACCACAAGTGAAACCCCCAGGGGATTAGGGCTACACCCCAGGGCAGGGTCCTGTCTCTTGGACCCCCATCTTCCCTCTTCTCCCTCCTTTCCCCTGGTCCTTTGTTCCCCTCCTAGCTCTGCCCACCTCTCCGCCCCCTGGCCCAACCAGTTGAATCCAGTGTGACCAGCGGGGGGTCCCAGGTACAGGCTCCCTAAACACTACCCCCCTGCCCCCTAGTGGCTCTACCTCATATCACCCACCCATGTCCCATCACCTAACTAGCAAAGATAGAGGATCAACAACCGTGTCTTCCCTGACTAATCTAGCAGAGGGTTCCCACTTCTCCACAATAACCTGATCTGTCAGGTTGCTCATGGTGTGAAACCTGTCCCGTAGTAGATAAGCTCTTGATATGCCTGAATCTAGGGTGCCTCAAGGAAGTCGATATTCTGCATCAGAATGAAGACAGACTCTCCCGTGTTCACACTGACACCTAAAGAAGAAAGTGATTGAAGAATAAATGAGGCCAATTTGTAGGCTTCTTAATGTGTGTTACAAACAGAAGCCAATTGCTAAGACAGGGAAAAATGGTAAAGCTCTTCCGTTTGAAATGCACTGCTACTACAAGAAAGATCTTGGTGAAGACCCGGGGAGGGGGGGAGTGAGTGAGGCCAAATGGAAGCACCCTATGATAGAAGTGGTTAGGGCCTACCCGCATGAAGGTAAGCATCTTTGATATCAAGAGCCACAAACCAAATGTCTTTTCCCAGGGTTGATACCAGAGTGACTGTGAAATTTCAGCTTGCTAATAAAGCAACTGAAAAGATTGAGTATAGATCTCCAACCAACTTTCTTTTTGGTAGACTAGGAAGTATATATAATAAAATAACTTTTCTTTGTTGTTGAAGATGCATGTGCTCTATTGCTCCTCACTTAAAAGGATTTCCACTTCCTGCCTGAGAACTCCCTTGTCAAAATGGTCCCTAAAGAGGGGTAGGGATGGGGACTTTGAAAGACACAGAGAAGTAAATTTGATTGTATAGACAAATTGGATTTCTAACACTCCTTTGTCCATTTTGCAAGCAGAATGCTAAATAACCTCAAAAGTTATGTGGATCTTAGCCAGTGGTGGCTTCATTAAGTCTGCAGATCTCAAATTCCTGTCAAATATCTTGTGGTTGGGTATGATATTGAGATGGTAATGCAGATATGGGAGGTGCAGAGAAACAAGACTTCAGTACTCTTTGTCTCTTGTTAGTAAAGTCATAATATTACTGCTGAAGACTGTTGAGATGCTGGTCTTCTGTAAGGCTGCCTGTGATGCTTTCTTTTGGAAGCAAGGGTTTATATCCCCAAGGAGTTGAGGATAGCTCCAGACTCCTTAAAAGTATGCAAGGACTCATCCATCCTTTAAGAGAAAAGGTGGGTGCCATCAAAGGACAAGTCCTCTATCATATTTTGGACCTGCCTGGGGAATTCCAAAGTGTGCAGCCGTGACTCATGGTGCTTCAGAGTGGCCATTGCCATCAACCTAGATTATGTGTCCGCTATATCAATTGCTGACCGAAATACAATTCTGGATTACCCTCCTCAATAAAACCTAGAAATGGGCAATGTCATGCTGTTGTGGCTTGTCTATAAAGTCTAAACTGTAAAATAGTTCAGATAATCATATGTAGCCTACAGTGCTTGACAGTTTGTTGCATGTGTTCTTACGCCACACTCATCACTGTAGTATCTGAGTGCTTTTAACCTGCAGGTCTTTTTAAAGTGGCCTGCTCTGCCCAGCTGCTAGCTGGAAGCCAGGCCGCAACCACCCAGTCCTGGCACAGAGCTGGGAGCCCACCAGATGGCAGTAGCTCAAGGGCTCCAGGGGCTGGGAGGGGAAGCAGAAGCTGTGGGATGTGCTGCAGGGGGCCATGGGCCAGCATGGCTGTGGGAGAGGACCATGCGTAGGCATGGCCACAGGAGTGGGGAGGGAGCTGCTGCTGGGGCCCACATGCCTGCCCACAAACTGACCCTGTTCAAGGGCATCCAGCCTTTTTGGCTTGAGGGCCACAAATATAATTTTTACAACGCTGAACGGCCATCTGTCCATTTAATTAAAGATTTAATTTAAATTTAATTAATTGCATTTTAATTAAAATTTAATTTGAATTTTCGTAAACTGTGAAAATTTAAATAGATAAAAATAAAAAGAATGCTAACAACTTATTTTATGCAACTGAATATTTAAATCAATACAAAAAAGCTTAAAAATAAACATGTTATGCAAAAAAAATCTTGCCCAACCAAAAGATAATGCACCTAAATAACTGTGTTATACATAGTGAAACTATCATCATTCCATCTATACTCCAACAGTGATCATATCATTCCTAAATTAGACTGAAATCTGCTCAGGACAGGGACAGTATATTTTGCCATGTAAATTGTCAAGCATGTTAGCTTCTGTATAAATAATGACAAAGTTGTTTGTGACTGAACTGTTCTAGTTTTTGGCCATTACAATAAAAACATCCTCTTTCAAGATCCATTCTGCAGAGAGGATTCCTTCTATGCCCTGAAATGGGGATCTGGGTTAGGCTGCCAGGACTGAGTCACCTCTAGCCTTTCATTTATCACTGAAGGAACAGGGCTGGCTTGCTAAGAAGCTACTACTTCTCTGGGTGTCCATCTTGTCCCTTTGGCTTGACTCAGAGGCTACAGCAGAGAGCAGAGCTATGGCCAAAACAGGGAGAAGGGAAAACAAGTCAGTATCAGGCCTTCTGCCCACTCTCCCATGGTTACTCTGTGTAACAGTGGGACTAATTTTCCACCCAACCAAAATCTACTTTTTCTACTTTCTAGGACATTCCTTGAGACTGTAGGGTGACCAGATGTCCTGATTTTATAGGGATAGTCATGATATTCACAGCTTCGCCTATACAGGTGCTTCTTGTCCCCTAATCCCTGTCCTAATTTTTCACACTTGTTAGCTGATCATCCTACGAACTGTGACCGCCTAGGCTAGGCATAAAAACCCACAAAAATCACAGCTAAATTGGGACAGCTGGTAATTATGTTGGTCTTGACTCTCTGAGAGGCCACACAATACTGAAGAAGACAACAAGAGACATAAAAACAGACTTGGAATCCTTGAATTCTCTTCACCCTGAAAATTCTCTTCCTCAGGCTCCACTTCTAATTCCTAAAGAAATCTTTCCTGACTTAGTAAGTGAGCAATGTGCTGCATCCTTGCTCCAGAGGTCTGGTCCCTAGTAAGAGCTGCATTTGTTGACTCTTTGGCTAGCACTCATTCCCAATGGCAACTGGTACAATCATTCAATTCCTGTAGATAGACCTCAAAGGAGAGAGAAGGCAGTTCTTATAGCTGGCTTACTATCTTCCTTTTTTTAAACTTTATTTTAGTTTTTCTTCCATCCATTCCCATAGTCTTTTTTCATCTTAAGAATGCTGTGAATGGAGATCAAAATGGCAGCTGCTACACTGCCCATAGAGCAGATTTACTGTATGTGTCTTTTTAATGAAGAAAGATGGAAGAATGGAGGAGCCTCTTAGAACGCATGCAAAATCCTGTCTTGCGATTGGTCACCCCTTGCCTAACTAACTGAAAGAAAAATCTCTTCTGTTAGCACTGATGAAAACCAAGTTTTAGAAACAATAATGCTGGCTGAATGTAAGCACTGGACTCCAAGAGACTGCACAACCAACTGAAGAGACAAGTATTAGACAAAGCCAGCGTTAGACACCAAGAATGACTCAGTTGAGTGTGCTTTCTGGAACAAGTGCCATTGCTTTCTAATAGGTTGCAATCTAGTGTTGTACAAACTCTGCAGGTCTCTTTCTGAACTGTCTCCACAAACTAAGAAAAGAGGGAAGAATGTGAAACTTTATCACAAGATACAAGATGACAGTCTGCTGCACTTGTGAAAAATAAGTTGGAAGATATACATTTTTCTACACTTCCAACTTGTGGAGAATAACTACATTTTAGGAAGCATGCAGGAACAACAGGATAAGATGACAAGCTATGTATGGTTTGGTTTAAAAGTAAATTACTCATTCTCCTTTGGCAAGTACATCTGAAAGTTCAAGAATCAGAAACATCTAACATGGTGAATAAAGTAGAAAATGTATTATACTAAATTTGAAATTACATTTGACTTTTCTGAGCCCCCTTGTTAACTCGAAGGGTTGGTTTCCTTTTGGATTCACCAGACACACTTAGAGACCACTTTAAAGTATTTATTGAATGCTAGGATGAACAGGCAACCTAAGCATGCATAGAAGTACAGTGACAAGAAGCTTATGTCCCTTCAGTAGTCGCAGACCCCTAGACGACTGAAGATGACCCTGACGAGGCTCCTGCAGTACCTCAGGTCCTGTGGCAAAGTCCACCAACCATCAGGGGCTATGCAAAAATATAGCATTTCAGGAAAGGTGGCCTCTCTCTCCCCCACCCGCTCAACACACTCAGGCTGGCTTCCCAGGCTAACTTCATAAACACGTAAGCAAGTAAAACAGCCAGCAGCAGCCTCTCCAGCATATAAACAAACTGCAGCTGGAAGCTCCAGGCACAGAGCCCAGGAGCAGTTCATGGTCAAGTCACTCATGGGGGGCCGTGGGCACCACTAAGCTGTCTGCCACAATGCCTTCTGCTGTCTCCCTACACCCCCTCCAGTTCCAGCATGTCACAGTGTACTGTCCACCTGGAATACTCCCTCTCATAGGGAGAAGAGTCTCTATCAGAGATTATAACAATTATCTCTTATTTCTTTACTTGCTTCTCTTTTTAGCTAAAATAATCTTCATCTTTAAAGCTCGCTATACATCACTGAGATCTTACTGGTGCTCTGGAGAGAACATACCTGTATTCTCATCTTGGTAAAGGTGGAAGGAAAAGAAATTAGATACGAAGTCTCTTTCTCCTTTACCCACTCCAGAGGAACAGAAATATTAAATATGAGAAGAAAAGGCTGAAAACAAAATTTATTTCAATGTCAGAAGAAAAAACATCAGCTACTAATAGGGTCCCCTCAGACTATGTAGGTTATATATTGTGATAATAGCCTAAACAAGAGATTGAAACAGTTATGTATGTGCATGTATAACAAACACCTTGTCTCCAATCTATTTTTGCATGACCAGTTCAGTAATACACTTTTTAAAGTTCTAAATATTTTATATATTTCTTCAACATACCACAACACTATCATATGTGCAAAACTGTGTGTGTATATTTAGGACTAAAATCATAGGAATATTATTGTAAAAATCCTACAGGAAATTAAATACAAAACTACATTTAAGATGTATGAGCCTATGTTCATACGTTCTGTGTTCAGTCTATGTTAAGGTTACAACATTTCTTTCCGCTTACTTTTAGCAGACTTATTATTTTAGTTGTTTAATAATAAAATTTGCTTGAAACTCGACAAAGTTTCTCTATGAGTGCCTTGCTTAAAAAGCAAGTCAACTTGTTATGACAATTTTGTTTACTCTGCTGTCAGTTTTCCAGCAAGAAATCCCAGCTCTTGGATGGTGATAAGGACAATGATAAAGAATATAATTTTTTCCACCATGATAAATTACAGAACAGAATAAGAAGAAAAACAGGAATCATCACAAATCCTACACTGGTTAGCACGTTCTAAGAAGACCTGGAATCAGAGGACTATATTTAATTTCAGGAAAGTTAGGCAAAAAGCCCTTCTTCGGATACGGTATGACTCATTGGCTTGCAAATTGCCTAACACAGGTGTCTGCAACTTGTGGCTGTGCATGTGGCTCTTTGGCTGCTCTGTTGTGGCTCTGGGCTCCCTCCAGCCACTGAGGGACCCTGAGGACATTCTCCACAAGGCTCTGGGCTCCCTTGCCACCAGGGGACCCTGCAGGAGGCACCCTGGCCCAGTTTCCAGCTCCCTCAACCAGGAGGCTACACCCACTGCTGCTCTCAAACACTTGGTCATTAAAGGAATTTTTAAAAATGCTGCTTCTTATCTTTTGGCTTGCTGACCTAGGCCTAACAATATGTGTTTTCTGCACTGGCTACCAATTCACTTCCAGGTGAAATTCAAGGTACTCAGCTACTATTTTCAAAACTCATACTGATGCAGTCCCCTTTATTTCACAGATTTCTTTGATTGCCTGTCTCAAGAGCAGCAATCACAGGAACCTTCACCTTTAGAATTTAGTTTCATTAGAAGAATCTGAACCCCAGTCTGGCCTCTTTAGAACATACTATAAACTGTAGATTTTTGCTGAGGTTATCCCATAAAACCAGTCCTGGAATCCACCAGCATTTAGTCTATCAGCTGAGTTTCCACATTTCTGACATCTTCAGAGAAATTACTTTGCATCTTTAGGAGACTGTGATGTATACATCCCTAACTATAGGAAAGGTTTATTTTGTAGTATATATAAATAGAATCTAGATCCTACAAAACCAAGTACATTTAAACAGATAAGATTCCCCCACCTCAGTTTTAATACAGTACATATATAATGCGTTATGGTCCAAATTCATCCCCTTCTTGGGGTTTGCATTATTTAATTAACTATGTGCCCCAGTGCAAGACTTATCTACAAGCATAAACCTTAACCTAGATCTACTCCTGAGCTGGTAGTCACTAAGGTTTCCTCTATGAGGGACCTTACATAAGTCATGCTAGCTTTCTCATCTCAGACAAACTATATAGTAAGTCAGAACAAATGTGACCAAGATAAATTAACAGGATCACTCTGTACCTCCACAGAGTACCATATATTCTGTCACTTGACATTACACGCATGTACATGACAACTATACAACTAATCTATATCAGATTTACCTTTGTGATCTACTACTGTTACAGTATATTAAGAGTCCTTACATGTTATTACTCAACCTATTGCATAAATAAAGTTAACGTCCCACCTGTGAACTAAGAAGTTTTGACAGTCTCGAAAGAAATTTGAAGTTCATCAGATGAAGTGACGAGAATTAGAAGAAGGAATTCCTGAAGCAGTTGGTTTAGCAAACAAAAACCATTTAGAACACAGAGCTCTCAATCATTAAGCAAAATCATATTCCTTTTGAGTTAGTTCACTTTTTTCTAGTGCATAAATCAATAATATAGACTTTTGGAGTACTCAAATTGTTCAGTTATATATTATTTTACTTTTTAATTCTCCTTATGCTTGAAACAAATTTTATCTGAGTTAGTGACTTCCGGTAACAAACAGCTTTGGAAATTTATTTTTAGGAAACACTTTTAAAATTGACCAAGTGCAAGAAAATTCAAAGTTAACATTTAAATACCAGCCTTAAATCGTTACTACCACATCCACAAAAGAGATTCACAGGTGTTGAGATTTTTACTTACACAAAAGTGTTAAAGCATATCAACAATTTGTACAGCATTTAAAACTTACTCTGGCATCAGTGGTAGTATGGTCCATGCACCATCATGTCTGTTCATCTCATGAATAAGGAGAACTCTAGGTAATTCCTTTAACAAAACAAAATCAAAAAAATTTTTACAATACAGAGTATTTAACAACAAAATATTTTCTTAGATGTCTAATTTTAAAACTAAGTTCTTGTGGGAAGACTATTTCACTGTTATTTTCGCAGAACTCAGTACAGCTTGAAGACTAGGTGACTGGGAAAGTAGTGGGGGAATGTAATTCAAACTCTTGAGGAAAAGGAACCTCTTGCAATTTCTCATTTGTTACCCCCTACCCCCACGTATAAAAATAATGAAGTCTACACTTCAGTGCAACTTTATAAATATTCTCGATAATCACTCTGGTTATGCCACCTCTGGAACAATGAAATGTTCATCCTGTAAAAACACGTTTAAAAATCAAAGTTGATTATGCAAATTCTTTTTACTAATCATAAATAAATTTGTTAATCAGGAATGCTTATTTAAGTCTATGGAGCAGATTTTTTATCTAACAAACACTATAAGGTTAAACCCACTGTTTTTGATAATACTGCTGGTTTTCTTCTAAATCTTTTGGTATTATTAGGAGTAGCTACCACAAGTAGGCAGTTCCCTAAACTTTCAGTCAAACTTAAATCAACAATTAAGCGTATTTTACTGGACATTATAACTTCTACTAAAATACCTATCAACATTTGATAGTTTACTGTTAATGCAATTCAAGAACCACCACTGCATGTTATTAGAACACATTTTATGAAGCGTATAACAATATGATCTTCTAACAGTTCTAGGTAAGAAATCAAAAGATGAGCATCTAGCTTAACAAAACACATCCCTATAACCAAGGTAGTATTTTGTGCATAGCCTTGACCTTCACTTACAAGATAATCCTGAAAAACAGTTACTAATCATATATTTAATTGTCATAAATTAAAAGGAAGGGTTGGATTAATTTACGCTTTCGATATAATCAAGGGTTATACACCAAATAGAATGGATAATTTACAGTATACGTAGGTGAAAAAAGAAGGTGTCTGGTGGCACTTAAAAGACTAACAAATTTGTTTATCGCATGAGCTTTCATGGGAGAAAATTCTACTTTGTCAGATGCTTGAAGATAGGAAACCATGTTCTGATCTTCAAGAACCTGATGAATTGTGATTTTCTCCCACGAAAGTTCATATGATAAATAAATTTGTTAATCTTTTAAGTGCCACCAGATGCCTTGTTTGTTTTGCTGAACTAGATGAACACGGCTGCCTGTTTGGAACTTGTCAGTATACGCAGGAAGAGAGCAATCCTAATAAAGTAAACTGGTTCAATCACCTTTCCTTCACCCAGATCCTCTTTTGGGACACACCAGCAGAAAGAATCTAAAGAAAGAGCTCTCATCATGTCCTCAGATCTGAGGCTCCTCCATTCATGCAAATAGAGGAACAGTCTGATCCTTAGCACAGTATCTTCCCCTGTATGCATATTACTATACACATGTACAGAGATTGTCTATGTGACTCTTCCTTCCTCATTTAATAGCCCACCATCAAAAACCTTGCTATATTATGCTAATCTCTTTGCCTGTCTCACACACTGCCTACTTTCCCCAGCAGTGTGAAATATAGAAAAAGGGAAATACATTTTCATATCAGCTTCCAACTGAGACTAACTGGAAAACTGGGCAAACATGAAGAAGGCAGCTGGCTGGTCAAGAGATAGGTGGGTCCAGAGTAGTCAAATGCTCTCTGGGGATTGTGTGCCCCTCTCAAACTCACTCCCTACTCACTGAAATTAACAATGTGAATAAAGTACAGCATGTGTAGCGTGTTCTTTTCATTAGTTAAAGTTTCCAACCAGTGTTTTTCATAGTTAGCAAACCACACATTCCTCACTGAAGATTCCATATGCAACATGCCAAGTGTGAACTTTTAAATTTAAATAGGAGATGGAATTATTCAAGAGCAAACAAATCAGCTAAAAAAACATCTTTAATGGCTAAGAAGCTACTTCCCCACATTCAGAGAACTCAAAGAAGGCTGAATTTTTTTTTTAAGTCTATTTTAAAATCACATCAAGCCTGGAAATTAATGCAACACATTTCAGCCCAAAATGTGCCAGCCACTTTACAAACACATAGTCAGTTAAAGTCCTTGCCTCCCTAAAAGCTTTCAATCAACACAGACAAGACAAACGATTTTCTCCCACAAAAGCTTATGCAATAAATAAATTTGTTAGTCTTTAAATGCCACAGGACTCTGTGTTTGTTTTACTGAACCAGACTAACATGGCTACTCCTTTGGAACTTGGCTTCTGTGAAATGGTTATGTAATGTCCTCACAGTACTTTAAAAATGTTATAGCAATCTTGTAGCTCACTTCTAGATAAGCTCTGCTAAAGCATTTTATAGCTGTAAAATGAGGCAGAGGCATGTGTTAGAAGAAAGGATTAGGCCAACTCAGGAACAGAATGGGTTGATGGTGTCTTTAATCAGACTATTTGTTCCTCCTCATACACTGAACCTAATGGAGAGTAGCCAGCCCCTGCCTGGACCCATATATGTAAGACTAGAATATAGGGTTTGCAAGATATATATACCTTTCTAACATGCAAATATACACATAATACAGCAGGCACATGCATAATACAACAGGTTACAGCATGCCTAAATCCCTACCTGGTTTCCCTATCCTTAACAGCAGGTTACATGATTAGATTATACTTTATACAACGTAAAATTAGCCCACCCATGTTTGTTGTTTATGAGTTATTTTGTTACCAAATACAGTACTGAGCAATGATATATTTAAGGCTCCTTTGCCCTCCTGTTATCTTGCCCCCCCCACACTTTTATACCAGAACAAGACCCTTCTTATTAATTTCCAAAGGAGTAGCCATATTAATTTAGTTCAACAAAACAAGCAAGAAGTCCTGTGGCATTTAAAGACTAACAAATTTATTTATCTTCAAAGCATCTGAAAAAGTGGGATCTTCTCCCATGAAAGCTCATGCAATAAATAAATTTGTTACTCTTTACATAGAATAGAATAGAATAGACTCATAGGGCTGGAAGGGACCTCATGAGATCATCTAGTCCAACCTCCTGGGGTTTGAACCCAGGACCTTTGGGCTAGCCACTAGACCATTGCAAAGAAATTGGTGAGTTACTCACCAGTAACTGTCCTTTTTTGAGATGGGCTGCTCGGATCCATTCAGTAATAGGTGTCTCTGTGCCAGAGCGCTGCATTGGTCAGAAAAACTTTTGTCCTAGCCTGTCAGGAGAGGGTAGGCGGCCACCGCCCCCCACGCCACCCAGTGGCTATATATATGGCTGCCTCCTGAGCCCTCCCCAGTTCCTAGGAGTCGCCATCTCCAGATGCGGGGATGGAGGAAAGGGACTTGAATGGATCCAAGCAGCCCATCTCAACGAAAGATGGTTACTGGTGAGTAACCCACCGTTCTTCTTCAAGTGCTGCTTGAATATATTCAGGAATAGGTGACTGCTAGCCACACAGATGGATGATGGGTGGATTTGGCTCTTCCGCCTTCAGCACAGCAGAACTCCAACCAGGGTAGCTGTCCAACAAGTCGGCCCTCAGGAAAGTAATTGACCCATGGGCCTCCATCCCAGGGATGCAGGACATAACCCAGAATGAGAATTTGCCCTTGGTTGCATGGCTGCACCCCTTATAAGATGGGGGAGGCAAGGCCAAAGACTGACTCAGCCCTGTTTGCGATATCGACGCAGGATGGGGGGGGGCGACAGCCCTAGCAAGCTATCCATTCTCTCACTAAGAGAAGGGAGGGAGAGGGGCACCAGTCACCTTCTCTCATGGTGAACTGAAGCCATGGCCATATCTGGAAGTCATGGGAATCATGGTAGGCAGTAAGTTGAGATAGGCTCCCTTCCTTGCAGGTGAATGAAGGTGAAAGGGCTCCAAGAGACCCCCAGAATAGAACTGAGGGGGTGGTGGAAAGGGGCTGGGTCCCTGCCCGATCTCATCCGGGAGGTTTTCCGCCCCACATGGTTTATGTGGGGCAAGGGTAGGGCCCCGATGGGAGACCAAGGTATTTTACCTCTCCCCTATGGTCCCATGCGGTACCCATTATGGTTAGGGTCTCGTGGGGGGAACAAAGTGTCACCCCCGAAAGGCAGATCAAGTGCCACCTGCTGCGCAACAGGGGATACCCTGGCTTCCCTAAGCCAGGCAGCTCGGCAGATGGTTACAGCCGAGGCCATGGTGCGGGCTGCTGTGTCTACCGCATCCCGGGCTAAGAGGAGGAGATCTTGGGAAATTATTTTTCCCTCCTTCAGGAATGCATCATACTCCTCTTTGGCCTCTGGTGGGAGCAGATGTCTAAATTTTGCAACTGATAGCCCATACAGCCAGCATATACCTGCTGGTTAGGGCCTGATTATTTGCGACCGGCAGTTGGAAGGCAGAGGAGGAAAAGACCTTACATCCCAAGAGATCCAATTCCCTAGCTTCGCTCGAAGCAGGGAGGGGGTCACTAGGGGGCTTGCCCAGGCCAAGCGCCATCTGTACCATGTCCCTAGGAGGGACTGGGTAGTCAGCAAGACAGGGGAAGTCTGATTCGGGGACCCTGTACTTGAGACTCGCTGTCACTGAAATCAGGGCAATAGAGCTCGGATTCTGCCATCGGGAGGATGTCAGGTCCCAAACACTTGGGTGGAGAGGGACCGTAAGCAGCTCTGCTGAGGAGAAGACCGGCCTGAAAAGGGTGTCCGAGGGCTGTACCTCCATCCCTAAGTGGGCTGTGGCGCAGCGCAACAGATGGAAGTGTGCCGATAGGTTGTCTGTGTATGAGCCCGTTGCCAGGGCAGAGTAGTACCAGGAGTCTGCCGCGGAGAGGAGGGGGTTGCCCGAGGGGACCATTCTTGAGGGCGGAAGTGGAAGAGTGACGGCGCCGGGACTGCTTAGAGCCCTTTGATGGACCTTCCCCTGGGCTCGAGTAGGGGGAAGTACCTCCCAATTCTTGAGGTGGTACCAGTGATGGCAAGGTGACATGTTGCTGCGGGGATGCCTCTATGGTATCGGGGCCCAATGGAGTAGAAGGTGGAGGGCTTTTGGGCGAGGGAGATCGGCGCCACCCACGAGGGACCCAGGCCTTGGATGTGAAGGCCGGTTTGCCCCTCCTAACCGGTGTCAGGGAAGGTGGTGCAGGCAACAGGAGGAGTGCGCAAGCAGCCTCCACTACCTCCGGGGTCGTCAGTATCAGGAGCGACCCCAAACAAGCCCGTGGCGAGCCCTTAACTGGGGAGACAGGTCTGCCCTGTCGGGACAGACCTTGCACCATTGGTACCGGGCTATGACGAGCCTGCAGTGCCAGAGGTGACTGTGGTGGGTGCCTGGGCAAGCACGGCACCAACGGTGCCAGGCTGTGCCAGGACTGAGGCACCGGAGGCAACCTCGAGTAGTGCTGAGGGGCCGAGGTGCTGCGTCAGTGCTGAGGTACTGGGGTCAGTGCCGAGCTCATTCTTCGACGGCCACCAACAGCACGGTGCCGGGCTGGCTCTGATGCCTAGCCAGGTGTTGACACCAGACAGGGCCCGAAGCCTCAGGTGAAGAGTGCCAAGCCTTTGTTCCCTGTCCTTGATAGTCCGAGGTTTAAAGGACATACAAAGGGAACATGTGGTGACCAAGCTGTCTTTCACCCAGGCACCGGAGGCACTTCCTTTGGGCATCGTCTTGAGGGAAGGCCTTGCCGCACTCGGAGTAGGGTTTAAACCCTGGCATATTGGTAGACGATCTCTGCTGTTCCGGCCTGAGAGTGGAGGATCCCTGTGGTGGAACTATGTCCACAAAAAGGTGCTCCCAGTTGGGCAAAAAGCTCACAGAAAGACAGACAGGCTGCTTGCGTTCGCAAGGAGCGGATGTTCCAGATCTGACGTGTAAGGCGGAAGAAATGAAACTGGGAAGGGGTCGGGAGGCAGCCATATAAATAGCCACTGGCTGGCGAGGGAGCCGGTGGCCGCTTACCCTCTCCTGACAGGCTAGGACAAAAGTTTTTCTGACCAATCTGGCTCTCCGGCATGGAGACACCTATCGCTGAATGCATCTGAGCAGTGCTTGAAGAAGAACGGTTAGTCTTTAAGTGCCACAAGACTCCTTGCTTTTTTTGCTTTACTAGGCTAACACAGGGCCCCTTTGGAATTAATGGCTTTCTGCTAGGGCCATCACAGTAAGCAGCCCTCGCTTAACAGTGAACTGTTTTCACTTAACCTTTGTTTGTTATCTTGGTGCTTTCCAGCAAAGCTGTCTGTTTACACCATAGTGTTTCATCTTGCATTAACAGGTTAGATTTCTAAGTCCAGCAGTCAGCTACTCCGCTAATAAAATAATGTAACTTCTCTACATCATGTTGAGTGCATTGCTCAATTCTACAACAAATCAGTGACCGAGTTAGAAACAGAACTCAGGACCATGACTTTCGGGTCCTAGCTGTAAACGTTAAAAATCTCCAACAATAGGTAAGGTATCTTGAGTTTATCGTATCAGATCTCTGCATGAAAACAACTGCTCAGAATAAGAATTTGTAAAAAAAAAAAAAAAATTTTAATTAATGTTGAAGTGTCAAAGATTAACTGCTAATCTAAAATAAATATTGACGGAATGTGCCTGTGCACACTAACTTAATCAAACCTGGTATGCAAATACCTATAGTCTTATAGTACTGGATAGTGCAATTTACATCAGTATTGTATAGCTATAGATAATGTGAGAAGAAGCAGGTTAAGAACTAAGACTAGAACTTTCATAGATTTTAAGGCCAGAATACGCCTTTGTGATCACCCAGTTTGATATCCTGCATAACAGTCTGCAGAATTTCAGCCAGTATTACTTATGCCTAGGTACAGTGTTATCTTTTAGAAAAACATCCACTTTTGATGTTGCTATGATACATGTAACATGCCCTATCTGACTTCTATATGCCAGTATCTGAAAATACATTGTAATCTACAGTGAAATATATAACATACAGTGGTGGATGGTGACAACCTGTAATTTATCTACACATATCTGGTCAAAGCACAAGCAAATGCATGCCCAATACTGATTGTGACTATGTAGAAACATACAGCAAAAATCATGGGGAGCAAGAGCTAAACAAGATAAAGGACTGTGATGGCACAAGAACAAATGGATGTAAACAAGTCACGAATAAAATTAGGCTGAAAATCATAAAAGGATTTCTAACCATCAAAAGAGTAAGATTCAGAAACATTCTTCTAGTAGGAATACTGGAGGCAAACAAGCTAGCCAATGTTAAGATGGAGCTTCATAAATTCATGAAGTAGGTTATGTGAAGGGGTTGCCTATGACACCAGGGGATGACCACGGGTGATTCCTATACAGCAACTTATTTATCTCTCTGACACAGAAGAAGTGCAAAATATATCCAGAAGTTCTTCTATGAGCGCTGCTTGGATACATTCAGGAATGGGTGTCTCCGTGCCGGATTGGCTGGAAATTTTTTGCCCTAGCCTGTCAGAAGAGGGCAGGCAGCCACCGCCCCCTGTGCCACCCCATGGTTATATAAGTGGCCACCACCCAGCCTTTCCCCAGTTTCATTTCTTCTGCCTTTGTGCTGGATCTGGAACTGCCTGCTCCTTGCTTCACAAGCAGCCTGCCTCCTGTTTGTTTTTCCCTCTATGAGCCTTCTGTCCGACTGGGAGAACCTGTTCGTGGATGTCGTCCCCATAAAGAAGATCTCCCTCCCCAGACTAGAACACTGTAATACACTGTTGTCCGCCATGCCAGGATTTAAGCACTGCACTGAGTGCGTCAAGGCCTTCCTGCAGAACAATCCCCACGAGAAGTGCCTCCGGTGCCTCGGCGAAAGCCACGAGGTCACTGAGTGCACCATTTTTGCCTGTCCTTTAAACCCAGGACGACCAAGGACAGAGAGCAGAGGCACCATGCCCTGACCTCCGAGCTGGCCCGGCACTCCCCGAGATCCCGGGACGTCATGCAGAACCATGCACCAGTTTGGCGCCAGGGTCCGCCACCAACCGGCACCGTCCCCAAGGGCAACATAGGACCAGTTTGGTGCCGTCCTTGGTACTGCAGCACTGAGGTTGCACCATGCTGTCAATGAGGGGCTCCCTCTGGGACCAGTCAACCTCGGTGCCGATCTCGTCCACCCCAGAAGCAGTGGAGGCAGCGAGGACTCTCCTCATGTTGCCAACACCCTCTTCTCCGGCACCACCTCAAGGGGAAAGCCTGCCTTCTGGTCAAAGGCTTGGGTGCCGCACATGCAGCACCATTCACCTTCCCCCTCACTGGCATTGGGCTGCCAAACATTAGAGCTGGATGGAAGCCCCGGTACCATGGAGCCATCTCTGTGGCATCATATTACCCTCCCGTCCCCAGTACCAGCCCGAAAGTCGCAAGAGGCCTCCCCTTGCTCCAGACCCAGGGAAGTGGCTTCAAGAGGATCCAAACGGCCTTGGTACCGACTCGTGGCACCGTCGCCATTCCAATTCCATCCTCAGCAATGGTCCCCTCAAGAGGCTCCACAGTCCCTGCCAGCACTGGTCCACTCAATACCGGTGAGAGCCCAGAGCCCAGTGCCGTGCTCTTACATGGGTGATTTATTGGTGCATTTTGACCGTTTGCGCCGCGTCTCAGCCCACATGGGCCTAGAGGTTCAATCCTCTGAGACACCCTCTGATACCTTGGTTGAACCAGTGTTCTCATCAGCAGAACCAGTTACGGTTCCCTTACATCCCAGTGTCTGGGACCTGGCCTCCTCCCATTGGCAGAATCCAGGTTCCATCTCCCTGGTTTCAGACATGGTGGGGCTCAAGTATAGAGTCCCGCGGCTGGAGTTCCCTTCCCTCACCCATCACCCAGTGCCACACCGGGCGGTGGTGGAGGCAGCCTTAGGGCCACGGCAGACCCCATATGACCCCCTCTCAATGTCGCAGGCAGCTAGGGAACTCGAGTTACTGGGCCGTAAAGTTTACTCGTCCTCAGGGTTTCAACTCCGGGTCACAAATAACCAGGCCCTGACTAGCAGGTACACCTTGGACGTGTGGGAGTCAATGCTGAAGTTTAGACATCTACTCTCACCTGAGGTCAGGGAGGAATATGATGCTTTTTAGAGGAAGGCAAGATAGCCTCCCAGGACATGGTGGACACAGCTACCCGCACGATGGCTTCGGCCATTACCCTGCGCCACGTAGCCTGGCTACAGGAGCCCAGAGTACCCCCAACCTCCCAGCAGGTAGCACTCGACCTGCCTTTCGGAGGCAACACCCTTTTCCTAGAGGAAACCTTGCCCATTCTGGTGTCTTCTTCCTGTGACCCCGGAGGGAGCTGAAGTACTTCGGCCTCCTTTAACCACGCCTTCTTCCACACCCCCCAGTCAGTCAGGCCTTATAGTAAGCCGGGTTTTACCCTCCAACCCATGGTTATTGGTGGGGACTCAGTCCCTACTACTACCACCACAACTTCAGTTTGAGTCCAGTGGGGGTTCTCCCACTGAAAAGGCCTCTCCCCTGGGCGACTTCAGCGAGAGCCCCCGACCAGTTGACCAGTGACTGGTCGTCATCACAATATCTTTGTCCATTATCTCCTGGGGGCCCCAGTGGCCTAATGAATATAGCATCAGCCTCCAGAGCTATGGTTTGAGCCCCAAATCACGACAGAATGCCCAATGTTTGGGCCCTCCCCCTCAAATGGCCTTCACTCTCCCCTCCCGAAGGAGAGAGCATCTCATAGTCAAGGCAATCCCTCCCCTCTGGGTACGCCTGTATTCTAACCCCTATCAGTACCCCCCAGTACGTTCCCGATGCCTTTAGCCATAAGGAGGTCTCAACCCCCATGGAGCGCAGAGGGGACGGCCGCTACCGAATTCAAAATGGTACCTGACAGCAGCAGTCCTGACCCCCAGAGGGGCCTCATGCCTTAATTTACATCTTACAAAAGAGAAGCCCGCTACCTCCCTCGTTACCTTGCGGGGGTATATCCCTATTACCCTTGGACAATAGGCGGAGTTCATGCAATGCTTTCTTAGTACTGAAGAGAGTACCACCCGCAGTGACCTAACCGACCTGAGCGGAATTCCCCTAGTAGGGCCGGTCCACAAGGGGAACCAACTTCCCCAACGCTCCCCGTGAGTGAGGTCCATCACTTGGCCCCCCCCAGCAGGCAGTGAGAATCCCAGGTTGGGACTATCACCCTCCTGCTAGCAAAACCTGCCCAGGCTTGTTCTTCTCTTCCTTTCAATTGTCTGTCAGTGGGCCTTTGTGTTTGTGCCCAAATTGAATCATTTGGGCTCCCCCGTGGAACAGATAATCTCCATCCACCTGCCGAATTCTACGCGTAAACATCAGGAACCGACTGAACGCAGCCCACCCACTCAGCGTCTTCACAACATATGGAGCACGCCATGTGCACCACTCCCAGATGCTCCCACCATAGGTGAATGCCGCAAGGAAGCCCACCCTATGATACGGTCATCCTTCCAGGCATGATGAAAGTGGGAAACCACATCATCGCCCAGTGAACCTCTCAGCCCACCTGGGCTGCTGACCACTACTCACTGACACGTACCCTTATTTGGGAACCCGTCCACCCGGGTCCTGCCCCCACGGAAAAGGCCCCATACCACCCTTCCCACCTCTCCTCGAGGTGTCCATCCGCTTCTCTCCCAATCGGAAGCCCCTCAGGCCCCTGGGACGTGGGCGCGGACACAACGAATCGATAAGTGACAGAATTCCCCAAACCCCCCCGTTTCACCTTTGGGTCTAAGATGCGGACCCCTGCCCCCCAGACCACACCTACAGACACAAACTACACTGGCACCAATCTTGCCTCCAGATGTTTCGCCTAGCGATTCCCCACGTAACTCAACCTCTGGGACACAGCCGCGGTACCATGACTACCCCAATCTAACTGCTGGGCGTTATCATCGTGAGCATCGCGGCGCAACTCCACGATGACCCGAGGCCTTCCTACCCCTGGTAGGTGTCTTCAAATATCACTCTCCTCTCCTAGGCACTTGCTGCGGGTATTGTACTCGGTAATACCCCTTTACTCCCACCCTGTTTTTTTCCCCACCTCCAATCGCCAGGGCTCAGGAGCCAGCTAGTCTCTGATTGAGCCTGCCTTCTCAGTAAGGCTTAATATTATCGCTCGCATATTCACGAAGGACACTCCAGAGATTCTGTAGGTGTTCTGAAAAGGTGAGGTCTGAATGTACCCCATCTGGCAGCATAACCCTGTTTCGCCCCTCACGAGGAACTTATCTCCTTTCCCACCCTTCCGGCTCTTACCCAGGCTACCTCATAAGGGAGCCCCGATTCAGATGCACACTTCTGTGCGGCAACGAGTCATGCTCGACCCCATTGTGAGATGGATCTCCCTGATGGGGCAAGGTCATATAGGCCAAAACAAAGATCTCACAGGCCGGAAATACCAGCTTCCACACCTACCACACTCATGAGCCCATCATTAGGCCGTAAATGCGTTCTGTCCAACCCCTTGTCCAATAATGCTGTGGCTGCCTGCCAGCTGCTATTTTGTCAAGGGCAGAAGGGGGAGGGTACGTGTACTGGTATGCCATCCCCTCAAGGATAGGAATCCTGTTATTCCACATGAGGGCACCTACCACAGTGCCTCCGCCTGCACTGGCGGCCTGGCCACTTTCAGACAATGGAACGTCCTACTGTGCCTGTGTCCTAAAGGCACAGAACTGGCTGGGTATTTAGCCCCTCCGAGTTGTCCCACTTCCCCACTATGGGTGCACTATACGGTCTATTACTATTGTTATCCCGCCCGCTTGGGAGAGCTCATTTAGGGTATCGATTTAGATATCTCCCTCTCCTGTTCCCGCTTCCCATCTTTCCCCTCCGCCACTCCATGTATGCCAGTTTTCATTTATCTGATGCCTTCCGGCTTTGACCCCACTGTCATAGGACTTGGGGGCAGCCATAGCCCTCTTTCAGTCCCCAGCTTGGTGTATGACCTTCATGTGCCTCAACATACCAATCTGGGGGGGGGGGGAAGACAACCTAGCTTCCCTCCTTTGGATGCTCTGGCACATCAACTGACCCAATAGAACTAGAGACTTGGGTTATTTCTCTCATAAGGACCTCACTAACAAGTACCATCCTGTGAGCTTGAATCCCTTGGCTTCAAGGCGTTACATCTCCTCTCAAGGAGTGCGATTAGGATTGCTACCCTTGATCTCAACACCACGTTTTGTAGCTTTTCACGTAAGGTGAGCTCAGCCCGTTGTGTCCTCCTACACCTCTCAGTGCTAGTGCAATTCGGGCAAATTCTCCTTCTGGGTTACGCCCTGCATTCTCCAGGATGTTCTCCCTGGGATGGAGACCCATGGGTCAATTACTTTTCCGACGGCCAACTTGTTGGACAACCACCCTGGCTGGAGTTCTGCTGTGCTGAAGGCGGAAGAGCCAACTCCACCCATCATCCATCAGCATGGCTAGCAGTCACCTATTCCTGAATGTATCCAAGCAGTGCTCGAAGAACAATGGTGGGTTACTTACCAGCAACCGTCCTTCTTTGAGATGGGCTGCTCAGATTCATTCAGAGCCCTCCCCCCGTCTCTGCATTGGAGCTGGCGACTCTTAGGAACTGAGGAAAGGCCTGGCGGTGGCCATTTATATAGCCACAGGGGGGCGCAGGGGGTGGTGGCTGCCTGCCCTCTTCTGATAGTCTAGGGCAAAAAGTTTCCAGCCAATCTGGTGCTCTGGCAGAGAGACACCTATCCTGAATGAATCTGAGCAGCCCATCTCAAAGAAGGATGGTTACTGGTAAGTAACCCACCGTTTCTCTTCAACTTTCCTTTAAAAAGATATACCATGTTGTAAAAAAAGGGGTCTCAAACTCAAATCACTACGAGGGCCGCATGAGGACTAATTTGTTAGCCTGAAGGCCACACTACCGAAACCTTTTCATACAATGATATTGCAAATATTGGCAACAATAGTGTCATTGCAGGTCACTGGAAATAGCTTTAGGGGCTTCGTGTTTCAGACCCGTGTTATAAAACAAACAAGGAGTCCTGTGGCACTTCAAAGACTAACAAACTGACTTGGTCTTTAAGTGCCACAGGACTCTTTGTTTGTTTTACTGAACTAGACTAACATGGTGGTCCCTTTGGAACCTGATACCATGTCATAATACTTTGGAGGATTTCATAGAAACTGGAAAGGACCATGACAGGTCATCAAATCCAGTTCCCTGCACTCACAAAAGGACCAAATACCCCTATTAAACCACTCCTGACAGGTGTTTGTCTAACTGGCTCTTTAAAACCTTCAATGTCAGAGATTCCACAACCTGCCGAGGCAACTTATTCCAGTGTTTAATCACTCTGCCAGTTAGTTAGGAATTTTTTCCTAATGTCTAGACTGAACCTCCCTTGCTGTAATTTAAGCCCATTGCTGCTTGTCCTATTATCTATAATTAAAGAGAATAATTTTTCCTTCTTCCTCACAACATAATAGATATTTGAAAACAGTTAACAATATCCCCTCTCAGTCTCCTTTTTTCTAGACTAAACAGACTCGGCTCTTTCAATCTTCCCTCACAGGTCAAATGTTCAAGACTTCTAATCATTTTTGTTGCCCTTCTGTGGACTGACTCCAGTTTCTCCGCATCCTTTTGAAATGAGGTGCCCAAAACTGGACACAGTACTCAAGTAGAGGCCTAATCAGTGCAGAGTAGAGTGGAAGAATCACTTCTCATGTCTTACTCACAATGCTCCTGTTAATGCACCCCAGAATGGTGGGTTTTTCCCCCCAACAGTATTACAGTGACTCCTGTTTAGCTCATGATCCACTTTTACACCCAAATCCCTTAATGCAGTACTCCTTCCTAGGCAGTCATTGCCCCTTTTTTGTGTGTGCAAAGGGTTGTTCAACCCTAAGTGGAGTACTTGGCACTCATTGATATTGAATTTCATTCTGTTTATCTCCAACCATTTCACCAGTTTGTTCAAAACATTTTGAATTGTGATCCTATCCTTCAAGGCACTCGTATCTCCTCCCAGCTTGGTATCATCTGCAAACTTTATAAATTTGCTCTCTATGCCATCATCTAAGTCATTGATAAAAAATGTTGAACAAAACTGGACCCAGGATAGATCCCTGCAGCACCCCCCTTGTTATGTCCTTCCAGCCTGAATGTGAACCATTGATAACTACTCTCTGGGAGCAGTAATGTAACCAGTTTTTCACCAGTCTTATAATAGCACCATCTAGATTGTATCTCCCCAGTTTATTAATAAAGATGTGATGCAAGAACATATTAAATGCCTACTAAAGTCTAGATATACCACTTCTACCACTTTCCCTGTTGTAACGAGCCTTGTGGATACATCACAGAAAGCTATTAAGTTGGTTTGGCATTATTTGGTTTTGACAAATCCATGCTGACTAGCCCTAAGCACCTCAGTCTCTTCTAGATGTTTGCAAATTGAATCCTTAATTATCTGTTCCATTATTCTTCTCAGTACAGAGGTTCAACTGACGGGTCTATAATTCCCTAAATTGCTCTTATTCCCTCTTTTGCAGATAGGCACTACATTTACCCTTTTCCAGTCCTTTGGGACCTCACCCGTCTTTCAAAGATAATAGTTAATGGCTCAGATATCTCCTGAGTCAGCTCCTTGAGTCTTCTAGGGTGCATATCATCAGGCTCCAGTGTCTTAAAGATCAACTTATCCAAGCAATTTTTAACTTACCCTTTCCCTATTTTAGCTTCAGACCCTACCTCATTCCTGTTGCTGTTCTCTATATCAGACATCCAATCTCCACCTACCTTCTCAGTGAAGATCAAAACAGAGAAAGTATTTAGTTCTTCTGCCATTTCCACATTTTCATTTATTGTTTTACCCCCTTTGTTGAATAAGGGTCCCATACCATAACTCTTTTTCCTCTTGTTTCTGATGTATTTGAAGAATGTCTTTTTGTTACTCTTTATGCCTTCAGCTAGTTTGATCTCTATTTGTGCCTTGGACTTTCAGATTTTTCCTCTACATAATTGTGTTATTTGTTTATAGTCCTCCTCTGTAATTTGACCTAGTTTCCACTTTTTGTAAGACTCTCTCTTTGTTTTTAAATTATTGAAGGTCCCCTGGTTAAGCCAAGGTGATCTCTTGCCATATTTCTTATCCTTCCTACACAGTGGAATGGTTAGCTCTTGGGCTCTTAATAACTTTCTCTCTGAAAAACTGCCAACTGTCTTTAATCATTTTTCCTCTTAGACATTCCTCCCATGGTATCCTTCCCATCAACTCCTTAAGTGTGCTAAAGTCTGCCTTCCTATTTCTGACATAATGAAAAGAGAATGCAAGTCTTTTAGCTCTAAACTCACAAGAAAGAATAAAATGTCAGGAGTTCCTATTATCAAATTCTGTGCACCATGCCTTTTTATATTACAGTGATCACCTAACTAAATTCACTTAAAATACATCCTGTATGTATAGGATCAAATTTTAAAATCCTTTGAAGTCACAAATACTGAGAAGCATCAGAGAACTAATTATATTCCAAGGAACAAAAACAATTTTTTTCACAAAACTGTATCCAAACAAAAACCACAAGTGATTTAAAAATACTGTTTTGTGAGAAACTACCAGTAACAAAATTGCTTACTTTCTACTTCACACAGTTATTACACTGCTTCTCCAAGGTTCCTTTGGCCTACTACTCTGCACAAAGCTGTAGCGTCTTTGTTTCTGTCTTTTATGAAGTGTACAATTTAGGAATTCTGCCCATAGAAACAAAAGGGGTGAAATATAAACTATTTAGTATTTGTATCTTTCCCCATAAATTTGTCTATTTTATAAACTTTTTAAACAAGCAACTACCAGCAAGGAAAAAGAAATTCTATTCTGTATTCTTAAATCTCCTTCTGAACAAAGGTAACAATAGTGTTACTTAAAAATCTCTACTTCTGAGTGTTTGGGTTGTAAATTTGAAAAAGAAACTGGTTCTGTTATAACACCAGGCACCTTTCTACAAAGAGATCAAGGTGTTAGAAATATTCTGCTTCCACAAATCAAGAGAAAGATGCAGCACATTAGATTGCTCTCAGACAGCTATCTGATTATTTTCAGATAAAGAAAGGGAAGGGAACACTTACCCTCCACCTACAGAGGATTTCTGAAATTTTAGAAAGGCAGTTGAAACATCATTCAGCATAACTCCAGGAATGAAAACATACTTTTTTTGAATTTTAATGATAGAAAACATGTAGTTAGTATTAACAGGGAAATACTGAAGAAGTGAAGGACACAAGAACATCACCCAAGATAAGTAAATGAAAGAACAACGGGGTATAGAAAAGTATGAAAAGCTACCATTCAAGCAAGAGTGCACACATCATTGCCATCTGACTCTGCAGGAAATGCTATCAACCTGATCCCTGACTGGGCTTCTGAGGCAAACAGTTCCTATATACAGCCTCAAGTGAATATATAACTCTTTGAGTCTAATGAGTATGATATATTGTAATTAATTGGTGACTTCAAACTGAATTAACTACTTAAGAAAACCTTACATATTAATCTTTATTGATTTGCAAACGGGGGAAATAGGGCTGCAAACCTGCAAGTAGAGCCTTTCTAAACCCCTGAAGAAAATGATGTCATCTCCTGGGAGAAGACTTATTTGCCTTGGCTTGGATAATGGAAGGCCAACATGACTGTCAAGTGAACCTTGACTGATGACAGAGTCAGACCCTGATGCTTTACATGGAGCAAATAGTTCAAGATGGACTACAGAGAACCCTGACACAGAGAGATATTTCATTCAGAGGCCCAACAAGTGAAACACTTCCATCTAGCTTGGTAGGTGGACAGTTTCCTGCTACCTAGCAAGACTCACTGGATCTTCTCCAAGCAGGCCCACTCTTCAGTGCTCAGCCATGCCAACAGGTGCAGGAAGGTGAGCTTCCAGTGAAGCAGCCAATCAAGTCTTGATGAGATGGGAACACTAGCAGAGCTGCCACCATTAGACCTAGCAGCATGCTGAATCAATGCTGGTAATTCTTGCCTTGTCCCTCTTGACCTTTAGGAGGGCCTTGTGAACAAACAGGGTCAGCAGAAAGGTGTACAGCATTTTGTCTGCCCACAAGAGCAGGAAGGCATCAGAAAGGGAGCCCTTGATAAGCCTCTGCACTGAACAGAACTGATGGCAGGGGTGTCATTCGGCACAAGCCCGTGCCCCAAATGTATTTCAGTGTGCCCTGATCTGCACTGGTAGGGCCTTTTTAAATCTTTTGCCCTGCTGCACTCCAAGGCATATGGTCCAAGGCAGAAAATAGAAACAGTACCGAAGGCAGGGCGTGGTTTGGTGGCTGGCAGCTCCCTGCTGAGCTCCAGCAAAGACACATAGTAGGCTGGGGATGGCAGAGCGGGAGGACTGTAGGGGAGCAGGGGAAGGGACTTGGGCCAGAGGTGAGGTACATGGGGCCAGGAAAGGGGCTCAGTCCACATGGCTGGAGAGGGCAGGGAAAGGAGCTCAGAACCAGGGTGCATGGGGCTGGCAGGGGGCAAGGGAAGGTTTGCAGGGGGCAAGGTGCGTGAAGCCAGGGAAACGAGCTTGGTTGCTGGAGCCGGGGGGAAGGGCTCTAGTGCTGGAGCCAGAGGGAAGAAGGAAGAGACTGGGATCCCGTGTCCAAAATCTCTTTTTTATATAGCAACTCCCCAGTGGCATTTCCTTTTTTGCCTGGTGGTGAACAGGTCAACGTGGGCAGTCCTCCACATCTAGAAGATAGCACTGGTGACCTCTGGCTGAAGAGCCCATGAATGGGGAGAGGAAAAGAACTTGGTAAAATGGTCTGCCAACACGTTCTGGTCTCTTGGAAGCTGTGAAGCTTCTAAATGAATGGCATGGGTCACACAAAATCCCAGAAGCTGGGCCACCTCCTAGCACAGAGCTAAGGATTGAGTCCCTTCTTGTTTGTTGATCTAAAACACCAAAGTTGTGTTTTCCACCAAAATCTACATGACCTTGTCCAAGAGCTAGGAGAGGAACACTTTGCAGGCCAAGCATACTGCCTTGAGTTCCCTGACAATGCAGGGATAATTCTTCCTGGGACTAGAGACCCTGGGTCTTGAGACTGCCAAGATGGGCTCCACACCTCAGATATGACATGCCTAACACCAGTGTCACTTCCGTGGGAGAAAATCCCACTTTGTCAGATGCTAACGTCACTGTCGGCTACAGGGCTATGAAAGGTATCCCTTCCATCATGGAACATGGATCTGACCACTAAATCAGACAAATTAAGATCTTCCAGTAGTCTTGAGAATTAAGTACTAATGGTGCTTGCCCAGGGAGTGGACTGACACCAGCCACATCGGCAAATAACCGCATGTACTGCACCATGCAGGTAACTGCTGCCACGTGCCCTAACAGTCTGAGGCACACCTGAGCTGTTGTGAGTGCATCAGCTGTAACCTAGGCAATCAGATGGCCTGAGTTGAGTCAAGCACTGCCCCCAATGAATTCTATTCTCTGCACCAGGATCAATGTTGATTTCTGTTCATTTATCAGCAGACCCAGCCCCTGAAAGGTGGCTTGTACCATGCCGATACTGCACTGAACCCATGCCTGCAAGAGGCCTTTGATCAACCTATCATCGAGATATAGACAGATATGTACGCTTGATGTTTGAGGCAAGCTGCCACTATCAGCATTCACTTCATGAACATTCATGAAGCTGCTTTCAGACGAAAGAGAAATATAATAAATGTATAGTGGCATCTAATCACCACCTCCTGTGTCCACTGAAAATGGAGATGCGGAAGTATCAGAGTAAAACCCTTCCCTCTCAAGGGTTGAGGAGCTTCCTCTGGGTCTCCACCAGAAGCAGGGCTTGCACCTGCTGAATGAGAAGCTGCTTGTCAGAAGCATCTCTGAAGAGAGATGGGGATGGTGGTTGGGAAAGATGGGTAAATACAAACTGGAGGATGTAGCCGACTGATTACTAACACTGAATATCCAAAAGTCTGATGTTACTGAAGATCACATTGGGAGGAAAGGCAAAAGGCATTCCAAAACCAAAAGAGGGATGGATCCTGGCTTGGGGCAGGTAAGTCATCCTCAGGTATGCCTTCTAAAGCCTGACTGAGATGCTGAGGTGGAAGGCTGTGCCTGACAGTGCATGTAACCTTTCCCTTTTCTTTCATGCCTGTGCAGCCCCCCAGAACCTCAAAGGCTGCTGTTGCCTAAAAGCTTCCTGGAGACTGGGGGATATATGAAGGCCTCGGAGCACAGTGTGGCTCTGGGGTTCTTGTGGCCCATGCAACTTAGCATCTGTTTGTTTTGAGAGCGGAAAGGGCATTTCAAAGAGGAAGTCTTGTATCAACTGTTGGACCTCATGCCAGAGGCCCGATGACTGCAGCCACAAACAATCACTCTTGCTAAGTTGGCCACATCCAAGGCTACCCGAAGAGAGGCCCTGTCGAAGAATTCCTATCAACTCCTGTGGCAGAGAATTCTTAAACTTAACAATCAAGTCCTAGATATTGAAGTTGTATCACTTCAGCAATCCCTGTTGGTTGGAGATACAAAGCAGTACACTAAATATACCTTTTGCCCAAACAAATCCAGGCTTTCACCTCGCTATTTTCCAGGGTTGTCCTCACCTGTCCCAGTCTGTTCCATTCACTTTCAGCCAGAAGTCCCAGGAGGTGGGGGAGGAGGAGGAGGAGAGAGACACGGGGGTCTTGGGGCAGGACTCCCCATGCTGCAGCTGTTTAAAATCTCCCAGCAGCCCAGGGGGTGGGTGATGCATCTGCACTGGCAGTGAATGGGGAGAAGGGCAGCAAGGCTGCAGCCAAGTTGCAGGGGGGATCCACAGATCTAGTAGCGGGGGCTCTGGGGTGCTGCCAGTCTTAGGGATTCCAAGGTCCTGGGCAAAAGTCAAAGATAGGGCCCCCCCTTGCAGCATTAGGAGGCTCCATCATTGACTTTTGCCCAGAGCCCCAGAATCCCCAAGACCACCCCTGGAGGGAGGAGGGGGAGGGGGAGAGAGAGAGAGCATATAGTTGAACCCCTTGGCTGGCACACATTATTTCTTCTCTGCCATTTTCAGGGTCAGGGGGAGAGAAGAAAGGTTCAGCCACAGCATCCTAACCAGTCTCAACAACCCTTCATAGATTGGCAGGGCCCCTTTAAGAGGGGGGCCACTGCAGTCAAAATGTCAAATAGGCTGTTGGTGGGGTCCTTCAGTTCCTCAGCTTCTAGTAGTCCTAGATTTGCAGCAACCCACTTGAGGAGCTCTTGGTTGGCCATGAAGTCATACACTGGCAATGAATTAGCAAGGCCCACAACTGCCTCACTGGGGGACAATGAGGAAGAGGCTAGCATGGCAGGAGGAGCTGGTTCCTCTTCCCCAACTAAGTAGTCCCCTTGGGAGCCATAGCTGGGGCCTTGGCACCAGGGCTGGAGCTCGACTGGGGATCTGGTACTGGTTGAGAGAATACTGCAGTTCACTTCTCAGATCAACCAAAAGTGACTGCTGGGATGGAGGTCCTGGCACCAGAGGAAGCCCCCAGGGATTCTAGTATTGTCATTGCAGTGGCAATTGTCCTGGCAATCTGGTATCTACACTAACAGCTGATGTCTTCTTGACAGATGGAAGAGATTCTTGTTCAGGACTCCACTCTCAGGGATCATGGCAAAGCCATTCTTGCTTCCACCTGCTGGCAGTGTTGGCTAGCTGGAATGCAGAGAAAGAGACTGATGTCTTGACTCAGGACAGTGATCCAGTACTGTGGATCCAGCAACTAATGCTGTGGAGACAGAGAGCAGTATCAGGTCAAGGGCTGCTGTGGGCGAGCATCCCTCTGGGAGGCAACACTATCAAAGACACCATATAAGAGCCAAACAGCTTCTCTACTCTTCCATTCCCAGTAAGCCTAGTTGATAAGGAGTGTCAGGGGATTGCCAGCACTGGATGTGACATCAGGTCCTTAGCTGCTTGGACTGCCTCTGGTGTCAAGGGGGCTTGTGGGTTCAGGGTGCCCCAACCATATCCAGGAGTCAGTAGCAGTTCCCAAACCAGCCTCAGGGCACTGGGTGAAGTCAACACTACCTACCATGGCTCTAAGAAGGACAAGTGGCCTGGCACAGTTTTTACCTCGTCTGCTGCTCCCCTCTCGTCCCTCTTTAGTGCCCTCTTTCAGTGTGCTGTTTCCTGTGCTTCCTCCTGGCACTGGAGATGGGGAAAGGTGTCAAGGAGCACTTGGCATGGAGGCTGAAGCGCTCAGCAGCAAATTGGAATGCGACGACTTCAAAGCCAACCTGAGTGCTGCATCCATGAGTAGGGCATTCAGATAGATGTCCCTGACCTTCTTAGTGCACAGCCTGAAGCTCCTGCAGATCTTGCACCTGCCCTTAATGCAAGATTTCCTGAGGCACTTTGAGTAGCTTCAATGTCTGTTGCTCACTGGCATGGTTGTTTGGAGGTCACACAGTTTGAAGCCTGGGGCATGCACTGTCCTTGGACAATGCCCCTCTCTGGGACCACGATTTACACTAACCATGCGATCCACCAATAACAAAATGTGTAACTACAGAACTATGTACAATATAATAAAGTTCAAAGAGCTACAGAATACTCACAAGATCAGGAGAGTTGTTCCAAGAAACCATCACAGACAGAAACAAGAAAATGGGGGGTTGGGGAGACAGTCTCTATTACCAGCACATGGGTTTGCAACCCCAGAGAGTGCTAGAGCCAGCTCTACGGATACCACAAGGGGAAAAAATTCTGATTAACTGTGTGGCATGCATGCACCTAAAATGGAATGGGCAATGGGCATAAGCAATCACCCGAACAAGAACATACCTCTTGTTAAGAATACAGTGGACATTCAGATAGGGGAAAAAACCCTTGACTGTAAAGATTACAGATGAACTAGTGTTCCTTTCCTTTCTTCAAGAAGACATCTTGCCTTCCTTAAAAATAAAGAATCACTAGGAATCTGGGGTAATGAACGCTCCTCTTGGCACCTCTGAAAAACTGCCAAATTTCAGCCAGAACCTCAGAAGAAATTTAAATACTTTCACATTTTCATCAACAGACTAAAACATATTGGTATATGTGTGCTTTGCACACCATGATGAACATCAGTATGTTGATATTAGAATGACCAGATAGCAAATGTGAAAACCTGGGACTGGAAGTTGGGGCTAATAGGCACCTATGTAAGGAAAAAGTCCCTAATATTGGAACTCTCTCTTTAAAATCATGACATTTGATCACCTGAGCTGATGTTCAGGGTTTCTAGAAATCCATTTGCCATAGAAAAGAGTGGAAAAACATGACATCTGCACTTTTAAAAAGAATCTTTAGTTTTCACATTTTGTGAAAAAAATAAAAATATATACAGTGGAAGCCTGATTATCCAATGTAATTGGAAATGGAGCCAGACCAGATAATCAGAAATTCAGATAATCAGAGAATGCGTGAGGCCTGGGCTGTCAAGCCTAAAAACTATGAAAAGATCAGTAAAATACTGTGTTCAACAGATACTTGTATGTATTGTGGCTAGGAAAACTATAGTTCAGCATTTCATTTTAATCAGGGAAAATGTGGACTTTTATGGATTTTTAATTGGAGAATTCTGGGGGTTTTAATCACAGAAACTAGGATCCCTGCTGATGCTGAAGATGAATGAATGTCAGCAGGCCAAGTAACACATTCAAAAACAAAAAGAGAAAGATATTTCACTGACTCACTTGAAGTGTGAAGAAAATAATGCTGATAGATCACGTGACTGGGATAACAGTGGTACAAGTATACATAAAGCTGTCCTATGGCTCTTCATTTATGTTGGAAATATGTAATTATCAAATTCTTACCTACAAAACAGAAAAGGGTGAGTTGATTGAACAGTTAGTGGTGAATTGCACTCACCACAAATAAGCACTGATTGAATATATTTATTAGAAATCACTTCATATATCTATATCTATCTCTCTATCTATCTCAAGGTATAAGGCAAGCAAAGTTTGAAGACATGATTTGGGAAAAGAAAGTATTCTTATAAGCAGGTTTTAAGGAGGGATTTGAAGGAAAACAATGCATACAGGCAGAAAAGAGATTGCTCTTGGCACAGAACGGTACAAGGTATAATATTAGGAATGGAAGACAGACAAAACGAAGCAGCAAGGGGAAAAGATTGGGAAGACTGCCAAGGGAAGAAGGAATGAAAGCTGATATATATGTGCCAGAAGATTGTATGAGAAATCAAAAATAAAGACAAAGAACTTGCATCTGATGAGGTGAAAGACAAGAAGCCAGCAAAACGATTTTTAAGAGGAAAGAGGGAGATATGGAATGAAACTGAAGTGTTCAGAAAACAAGAATGCTAACCATTGCAAATTAGGCCGATGAGCGGCAAAGGTGGGAAGCAGATTAAAACCAAAGCTGGTCAGAAATTTTTTGATGAAACAGTTTTTCTGGAAAATACCAGCTTGAACTAAAAATTCTACCTCCTCCCCCCACCATCTGGTTTGATGAACTTCTACCCAATCACAGGCAGGGTTCCCTCCCAGCTTGCCTGGCAAACTAACAGGGACAATGGACATGTAGTCTGCCCTGGGTCTAAGGACCCAAAGCTTGCACAGCCTGCAGCTCTGGGATAGTCCAATCACACCAGGGTTTCCAGGCTCCCTACCTTGGAGCTGGGCATGTCATGAATCAAGGGCTGTAGCAATCTTCCAGACAACCTAAAATGTGCAGCTCACTTGTAGCAGTTTGGTGGCTCTTCAAAACCATCCACCTACAGTTGCAAAAGCTCCTGTGCCTGCTTGTATCCAGCCTTTCTCCCATGCAGCTCCTGCCTGGGATCCAGCATTGCCTCACTCCACATAACCCAGCTCTGACTCTCAGCTCTGGTTCCTGGCTTGTGACTCTGGTATCTAAACTTTGACCCTGGATTCCAACTCCTAGGCCCAACTCCACCTTAAACTACTAGGTGTGGCCTCCAGAGTCTGAAAGTCCTGTGAGCTACCACGGCTTCCAAGCCCATGGTGCTGAATAGGGAGCCTGGAATCCCTGGGTTGGGTTAACATGGTCTGCCATTAGGCAGACTGCTCTGAGGCCAAGGAACTCAAGGCTTCCAGATTCAAGGGCCAGCTGGCTCTCTGGGATTCTAAAAAGCCTGAGAGTCTGGAAGCCCTTATGTCCCCAGCATGGGGGAATCTGCAAAACAGGGCTGTCCCAGAGCTGCAGAACCTGGCAGCCTGGCAAGGAACCAAAACTTCTTGTGAACCAAAAAATCCCACATTTTGGTCAGGTCTACTTATAACTAAAAATGCAAGTGACTGATGAATACCTGTCTCTTCCTCTGAGACAGGAAAAAGGAAAGGGATAAATTCTAGGTAAAGAACATTTATTTGCCCTACAATAACTGATTCCTTAAGATGTTACAGTTAGTGTTGTTCCACCAAAGGGCACATGTGAAATTAGATGTTTTCCAACAGCAATGTCTGGTGAGGCAAACCAGTATTCCCATGCAAGGTCACAGAGAGGCTGTTACCCTCCCTCACATCCCTCTCAAATTAAATCTAGTTACTACCAAAGACTCAGAAAAAAGAAGGGGATGGAGGGTGGGTCATGAGACCCACAATGACTATAATATCTCAAAGATCTACAGTTACCATAGGCATAGGGAAAGTTATCTTCTTGTTCTTCTGCCGCTATATGTCAGTGTGGAGCCTACTTGTAAAAAACTGGCAAGCAACATCCCCTTAGGATTTTTCAGATTTAAATGTATTATAAAATCTTATTTTAAAAACTGAACTGTTTAAAAATGAAATGTGAATTCAATACAAAATGTGTTAAACCCTAAACTTCTTGTAATCTCTTCAGACATTTAAATAAGAAAACAAACATTCTGAATCTATAAGCCTCTATCAAAAACTTTGAGTTAAAGGCTGCTTTTTTCTATAAAAGGAGGTATTGGGGGAAAACAATTGACTTTTCAGGCATGCTTTACAAACATGGAACAATAAGTCACATACTATATTAAGGACTTGAACCTGTGAGGGATCTTAGGGTGCAAGTGATGACAAAGTCACCACAGTCTTTGGGATTGACCTCTGACTTTAGGAGACAGCATCATGTATCTCAACAGGATCATCCATTGGTTGTTATAATGAAACATGACAATACTCTTCAGAAGACAATTACTTGGAAGATAACATGGACGAGTATGAACAATCTGGATCAAACAGTTAGTAAACTTATTTTTGGACCATTTTGATGGACTGCCTACCATATCTTACTATGCTAGTAAATAACAGATTATTGCGATAAACTGGGTTTTGTTTGGATGGATTACACTTAACTTATAAATTTCAAAATGTTTGTGGTCAAAATATAATTGATACATTACTTTGTTGTGGGAGGATTTATCAGTGGCATTTTACTATTACTTCTTTGGTTCTACCACGTTTGTTGGTATAACTTATATTGCTTAGGAATAAGCCAACCCACAAGTGACATAAGTTTCATTGCCCTACATGCCAGTATGGACATCGCTATGTCGGCAGGAGAGCTTCGCCACCTGACATACTTAGTGCCCCTTACAGAAGTCATTTTATGATGATGATCAGAAAGTTTTCTCCTGTCAGCGTAGGACATCTTCATCAGATGTGCTATAGTGGCAGAGCAGTGGTGTTCAGACCGTCTGCTCTGGCCCTGGGAGCTCACACCAGTCCCACATGGTATCCCATTTTTACTTGGGGATACAAGGTCACACTAATTTCCAGTAAAAATTTAGTTAATACTTAATATGTTATTTTTTCACAAAATGTAAAAGCTAAAGAGTCTCTGTAAAAACTCAAATTCCATGTTTTTCCATGGGAAACAGATTTCTAGGATTTCTGCTCATAACAAGCAAAGCTCTATGGCACAAATGCCATGTATTGTAGTGATATATGAAGTTTTTTTATATAATAGCTTTTATGCACATTAATCCAATGGAAGCATGTAAAACCTGGAAAACAAGGCAATGAGGACAACAAAGAGGACTAAAAATTATATTCTTGTACTTATTTAGGCTGGGTAAACTCTATGTTCAGATACACTTGTGTATTCATGACACACAAATTCCAGAAATTTTACATTCCTGCTATCTGGTTATGTTACTCATAAATCCCTTTAATCTTTTTCTTTTTTTTAAAATAAAGTAAACACACATTTACAAATGAAATGAATTTGTTTCAGAATGTTCTATAACCTGAAGACACATATAGTAAAAGCACATTTCATCCAATAGATCAACTCGATATGCAGTCTCCCTGCCTTCCAAAGAAGTTTTTATCAATCCCATGGCAGCCAAACTATTGCTACTGCTTCAAAAATTCCATTAGTAGTCCAGAGTGGTTTGGTGATTTTAAAGGGGCATATATTTTTACAAGTTGTTTCTGCTGTAAAGTTACCAACTTCTAGAAGTAGAAGTGCTTTTAAATTCCTGGAGTGAGCCAAGTCCAAATATTATAATATACTCTACACATGATATTTTTTTCATATTTGACATATGTGATTCTGATATGCAGGTCATAATAAAAATAGAAATACTGTATAGCTTAAAAATTGGTAAAGAATTAAGAAATTTTCCTCATCACTAGGTTTTAACCATTGTTTAATATGAAAAAAATGGAAAAAACATTTTACAGCTAAATAATAGGCATCAGCTCCATTTTTAACAAAGCAATGCTGACACCTAGTGGTAACCTGAATGATAGTATAAAAGGGGGAACATTCAATTTTTAAAATTTGATGTTCAAAATAAGTTATATTATATAATAGGAAACTTTCAGAGGTGATGCAAACAGCACAATAGGTATTAAAACACTGGTAGAGATATTTATTGAAGTTCAGTAAAAAAATAAATACAGGGCACTTTTCCCCCCCAATTTTAAAACCCACTAGTTAGTTAGTTAGTAAATTCAATTAATTGTTAAGACACATATTATCAGGGATTTAACTTCAGTCTGGTCTCAAAGTGATCCCCATGTACACATTCTTTCAAATATAAGTCTGAAAGGAATGTTATTTACCATGTGAAGTAACTAAGGTTCTTCAAAATGGTGTCCCTGTTAGAACTCCATTTCAGGTGTCATGTGCGCCTCGCACCTTTGATCACAGATTTGCTCTCCTTGTCCCACACTTTTGTCAGTGCCTATCTAACACTGTGACTCAGCTTCTTCTTTACCAACAAGTACAATGATTGTACTCCCAAATGGAGGGGAGGAGGTATAGTAGTGGAACACCCAGGGACACCATCTTGAAGAGCCTCAGTTAATGCACAGGGTGAGTAATTTTATTTTTTTTCCTTGAGGAGTGTACCAGTGGTGCTCCTCTACAGGTGACTGTTAAGCAGTGTTACTCAGTTGATGAAAGGAGCTTCGGCATTGTGTGGGTAATTGATGACCATAGAGTAAGTCCTATCAATGTCCAATTTTGAGCTCTGATCTATCACATAATGTTTTGTAAACAAGTATGTGGATGCCAAGGTTGTTGCTTTACATATCTCCATGATCATTACATGTTTAAGAAAAACTATGTAGGTTATGCAGCACCAGGGTTCTCCACTATCGTGCTTACTGTGAAAACCAGCCCGGGTTGCCAGCTGTCCATAAATTTATGGACAGTCTGTAAAATAAATAAATAAAATAAAAAATAAAAAAAAAATTGTGCAAATTTCCTGCTGTCTATGACTCCATGAGTGAAAGAGTGGCTTCAGATCCCTGGTGGAGGTTGCATATCCAGCTCTGGGTAACAAAGGTGAATACATCCAGAAATCCATATGGACTCCACTTGGAAAAGGCAGACACTTATATGGTCCTGAAGTTTAAATAAAAAGTCTTGATGACTTTGAGTCCCATTTGCTCCCATGAGATTTGGGGAAGAATAAGAGAAGATTGATTGGTTGGTTCAAGTGGAAAGAGGAGAGTACTTTAGGTAAAACTTTTGGATGCAGTCCTAAAGTGACCTTGTCCTTGAAAAAGATTATATATGGTAGGTACCCCATTAGAGCCTCTAATTCTCCCACTTTTTGGGCAGATGTAATAGTGATTAAGAAAGCCAACTTCATTGACAGATGTGTCAGAGAAGAGATTGCTAATGGTTGGGGGGGGATGATAAGGCCTCAAAGCATCAAGTTCAAGTCCCAAGGTGGGATAGGTACTTATATTTCAGGATAGAGTTTCTGATGCAACGAGAAAACATCTGGTGATGGAACGGGCAGATGAGAATATTTTGTCCACCTTGTGCTGAAAGGCAGTATGCTGGTGAGATATACTCTAAATAAGCTGAGGGATAGGCTGGAATTCCTTAGTTCTAGCACGTATTCTAAAATCATCGGTCAGGGGTGATAACAGGCCAGGCCAATTTGTTTTGGCATCAGATGGGGAATCGCTTCCATTTGTGCAGATAAGTATTACATGTGATTGTCCTTCTACTGTTCACTAATATGTTGTTCACTTTTTCCAAGCAGGTCAGTGCATTATGCTGAAGCCACGTAAGAGCCGTGCTCTCTGGTGAAGCATCTCCAGGTTTGGACGGTAAACCTTCTGGCATCTTGCAACAGATTTGGCAGCAGTGGGAGAGCACCTGGTGACTGCCATCCTCAACAAGTACAAGTACCAAGTTTTCAGGGCCATGTGCATGTGGGGACTATCAGGATGACTTTGGCCTTGTCGTCTCTTATTTTATGCATTACTCTCGATAGCAGGTGGATGGTGAAATTGCATATAGCAGAGGCATGTCCCTTTTAAAAGGAAAGGTATCACCCACAGGTTGGAAGCTCAACCCTGCTCTCAGCCAGAATTGTGGGTATTTATAATGCCAAAATATTGCAAAGAGGTCTATGAATGAATGACCCCAGTGTATATACATGCTCAGTAGGACCATGATGTTTATCTCCCACTTGTAGTCCTGAAAGAATTCCTTGTGTAAAATATACACCCTGGTGTTTTGACATCTTGGGAGATATGAAACCAATATGCTGACATTGTCTCTCACATATAGCAGTTCCATAGTTTCACAGCAGGGTGCATAGAGAATATGACCTTGCCCTTGTCTGTTAACCAGCCCCCTCTGACCAGGCCACCACCTGGGGGCCAGGCAGGAGCTGATGCGTTGCCAGTGACTGCGAAAGTGCTAAACCACAGGAGGGGAAAGCAGGCAGCAGCAACAAAACAGCAGACAGCTTCTAGGATGCTGATGATGGAGAGATTTTTATGGAAATATCCTTTCACTCATGGAGTCATAGACAGCAGGAAATTTGCACAGTTTTTTTTATGTTATTTATTTATTTTACAGACTGTCCATAAATTTATGGACAGCTGGCAACCCGGGCTGGTTTTCACAGTATGCACGATAGTGGAGAACCCTGGTGCTGCATAAGTACTCAACTGCAGTGCGGTCAGTACGAGGTTACAGAGCAGAACAGAGACCACCGTTTTTTGGCAGCTCCTTGAAGGGAGAAGTCAAAGCTATCTTCCTCTTCACTTCTTTGGAGGAGTGAGCCTTCTGCTGGGAGAAGGGTGAAGTCACTGAAAACCATTGCCTAGAGTGGGCCAATGCAGCAGGATTAGACAACAAGCACAGAGACTTCTCCATTAATATTAGTTTGAGACGTAAATTTCTGTGCTTTAGATCAGTGCAGGAAGAGCACCTTGGAGAAATGTGTGTTTCCCCTAGGCACTGAATGCACCAAGAATGTCTGTCTGAGACCAGGATCACTTGTCCGCATGAAAAGCAATGGTTGAAGCCCAGAAAACTCAGTATGGCACAAGTTATAGCAGTTCAACCTTAATAGGGAATACTAACTGCACTAAAACACGAAAGGACAGTTAAACTTGAAATATAAAGTTTTGGGTTTTTTAAAGAAAAAGAAAAGATGGGGAGAAAAAGATAAGAAAACCCAGCTAGAGTACTAAAGACTACTCTAAACTATTTTAGCACTAAATATAGACTTTAACACTGTTAGGAGCACCAACTTAGACTGAGGAAGGTTGAGAAGCAATTGAGTTAGATCTGGTCATGTGGTGCTAGATAAGCGTTGACAGAAAGAGCACCTGTGAGACCCAGATGAGCACTGCTACTGAAATTCTCTGACCAAAGGCACAAGGGCACACCAACACCTGAAGTGGAGTACCCACAGGTATGCTCCTCAAAGAACTCTGAATATTGATGCACAGGGATTTCAGAGGTTTCTCCCTTTAGTGACCAGTACTCATAGTCTTGTTGACAAGGATTGTGGGTACTGTATTTGAAAGTGAGGCTGGGGAAATGCAGACATGAAAAATACAAAGAGGTTTGTTGGGCTTTTCCCCTGACATTTTGCTGCCTCCTTCGCTCCCCTATCTCTCACTCACATCAAATTCTGGACGTAGTGATTTAAGCTTGATATGATTTTCCCCATTCCCTGTCCTAAACCATCAAGTGGACTGTTAATCAGGTGTTAACTTCAGAAAAGTGTTTCCATTTCAATGCAGGTTGAAGAAATCATTTCTCTAAAGAGCTTTGGAATCCTCTTTACTTGCTAAAACAAACTCCACACTAAAAAACAAAACAAAACAAAAACAAAAACAAAAACAAAACAAAAAACAAATCCCCTTTAGTACATTCAGAAATGAGATTGGCTCCGAACTACAAGTCTATTGCCTACTCACAGGATGCTAACTTCTCTTACTTTCCATCTACTGGATCTATATTCCCTTTTGCTAACTATGCTCATTCTTGATGATGTTTCTGGCTTCCAGCCATAAACATTCTGAGGTGTCAGCATTTACAACGTTTACCAGAAATCCTTTTTAATAGCTAATACCTTGCTCCTATCACTGGATCTGCGCAGATATGCTCAGGTGAGGAGCCCATCGAAGTTAATGGGGGCTCCCTTTGTTTGCAAAAACTGCCTGCATGGATACAATTACAGAAATGAGGCCTGAAAAAAGGGCAGTTAAATCATTCAATTAATACAGTTTTGATCAGCTCAGGTAGGTACATAACTAAAAGCGTTTCATACAGGAGCAGCAAGAATCTTAGAGATTTAGTGCACATAGCACTTTTTTAAAAATAACTTCCTGAACCCAGTTTATTAGAGACAAAAGTTCAAAAGTTCAATAACTCCACTATTCTATGCTACTTCACAATTTCATTTTACATATAAGTTTATTTTAAAAGATAATTTCTCTTCCTCGCTTTTTGAGGATCTTTCCACAACCATGGTTTTCAAAGTCAATTTTAGTTCTAGGCTAAATTCTGTGAGCCAAATTTGTAATGCATTGTGCACATTCTAAAACAGTGATAATACATTTCTATTGTAAGAACTCTTACAAAAGCTACACCAAAATGAAGATGCGACACAAACGTTAAGGTTTGCCACTAAAAGTGATCTTACATATTAATTTAAATTGATGTGCCCAGCATCAGAAAGAAAATGCAAAAACCTAAAATGTTAACCATCAGACATTATTTGTAAGCTTTTTTCCATTTAACAAATTCTTTTACCACTGCAGATCAAATTCCACCCACACAAGCACAATTATGTTACACACGTTATTCATTACAGATTGTAATTCAAAATGAAAATCCCACTTGGTGATCTTTATTATACACCATCAGTGAAATCCTGGAGTTTAAACAGTTACTTCAGAAAGTATGCAAAGAAAACACATGTATTTTGAGGGCTTTTCACATGCTGTGCTAGATTGTACCAGTGCTAGACTGTACCAAGAAGGTTTAAACTCCAGCATGCGCTAACATGTTGGACATTAATTGCCCATGTGAACTCTTCTAGTGTGCACTATAAGTTCCAAAGCGTGTGTTAATGTTTTAAACAGTACTGCATTAATGTGCATTAGGGAACTTTTAGTGCTCCTGAACAGGTCAGTTAACATGCAACAGAATTTACAGCTCTCTGCTAGATTAATGCATTGTGTAGACAAGCCCTGAGGCAGCTTAACAAAACAAAATGGATTATAAAAAGACGTACAATAGAAAGGTAGTAAAATGTTACAGAGATATGTGCACGAAATACACAATAATCTATATAATCTACACATACCTTTCCAAATTCCTCAGCCTGTTTTAAAATATTGCGCTCCAAATCTTCTGCTCTTTTTGAATGAAAAGAGTTTCTTTGACTCTGGATGACAAATACAATTTCTTTTAATTCTGTGAACAAGGAAATAAAAAGAGAACAAAAATAAACATAAGTTATGCACCACTGCTGCAGAGAACTTCAAGATGGGAAAAGCACAATGTAAAATCATAACTGATTTATTTAATGAATAATAAAAATGCATAAACATGCATAAAATTTATATTTTTTAAAAAAGCTCAAATTTTAACTGTTTATTTGTATGAAAATAGAACTCTCAATTTGTCATTAAAGTTTTGGCAACCTCATATGATCAAAAATCTGAGACTCGCCCCCAAGTCATGAGGTTTTAAAACCTAACAAATCATAAGTGTAGCATATCTTATATTGATCACAAAAGCAAAGTATGGAATTAGTTTAGCCTTTTTGCAAGAAGCAACATTTCCCTGACCTGCTCCCACTTCTCCAACTAAGACTGGGGCTCTGAGAGCTGTCCACAACATGTTTTTCTTTGCCCACTGCTATTCCAAAACATCCCTCCTATCACTCTTTTTTCCACCTCTGCTTCCCATGCCCCATCCCAGTCTCTGTGTCCCACCTCAATCTAACTCCTGCTCCCCCTTATTCCCACTGCCCATGTTTTCACAGTAACTTGGTGAACTGACTAGACAACTGAACCACAGAGTGGCAGCCATCTTGCCCGTGGGTATAGGTTCAAACTCACAAAACAATGGGAGATGGCAGCCAATTTTACTAAGGACAGCTTCATTGCAACTTGCAGATATACTGCAGGAAAATGTCAACCATTGTGCTAGCCTCAGTCCCACTGGTAATAATTGGAAATCATGGCTATGTTGAATAAAGAAAAACCTAAGAGCTGGCAGTTGTAAGAAAAATTATATGTAATGTCTTCTGTAGGACAGTGAGAAAGGTGCTAAAGTGTAGGCCTCGTTGGAGCCGTGGGTTGCTATGGTAGTGGGGTCGTTTCTCTGGCAAGTCATGTATCTCAGTTTCTTTAACAAGCGGCCTAGAGTTGATAGTTAAAGTGTGTTATCTCCCCTTTCTCAAGCTTTTTCTCCTGACCATCTGGACAAGGAATGTAAGCTAGACTGTCTGTCTTTGTTCTAACTGAAAAGGGAGTATTGCCTCCTATCTCCTGCTCACCCTCCTTGGCACCATAGCCTCACAAGAATGTAAGGTCAGCATCTCTAGGCAGAAATTAATGAGTTTGCAGGTACTGCGGCTGCCCAGGATAATGCAAATGATGTCAACAGTAAACAGAGGCGGGGATAATTATATGCATTCTTTAATCATTAATATGTATTTAATAATGTTGATGTAACCATATAAGGGTCTCTAAAACATTGTCAATGATGTAAGCATTATCATAGCATTATCATACTGTACTGGATAAAAGTGTTGTGATGCTGCCTCTCGGGGCTCTCTCTTGCACTCGAGTTGTTGGGGGGGGGCCTGCTCAGAGGGGCTAGCACTTCTTTGCTGCCCTCTGATGCAGTTCCTTTTGTTATTCAGCTGAATAATAAACTCTGAACCACACCTCGTTCTCTGCTCATTGGAGTCTCCGCTGGGAACGGGTCTGCTTCACTGGGGAGGCTCTGGTGTGCCTCTTTCTGAACTTGAGGACCAGAGTTAGATTTTTCCCCCCCACAGTCCATCGTATTTTGATGAGACAGGTTAAAAAACACACACACAGAACAACAACAAGGGTTGCCAATGGTATTACATCAGGCCCCATCGGTTTTATCCCTATGTCTGTAGCCACAGCAGTGCTGAACAGTTTCGCAGTGCTGTCAGTCCATCACAGGGAACATACCACGTAACTGCCACCTAGATAGCACCTAACAGAACTGCTCCTCTATGGGCGGAGGGTTATGCATTCTAATTTTTATATGCTGAAAGACTAGCTTGTAGAAAATATTGTTAGTTCACTTCAGAAAAAGGAAAACACTCCTACATTACATTTCTATTTCATTATCACATCTTTAGCCTTTAAAATTGACACAGGACTCCTTGTTTGTTTTGCTGAACTAGACTAACATGGCTGCCCCTTTGGAACTTATTAAATCTTTGTGTGACTTTTATGTCCTTCAGGATAAAGCTGCAAGATAACTACAGAATCACTACAGAAAGAAGAAAGCATGAAAATGGGAGTTACAGACATGAGAAGAGGAAGAATAATCTCTAAAAAGAGGCAGAGGAAAGGAAGGAATAACAATGAAAGAAAAAAGAAGAGAAGTGATTTCAAGGAAGGAAAAGGTTAACTATTGTGAACAAACAACATGGAGAACTGAGGGTTAGAAAAAAAGTTCAGCTAATTCTGCTTCAGTTCAAAATTTCTACTAATGTAATCCAAAGAAAAAATGTCCAGAGTCTAAATATCTTATTAAATTCCACACAAAAGCACATTTGTATTAAGATTATTCAAGTTCAAATCACACACACAAACACACCATCAGTTAAATTTTCCTTTTCTTTCTCCTTTCCCACTCCCTCCCACAACTACCAACCACTTGTCTCAACAAGTGGGTACTTGATGCGGCTGGTAGTTAAGGAGAAACCATCCCAGCAAGCAGGAAGATGGACTTTGGTAAAGAGGCACTCAGTAACTCTTCCCCTGGGAGTCTGTGGTATCCACTGATCATCTATTGATGGATACTGGCCAATCAGCACCCTTCAACTATCAAGATTTAATCTGGGGTGGGGGCCAAATGTAGCATCTTTTGGCTCCATTAGAGCAACCCCACCCTACCCAACCAAACTAGGAATGGGAATCTGGCCAGATGATGTGGTAGGTCTAGTCTATTGCTCTTTTGGGGTGGGAAGAAGGAACTTTTTCTCCAATGGACCAACAGGCAGAGGTTTTTGCCTTCTTCACTGACCCTTTAGATACAGTGGGTTAAAGTAGGAAAGGATTTAATACCTAACTGAGGCACTGTGATTGAGTTGTTTATTCATCACAATTTATGGCTGGTTTCCAATGAAGTTCAGGGAATAAAATGAACAGTAAAATACCTGGCATTTGGGAGATGAGCTCACGAGACAATGTGAGACTCTGTGGCCTTCAAAGTCCAATATAAAAGTCTGTGGCCATCCTGGGCTCAAGTCCCAACCCTTATACACCCTCTGTCCCTCTAACAAGGGGCAGGATCCTAGAACTAGGAGAGTCCTAGGAGGTAAACTGAGAATAGGATATGGTATGGACTCCTGTACCCTTGCACTGGAGTCAATTAACAGCCTAGTACAGGAGAGCATGGGTGATGAGCAGGTAGAGACTTTCCCTTGTGTTACAGAAAAGCTGTGGCCTGCCACTTAATTCCATGCATGTGTCTGTCCTCATTTTGCTGCAGTGTCCACATCAAGTGTTTGTTCTTTTCATACCTGCCTGCACCCATAACATTGAGACCACTTCTGGGACTCATTAAATGTGCAATTCTAACTCTCTCTATGTTCAGTTTTGATAAGTTTGTACTGATGGTGATGTGGAAGGCTTAACAATGTTTGAGGCCAGAAAGTGTGATGCTGAAAGATTCATCAACCCTAGCAGCTATTAAAAAGACAAAGCAGGTAAGATATCTTTGTCAGATGAGTTTCTATTGGTGGGAGGGACAGGCTTTCAAGTTTCACAAAGCTCTTCACACCTGGGGAAGGTAACCAGAATGTCTAAGCCAGGCATGGCCAAACTGTGGCTCGGGAGCCGCATGTGGCTTTTGAATGAAAAAGTATGGCTTGCAGAAGAGCGTCAGCAAATCAATTCAGCAGGTAAAATTATATGACTATGTGCCTCAGTGCAGCTCTTGAAGGTTTCGTAATCAATTTGTGTGGCTCTTGAGTTCCGTAAATTTGGCCACCCCTGGCTAAGCTAAACAGAAGTTGGTTCAGATTGTGAAGTATAAGGGGTTCAGGCATACATGTCTTTCAGATCCTAGGAACAACACAGCTACAACACTGCAAACAACTTAACCCCCTGATGTCCTCCATTTCTCCCTCACAGTCTTATTTTACCTCCAGACCTGTACCCCCAACACACACACAAACAACAGTGACTACTTGACATGAATCTGTGATAAAAGCTCATGAATATAAATCATTTGCCATCTAAAATAATACAGTTTCAGTGCAAAGACTTATACAACTTCCATTGACATTAATGGGAGTCACAAGGCTAAATTTGTACGTATACCACTGAAAACAGATCCCTGGAGATGAATAATAAAAAATAGATTCCTTTATACAATTACTAATTTAGTACTATATTTATAGATATGGCAAAGTCTGAACTACAGTTTCACTAATGGTATACTTAGCACAAATGGGGAGGTACCAGGAAAGAACGTTCCCTAGAATGAATCCAATAGCCATGCTATTTGTGCATTGGATACTTCCCAGGAAGTATCTTTTACTAGAGTAAATGAATGTACAGAAGAACCTTTTCAAAGAAATATAGAAATACATTTGTTTTTTAAAATTCAATGCACATTTTATATGAAAATATAAAACAAAACATTTTATGATTAATACTCAACAGATCTACTAGTACTTTGAAAAGCTTCCTTCCTCTCCTGACTCGATGAGAATTATTTCTCTGGCTGAGAAATAATTGGTCTACCACCATGTCACTTTTCCTTCTCTTGGTTTCTGTGCATGTCCTTTTTGTTTTCTCTCAGACAAAATTCTCATTCATTGAGTTAAAATTACAGGAATCTCAAACTGTTGGTTAAAAAAAAACAAAAAAACAAAACTTCCCTGATAGCAATTTAATAATATCATATTATGTAAGTCTCCCTACAAAAACAAAGTATTATGTATGATCCAGTTTTGCTTCAGATGACACAGTTTCTTGTCTGAACAATAACTATTTTACTGTGATCATTTGTACTGCCAATCAGGAATTCGGGCACAGCTGTTCACAGAACTAGACACCCCTAACAAAAAGGCTGTCTCTGTTCAAAGAGTTTACAGTTTAGGTAGTATCTCATTACTGAAAAATGTTACTGCATTTAGCACTGTTCTCTGTCACTGGAATCCCCAGGCACTACCACACCAGAACAGACCAATGGCCCGGCAGTCTGGTATCCTGTCTTGAGACAGTTGTCAATACCTGTGCTTCAGAGGATGTTGCAAAGTCACTAAAATATTCTGTGCAATAACAAAATACAAAGGTAACATTTCTTACAGACCCTGATTAGCACCCATATCATAACATCACAACAGATCTCATAGCCAAGCAGAGTTGAAGCCTGGTAGCTACTTGGACGCGCCCATAGTAATAAGTGCTTTAGAAAGCCCAAATGTTGATTCTGTAAGTGACATGCTTCCTTTTGAATCAGTATTGAACAAATGCTTGAACATGGTGGTAGGGAGAATGATGCCAAAAGAATCATCATCTTTCAAACAAAACAAAAATGAGTTCCTTACTGTTCATGGTAATTATTAGTACCAACAGCAATTTTTACAATAGAAGGAATTCAAGTGTCCTCTAATCTAGGCAACTATATTACACATCTAAAACAGACCTTCTCAACCCATGGACCAGGACCCAAAATTGAGTCTTTCAAAAAGTCACGTGGCAGTTTGTGTGGCTCCTGTCCGTCCCCTGGGGCTGGCTTGGCTCACCTCCCTGATCAAGGCACTGCAACCTCTGGAGTCTCAGCACCACTCAGATTTAGGCCAGCCATCATGATGACAGGAGTCGAAGTAGGCCAAATTTCAAGTGAGTGGCACTGCAACCCATAAGCCAGGTCATGACACCATTTGCACAAATTTAGTCCAGTCAAGGGGGCATGGCCAAACCCAGGGGCAGGCTCTATCTGACACCACCCCAGGGCCTCCCTACTGGGTCACAACAGACTATAAACATTTACAAATCATCCTACACCCAAAAAAGTTGGGTAGCCCTGAAGGTGGTTTGGAACAGTTGCATATCATGCTGTTTACTTTAAGTTCTTGTAAGTTAAAACAAAGACGAATTACTTTGGTGGCTGGGGGAGAGAATAACAAATATGTAAATATGTTGGGTAAAGTGCATTGGGATCTTTCTGGATGGAAAGTGGTATATAGATGTATAATTTACAACTCCAGTTGGAGATCAGCTCACACCCTGCAGCATGAGAATTAAGAAAGTCAATCTAACTGCAGATGTTATTCTCATAAATATTAAAGTCTGCTTCTGTTCTGGGTTTGTATGTAGTGTTGTTGTATAAATGCTGATTCCAGGAATCAGACACGCAAGATGGATAAATATCTTTTATTGGCACAACTTCTAATAAAAGATAGCACCTCAGCCACCTCTACACCTTTTCTAATTTTACAAAGTTATTTGCCTCAATAACACCTTATGTGAAAAAATATATATATTTTATTGCTTTTACATTTGCCTTTGTATCCAAGTGCCCCCTTGTTTGGGGTTTTTTTTTTTTTGTTTGCTTTGTTTTCTGTTTTGTTTTTGTTTTTTTTAAATAAGAATGAGTAAACAGGAACACCAGTGGCTCTTCAGTACTCACTCTCTCCTCCACACTCTTCTCCTTGTAGTCTTACTAATTTATTAGCAGATTTATTTACCACTACAACATCCGTACTGCTTTGGCTTTATAACATTTGTTCAGGTGCTTTTGTAATTTTCTTAACTATTCTTCCTGACTCTGAAAAAAGCTTATCTGTTTATTAAGAACTGTTGCCTACTTTACAATAACCAGTCCTCCAAAATCTGTTGTCTGCACGAATTCAACTCTATGTACAAGATCAGACTTGACCAGCAGTGTCCACTGGGACCATGTCTGAGTCTGTCCCCTACATATCTATTCGCCCCCCCCACACACACACACACACCTGAAGGGCATATATGGCAAAGCATCCCTGAATGATTCTGTTCCCTCACTAATTCAAAACCCCAGCAGAGATGTATTCCAAAGTAGCGAGGATAAACGTCAAGTCTTGGTATCCACAAGGACAAACCTTCTCAACGAACCACAATTACAGAACTGTAAGTAACTGTTCTTTCTTTTTTGAGTTCTTGTCCACATGGATCCCATTTGGACTTCTCTGAGAACTCCTGAGGACTGTAACTGGGATGTACTCTTGATGATAGTTGTGGCCACGAAATAGTCTGCTACATTAGAAGCATTCAGGCTACTTGGAGTTAAGTTCTAGCTATTAGTTTCTCCAAGAAATGATGGTTCTCAGATCAGCCCTCATGTCCTGTGGCAGTTTGCCAATGAATGCCAGCATTCTGTCCCAGACAAGGGTCATATTTAGCAAACAGGACTCAACAGCTGCCTGTCTGAAACTGAAGAAATGCTGACAAATACAACCGCAAAGACAAAGATCCTCGGACTGCTGATATAAGAGTGGTTTTAGGTGATCTTCTCCACTTTGTTTTCTTCTGTGCTGTAAAGAACTATGAGGGAAACAAGGAATTCCACATGGGTACAAGTAATCAAATTTTCTGAAGGAGAAGGTATCTTTCCTCTGCTCTTTTCGATATTAGAGGCATAGGCTTGGAGTCTGCTATTTGTCTTTTGAAGGTTTTAGAATACTTTCATTTACTTGCTCTGCCATTCTGTCTGGGAGGTTAGTATGAAAAAAGTCAAATAATTTCTCTGCTTTCTCTTGTATCACAGACAATTCAGTGCCCAATGTGCCTGCTACTCTTTCTAGAAAATTCTGAAAGGGCCTGTAATCATCAGGTGGTGAAATGGCAACAGATATCACCACCTCATCCAGTATGGAGGACAACAGATCTTTAGCAGTCATTGCTTGGACGGGGTAAGAAGAGTCTTCTGTGGGTCTCACAGAGAACCATCTTCATCTGTTTTTCCCTATCACATATTTCTCTCCCCCCTTACTCAGAAATGTCTTCACTGAGTGGTCTAGTCAGTGACCTAACTGATGAAAATAATCTTGGTCAGGGGTCTCAAACCCACAGCCCGTGGGACACATGCCGCCCCTAAAGTTATTTCCTGCGGCCTGCAACAACACTTAAAATGTCTCAAATAATTGATAATGCAAAATTTGAAGTGTGTTTATTTACTTACTCTTTGTCTTGCTGATGATACCTCCATCTTGAACTGTAGTAATTCTTTCTTACTTACTCTTGACATATATGCTACTCTTCATTTGGACTATACTTTGTATAGCTGTATGAAAAGTTTTCAGTGGTGTGGCCCTCGGTCTCATGTACTAGCCCTCATGGTGATTTGAGTTTGAGAGCCCTGCTCTAGGTCATCTGTTGCAGGAACAAGAGAGAGAACAGCTCCTAGAGGATCTAGACAGAACACCTAATAAAGTCAGGGTAGAAAGTTAAAACGATAAGACTAAGAAGGTGGCAAGGTCAAAGAAAATGTCTGCTATGGCATGTCAAGACGTTTATGAGGGATTTTGGAGCACCTGGGGGTCTAGAATCTGTGTAAGTCTATTGGTAGAGATCATAAGTGTGGAAAAAAAGGATTGCTCTATTAGGCAAATCCCCATGAGAAAGAGGGAGGGAGATAAGGTTTCTACTTTACTCTGGTAAGAAAGAGCAATCCAGGACAAGAATGAAAAGTGAATGTGGTCTAGAAACAGCATTGAGCCCTCGGAAAAGGATGGAACAGTACCGGTACACGAGTACTTCTTTTGAGTGTTGGTGGCCGCAGTACCAGGATCTCAATGTTTACATCAGTAACAGGTCTGCCGGTACTGCTAAGGACTCCAATGCCAGGTCAAGTACTCAGGGTACTGATCAGGAACCTATTGGTACTGGGTTTTAATACTGGAGTGAACTCACCTCTTCCAAGCTAAAGAATCAGTTCCACAAGATTTCCAGGGCAGGGAGATCTCTGGGCTCGTGATTTAGAGAAATCTGAAAGCCTATGGTTCTCTTACAGTTTTGATCCTTTCTGTTCCAGAGAAAGGAGATCACCACTGTGAGTTTCCCTTAAAACAAAGCTCAGACCTACCCTGTCTTCATCAGGCATCAATACCAAGCTCTCAGCAAGTGCTAAAGTCAGTTTGGGGGACTCATGGGGTAACAGATACTCTCTCAGTACTTGTGACTAGTGCTTTCACAGTAGGATCTCTACTTACACCAACAGAGCCCTGCACGGACACACAGATGAGGATCCAGATCTGATCCACATCCTATCAGCGTCAGTATATAGCTAATCCATGACCCACATGCCAGGTTTTATGTGCATGTGCAACCATACTGCCCCCACTTTGCAGCAGCTCTTGCTCCAAGGATAGGAGCGAAACACTTTGTCTGGGTACCTGCCTGCCTGCACACAATAGCATAACCAAGAAAACAGGGACTTAGTAAATGTGCTCACACTGCTGTTTTTATTTTAAACGTGAATTTTATACAAAGTCATAGGGTCCTAGTGCAACCACCCTGACTTCTGGGGAGGCTGCCTGCATCAGCTCTCAGATTGTTAGAAAGCAGCAGCTGCCCCCCCCCAACTGACCTCCACTGTTTCCTGGATGAACTCCCAAATAGCCGCAGATCCCACCCAACACCCCCTAAACAGCTGATTGCAGTCAGCCACACTACGCTTCCCTGGATCACTCTGCTTTGGGTGGCACCTCAAGCTGGCAGCTCCCAATGCACTCAAAGCCTCTTCTGGCTCTGATCACTCTTATTTCACCTGGGGTTGGTCCCGGAAATCCAGGACTGGCCACTGAAGCTGAACACAGCTATGCTGAGCTAAGGCTCATAAGCAGGGATGGGGGAGTTCCTAGAGCTCCCAGTGCAGTTCACAGAGTCTCCCTTAGCCCTGCTCTGAATAACTTTGACTCAATCTCTCCCTGGACCATTCAGTGTCAGTTGTCATTCATTTGACTGAGTGTCAGGCAGCGGAGGGAGGAGTGGGGTTAGCTGCCCCTCATCAGCTGACTGGTAGAGTGTGTGGACTGGCCACTGCACTTGGGCTCTTACAATCAGACAAGGAACAGCTATGAGTGGGACTAGCCAGTAAACTGAGTTGCAACAGCAGCAGCAGCTATCCCACCCTGAGCAGAGAAAAACAGAATCTGTATCTGAGCTCCAATTCACAACAATGGGTTTGCAGGTGTAGATACCCCTGGATCTGCAGGGATCTATATGTGGGCCCTGAAGGAGTAGGATCTCTAGGAGGAGCTTCCTTTTGGAGTCTGAACAATGTCCTTTTGACTCTGATGCTCCCCTCATGGATTGCTGCTGTAGGTAGAGCACTAGCCAAGTATCTGTGAAGTAGTGAGTTTTGGTGCAGGAGGACAAGCATACAGAGCAATAATCAGGAATGTGCTCTTACTTAAGTGGAAGCGATGCTAACAGCACCCATCAGTTATGAGTACATCACATGATGGGAAAGCCTTGAAGCTAGAGAATTTAGGTTCAGCTATTAGGCAGGAACACACTGACACCAGGAACAATGTGAAGAAATAAAAGAGGAGGTGGGAAATATAAAGGAAAACAAATAGATTTCCAACAGGGCAGAAGAATCCTAAACAAGACTACATTCTACAAATAATTACATTTTAATTTAGTGAAAGATACTGCAGAATATGAGGCTCACACCACCAAGTTCCATCTTACTGCCATGGGCAGCAAGAGGAAACTAAGAGGCAGTCAGAGCCACTTAGCCCCATTTGCCATTGAGTGGTGAGGGTATGGTGACATGCAAGGTGCTGGCACAACCCAAGTGCTAATGCCCACTGCTGGTTCAAAAATTCTTATCTCAGTTAAAACAAGCATAAGTAGAACCCACACAAAGACTTTACGAACTCTTAGAATCATCCATTGTAATTTGCCTTTTTTTTTTTTTTTTTTTTTGGACACTGTCACTGTGACAGCGGAGGATGGTAAACCCATTGGTTGCCTCTCTTGGCCCTAATCCAGGGGGCTGAGTGAAGGTAGTGCAGGTCTGCAGAGCCAGGAATTCGGAGGCGGCCTTAGGCAACTGGGGGCCCTAGGTGAGGGCTCTTTATAAGGCCCCCTATAGGCCTCCAATGGCACCCTCACCAGGGCCCCAGGCCTCAACTGCTGCCTTAGCGACCACTCCCCCACAGTCCCAACTCCCTGGACAGGTGGCAGTGGGCCACAGACCTCCCGGGCCAGAGGCAACACCCGCCTGGCCACCTGGCCTCTCTGCACCAGGGGTGCAGCAGCACTCCTCATGTATACTGAGTCAGTCGCACCTCCGCAAGGGGAGGAGAGCGGCCATCGTGGTGCTGCGGCTTGCCTGAAGTAGGGCCCCCCAGAGCAGCCCACTCTGGAGAGTTGAGGCCACTTCGTCCCTAGCCACCCCAGGCCTGAATAGAGGCTGCCTGGCCCCCAGACCCTGGATCAGGCCTGTTCAGGCTTGGGTTGGCCGGGGGTGAACCTGCCTGAACTCTTTGGAGCAGGCCACTCCAGGGGGCCCCACTCCTGGCAAGCCACAGTGCTGCGCCTGCCACTCTCTTCCCTCCCCCTGGGGAGGCGTGGCCAGCTGGGTGTACACGGAGAGTGCTGCTCTGCTCCTGCTGCAGAGACACCGGCCAGGCGGGCGGGCAGCACAACCACTGGTCCTGGTAGTCCATGCCCCCCCCCACTCCTCCAACAACCCGCGGCGCGAGTGCTAGAGTAAGTGAAGCAGGCTACCGCTATGGGGCCTCCTTATTGCTTCAGGCCCTAGGCAGCCTCCTGCTTTGCTTACCCCAAAAGCGCATCTGCAGGAATTACAAGGAGAGCAGGTAGCAGCCAGTGTCACCGATTAGGCTGAGCCAGGTCCTTGAATAAGGAGGCAAAGCAGGCCAGAGAAATTATACAGCCAGCACAAGAAACAAGGAGGAGAGGCATAGCCAAGCATGGTGGGGGGTTACTGTGAGTCTGTCTGCTGGCCAGAAAGGGGGAACAGCCCTAAGCCTCCAAGCCCCTATAATGCCTCGGGCAGGAATTGTGAACGGACAGTATTGCACTATAAATAATTGAGCACAGGTGACTGCAGATAAGACTGAGTTCTTTGAGCCCAGGGAATGAAATCTCAAGGAAATGAGGAGCCCGCAGCCACAGGCAACCAGCTACAGTCATGCTAACTATGTGAAAGGCTAGTTCCACAGTATGTCTTTTCCCACCACAACTTAAAATCACCTATACTGAAGAACTCCTCCAATCTATTTATCCCCTTTGACTGTGTTTTCACCCTGGTATGCTATTGGAGTTTCTGCTTCTGAAGCACTGACAAATAATTGTTCTTATACCTTTGACAATTTATTCTCCAGGTTTCACTTTAACTCTCTGATGGTATCCGGTAAAGCTGATTAAAAGTTTAGTGAATACCAGGATTCAACATAAAAAACCCCTTCACTTTCCACCACTTTGAAGTTGTCACCTTTGACTATCAAGTCTCCCAGAATGAAAACACTTGCACTATTATCACATAGCTCTCTCCAGCAACTGACAAATCATAGAGACTTGACACACAGCACTGTACATTTTCAGAGGTCCATAAAAACATTAATCCTCAAAAGTCTTGTGAGCTAAATTATCCTCCCCATTTTACAGATGGAAAAACAATCTGAAAAATTAAATGACTTAATCAATGTTGCAAGAAAGGTAACATCTAAGCTGAGATTAGAATACAGGGATTCCTAGCCTGAATGCATTTATACATCTCAATAAAAGTACATTTGAAAAGCAATAGGTCACAAAATTCCATGGTACTTTGAGACTGGGAGTGCAACTGTGTTTAATATATAATTCAATAAGCAGAAAGCTGACTTGAAAACTGCTGTACAGCCTTTTCTCCAAATAGGTGAATAGTAACTAGCAATTTCCCAAATCATTAAGTCTTATTAAAACCTTAGTTTAACAATTTATAGATGAATCATGTGAACACAAGCCAAAGGAAAAATGTTTACCAATATTCATTTTAAACTAAACAACCAGCAAGACCAACTATCAGAAACAATTAGACTCCTACAAGGTACAAATGCCACTAAGCTTCCCTGAAGGAGTTAAATAATGCATAGCTGAAACATATATCCTGATTATAGACTCTAAAACAGGTCAATCTGTCTCTCCTTCCTCAATTACGGCTATTCAAACATGGCTAGCTTAGATTTAAGACAATTAAAGAAGGTTTAAAATGCTCTAGAAACTTCTAACAAAATAACAACCAAAATAAGCACATTCACGTAAATAAGACTCTCTTGCTACTAGAAGTAGTTTACACCTATGAAATCAAAGAATCATAGAAACATGGGACTGGAAGGGACCTCAATAAGCCCTAGTCTACATTTGGAGGCTTTTCAGTGGCAGTCTACTGCCAGTTACGCAAGGAACATAAAATTCCTTGTGAAACTAGCAGTGACTTTCTAAGCCACAGAGTACAGTGTCTCTACATGTGCTTTACATTCAAAGTTATTACAAATCTACTAAGCTACTCAATCTTTAGAGTGCTGCCTTGCACTCTCACAAGTCCTTACAGCACAGTTACATTCCAATAAGCAACTTGGTAAAATATCATTAGGGGATATACCGTACATAATCGTGTATAAGCCGCTCCAGGCACAAGCCGACCCCCCAATTCTGAGCCCCAAAAAGAAGCTAAAATTGGTGACTCAGGTATAAGCCGAGGTCCCTTTTTGGCCTTGGCCCCTAACCCCCCACCCACTGCTGCTGGCTTCCTCTGGAGTTTCTGACAGCTTCCCTACCCCAAAATCTGTGCTGCTGCTTTTCCCTTGCCCCCCCGCTGTCCATTCCTCACCCCTGCACTCCTGCTCTGCCCTTTCCTCACTGCTACCCCCCTGCTCACTTCTCAGTTTCCTGCTGTTGCCCCCTGCTCCGACCTTCCCTCACTGCTGCCCGCTGCTTTGCCTCTTTCTCACTGCTGCTCTCTGCTCCTCCTACTGCCCCCTCCTCACTGCCACCCCCTACTCCACCCTTCCCTCACTGCTACCTGCTGCCCCCCCGCTCTGCCCTTTCCTCACTGCTGCCCCCCTGGCTCTTCACTGCTGCCCCCCTCCTCTGCCCCTTCCCCACTGCTGCCCCCTGGTTCCTCACTGCTGCCCCCTTCTGTGCCACTTCCCCACTGCTGCCCCCTGCTCTGCCCTTTCCTCATTGCTGCCCCCTTGGTTCTTCATTGCTGCCCCCTGGTTCCTCACTGCTGCCCCCCTTCTCTGCCCCTTCCCTACTGGTGCCCCACTGCTCTTCCTGCTGCCCCCTGGCTCTTCACTGCCGTCCACCTACTCCCTTCTCAGTTCCCTGCTGTTGCTCCCCTGTTCCCCAACACCCTTTCCCTGTCACCCCACAATCCCTACTGCCGCTCTTCCCAGCCTGCCAGGCACCCCCCCCAATCCCCAGTCCCTGTCGCTGCTTCCCTGAGCTCCCCAAAAACCCTGGGTCCTCCTGCCACCTTCCTGGACTCCCTGACCCCCCCCCCCAATGCCCAAGCCCTGCCACCCCTTCCCTGGCCTCCCTGATCCCCCCCCCCCGGCTGTCCCATGACATTCCCCAACTCTCCAACCCCCTCCCCAAACCCTGGTCCCTGCCGACGCTTCCCTGGCCTCCCTGAATCCCCCCCTCAATGTCCAGGCCGACACCCCCCCCCCGGGCCCCCTTATGTGCCTGCTCCAGATGCCGGGGTCTCCTCCTCACTCCAGCCCCAGCCCAGGCCGACTGCCAAAGATGGCCGCCCAGCAACACTAGGGCTCCAGCTTGTCACATGGTCTGGGAAACTCCTGGGAGGGGCTGTCTACCATATTCCCTTGAGTATAAGCCGAGAGCCTGTTTTGAAGCCAATTTTCAGGCTCAAAATTTTCGGCTTATACACGATATTACGGTAAGTCATTATTTTCACATCACAGGGACTCAGTTTATAAATCAGATATGTTCTTCTAATGATCAGTTCTGCAAATATCTAGTTGACTTATTTCTAGCTCGTGTGTAATCACAAATTATAAAAGATTCTAGAAAGAATTAGCAGTTAGCCAACAACACTATGTAAAAAGGTGCCATTTTACATGGTGGCAAATCTAAGCATAACTGTACTTAAACATTAATAGGAAAACAACTATAAATTAAGAGCAAATATTCATTACACAGGACCACTGTTGAAAAAACAAGAGGATAGATGCATTTCAATATGGGACTACCATAACTTTGATCAAGAAGAATTTGTTTACTTACCTATGTTTATTTGGCTTGATCTTCCACTTGTTTCAAACTCCTGTATTAAGAAAAGAAAAAATCATGAGGATGCAAACAAAAATGCTTATGTTTGCATACAGAGATCTGAATAATGAAGTGTTCATCCAGTGCAACCAGAATTTGTGTTTTAAACAGACTCTAGGATATATAAAAAAAAAAAAAGAAAGTAAAAACCCACCCTCTGGACATTTACTATAATAAGGACATTTTCTGCATGGTCATACAATGATGGAAGCAATGTATTTAAATATTTAAAGAATTACTGAAAAGCACTATATAATGCTTTTCTCTCTATTTCTTTCAAATCTAATTATAGAGGTTTTTTTGTTATTTCTGGGAACATTTTACTGGTTTTTTTTAAACATCTTTTGTGAATGCAAATATTATGACTAAACATATAAAAGGCATAAAATATGGAAAGTATACATCATAAACTCAGGAAGACCTCATTTATACTTACATGATACGCTACCACCTGCTTATTGAGATAAACAAGGTTGATGAGGTAAAATCTTTTATTGGACCAACTTCTGCTGATAAGAGAGACAAGCTTTCAAGCCACACAAAATCGTTCTTCAGGTTTGGAAAAAGTACTCTAAGCATTACAGTACAACCCAAGGTGGAACAGACTGTTTTTGTTATGTAGTTGATTGCATGACAATGTTCAATATAGAGTGGCCTATTAACACCTCTGCAATCTCAGACAAAAGAAGGGGGATGGGGGATTACAGATTGTTGTAAACAGGGGCATAGTCATGGGTGGGCCTTGGCTCACCCACTTGGCCATGAGGCCTACTCCACTTAGGGCCCAGCAGTGGCACAGATTTCACCACCATGGCCACAGGGACACCGAACAGCTGCCCACCACCAGGCACCATCACTACAAGTGGAGCTGAGGCACCAGTACCTCTGCCCAACTCACAGCTCCTGACCGGCCCTGCATTCATGGTGGCAACTTTTGTATCACTGCTGGCCTGGGCACTGTGCCTCTCCTCTTCCCTCAGGGTGCAGCTTTGATCACATGACTGGAAACTGCCCTTGGCCTGACCCACCTTGAATTTTCAGGGGCCTGGCCAGAAAATAGGGGCTGGCTCTGCCCCTGTTTTTAACAACCATAAATCCAGCATCTGTCTTCAGTCTATGATTTTTAGTGTCTAGCAGAGTAACAAATTTAAGCTCCTAAGATCACTTCAGAGAGTTGTGCAGATTTCCTTTGAGAATGAGGATGAGGACTGATAGGTCAGCTACAGAGTAATTGCATTGTGAAAAATATTCATCCACAAGTGATGTGGTGTTTTTTTCTTATTTACCTGTGTGAATTCATTTGAGAGCATAGTAATTATCTCATTTAACCCATATACTTGCTACTGGGGCATTTCCATACACTAGATAAAGTACACCATATTTTGAGAGAGAAGTGTAGGACCCATGGACCTTGAAAGCTGTATCATGGACAGGGGGTTAAACTATAATTTGGTGGGCCCTGGAACTCTCCTAAATTTCCAGGCCCCCTTCACACACCCCAGCTACTCCCCCCCCCCCCCAATGCCTTCCTCCCACTCCAAACCAGTCAATTTTCCAGGCACCCCAACACCCCGCTAGCTAACTCTGCTCTCCGGAGTCACCCCAAGCCCCCTCCGGCTTCTCCTGCTCTCCCAGACACCCCAACCCCTGCCCCACTGGCTTTTCCTGCTTCCCCAAACCCCTGCCCCCACCCCAAACCTGCCAATTTGCCAGGCACCCCAACCCCCTTGCTGGCTTACTCTGCTCCCGAGTCACCCCAGCCCCGTCCCCACTGGCTTCTCCTGTTCCCCCAAACTCCTGCCCCCACCCCAAACCAGCCAATTTGCCAGACACCCCAACCCTCACTCCAGCTTACTCTGCTTCTGAGTCACCCCAAGCCCTCTGCAGCTTCTCCTGCTCCTGCTCCTCCAGATATCCCAATCCCTCCACCGGCTTCTCCTGATTCCCCAGACAACCCAACCCCCTCCTTAACTCCCCCAGTCCTCGCACTAGCTTCCACAGTTCCCCAAGCCCTCCTCTAACCCCCCGCCCTGCCACCAGCTTCCCCCTCCTCCACACCCTTTCCCCACCGGGCCATCTCGCCTGTCCCTGAACACCCACCATGTAGAGCGACCTCAGCACAGGTTCAGGCTCCCATCCTGAGCCTGCTCTGATGCTCTAAAGTATGCTCTATCAGAGCAGGCCTAGGGCAGGAGTTTTAAAAACTGACAGGCCCAGCCTGGGGCAGTTCCCAGCCGGCCGGAAGACTATGTGCAGCCAGCAGCGTTCCCTGCATGGGAAAGTGATGGGGTCTGCACCCCTGGACAGCTTAGAAAGAACATTGCCTGGGGCCCCTAAAAATAAAAAATGGAGCCGGAATGCTGCATTCCAGTGCCCGGTGTGTTCCAGCCCACTTTAACCCCTGATTGTGGAGGATATTGATTACTGCAGCAGAAGAGATAGATCTGCAGAGTTCGTACCTGGTGCCCTGGTAGGGTCTGGTGCCACTCTGTGTTGATGAGCACTGTCCTGTGGGGAACTGTCCCACTATGTGAGTGAAACCAGACAATCTGCTCTCAAATGAATTCACACAGGAACATGATAAAAGACAAAAACATCACATCACTTGTGGATGAACACTTTTTACAAAGGGATCACTCTATATCTAACCTTCAGTGCTCAACCTCAAAAGAAATCTGTACAACACTTTCAAAAACAAGCCTGGGCATTTAACTTCATTACTCTGGTAGGCATTAACAATCACTGACTAAACAGAACCACTGGATTTGCGGGTTATTACAATAACCTGTAAACCACTGACCCCTCTTTCTGTCCTATGTCTGCAGAGGTGTTAACGGGCTACTCTAGCTTGAGTGGTCCTTAGTACAACCTTTTCTCTTCCATAACACAACTGGCAGCGAAGCCAACCATGCCAACACAGGAGTGTGTCCATCCCACCCTTTCCCCCACATTGCTGGTACTTTTGGGAATAGACAGAAAACAGGAGCCCCCGCCACTGAAAGAAAAAGTCACCACCATGAGTTTCAGCAGCAGCTTTTTTTATTGTACCGATCCTGGTTGCTGCTGACAGCCTCCTGCTGCAAAGGCTTCCTGTCATTGCAGAGGGTTTCAGTAGCAGTGCTGACCCCCACCCCTGCCACTGGAAGTGGATGCCACCACCAATTCCTGTGACCCCTACCACTTTCCTTGACCCCCACCACCTAGGCTTGCCACTGCCACAGGGGGTTTCTGTGGCAGAGCTGACCACCACTGCCAGTCCCTGCCTCCAATGCTTCCCCTGATCCCTGCTGCAGCCCCCCCACCACTTCCCCTGAACTTGCTGCCACCGCAAGGGGAGTTCTACAGCTGTGGTGACCCCCCACTGCCACCACACTTCCTGTGTCCCTCACCACAGTCCCGCCGTTAAACCTTCCGCTGACCCCACTTCTCAGGCTTGCTGCCACCACAGAGGGTTTCAACAGCAGCACTGTCCACTGCTGCTACCACAGCAGCTCCCAGCAGCAGCATGCAATCCGTTTGTTCCTGCACTGCCGAAAGAAAGCCCTGCTGCTGTTGGCATTGGTTTTGTGGTGGCAGGACATGGGTTTCTTTCGGCAGCAACACACTCAGCCTCATGCTATGACACACTTTTGTGGCATGACACAGAGGTTGAGGACTGCTGCCCTAGCGTATGTGCTAACTACTTAAACTAAACAATCTGTTCTATGTTGCCTTTTGCTGTGATGCTATGAGTACCTTTTCCAGACTGAAGAAAAGTACTATGTAAACTTGAAAGCTTGTTTCTCTCACCAGCAGAAGTGGGTCCAACAAAATATATTACCTCATTCACCTGCACTGCATATTGAGATAAACAGTCTTCTTAAACAAAGCCCCTAAATCCAAGTTCCACCAGAGTTCAAATAAACATGAAAAGACTGCTGCAGCTGCCCAAGTAAATCCCCATAATTTCATTTTATCATACATATTTGTGATGGAATTTTAGCTGTGTGCTTAAAAACAGAGTAGTGACATTACAGCATCACCCAGGAAACCAAGACGTAAGTGCTAAAAATATCTGGGGAGCATATTCAACTGTTTTTGAATCAGTTGAAGACTGATTCAAAAAAGGGGGTGCTTGAGCTCAGCAGGCTGATGGAGAGACAAGGTGTAATAGCAGCTCTGGGCTACCTACAAAAGTTCTAAAAAGAATGGAATTACGGTTTGCACAAATTCCAGAAAGGTACCTTTGTTAGTCTATTTCAATAAAACAAACAAGTTCTGTGGCACTTTCAAAGACTAACAAATGTATTTATTGGATGAGCTTTTGTGGACACAATCCCACTTCAACAGATGCATGAAATAGGGGGAGAAAAAAAAAAGCATGCTAGCTGTAAATATATAGATACAAAGAAGGGTGGGTCACAATGTTAATTAAAACTGATCCAGAGGGATAGACTGCTAGCCTCTCTCTCCAAAGTAAACAAGCTGTTTTGATTCAAACAGTGTACTAAGAAGGAGGCAAAAGCTGTGAGCAAGAGCGGAGAAGTGTAATTGAGAGGAAATTACCTTTAGTAATGATCCAGTCATTTAAGATCTCTATTTAAACCCTAGCAGAAGGTATCTAGTTTGCATATGAATTCCAGTTCTGCAGCTTCCCTTTCCAATCTGTTTTTAATTTTTTTTTCCCCTAAAGCACTTTATCTAGCACATTTTTTTACAGAATGTCCAGGTAGACTGAACCATTCCCCTACTGATTTGTGAACCCTACCATTCCTGATGTCTGATTTGAGTCCATTTGTTCTTTTACACAGTTTGGCCAATATACACAGCAAAGGAGCGCTGTTGGGACATGATGGCGTATATCACACTGGTAAATGAGCAGGTGAACGAGCCCTTGATGGACTGGCTAACCTGGTTAGCTCCCATGATGGCATCACTTGTGAAGACAGGTGGACAGAGTTGGCAATGGGGCCAGCCACGGGGGTAAGTATCCAGCTTAGTGATCCTGTTGTACGGTGTATAGTTGCTGGTGAATAATTGTTTAATGCTAGGGGGCTGTCTGTAAGCGAAGAGTGGCCTACCTGTGGTTTGCACAGTTTCTCCCTGATAGTTCCTCCTCAATGCCTCAGTTTCCCCACAAATAAAATTAAGGTAAGTATCTATTTTGTAGGAACAGAACAAGGCATAACTATTTAAAAAGTGTTTTGGGACATTCACATAGAATGAACTAAGTGCAAAGTACTGTTTGTTATTGATTATTAAATAGTGAGCTTATTTTTAGTTCCCCATTGTGAGGCTTAATTCCTGACTATAAATAGATCTCAGTGAAATTCTTTATAACTTTTCATTTATTTTTTGAACATTTTAATTTTATCCACACAGAAGGAAAATCCTACCCCAGGGATTGTGTTGAGGGGAGGCAGGAGGGTGGCTAGGCCAAAGCTGAGTGGCACCATAAACCTGCTTATCAGTTCACAAGCGCCTTAAGCAGGGATCTAAGCCACAACCCATGGGATAAGAGCCATAGAAGCTACCACTGCAAGGTGAATTTTTCATACAATTCTTTGTATACATTGGTTTTCATTTCATTTAATGTTATTTCATGTGTGCAAAAAAACTGGCACTCTGACTACAAATCCTTCTCCTCCTTTACACTATTTCCATCTAATTTACAGATGTTATGTTAGGATCTCTCCCACAAATAGGGCCCACCTTTCTTACCACTTATCAGCTACAGTAACCAAGCCCAGAAATCACAAATCCGTGAAACCTGCGTCCATGAGAATGCAATGCAAACTAGACTAGTAGGTTAAAGCTAGGTCTACATTACAGAGTTAGGTCAATATAAGACAGTTTTCATCGACCTAACATTTTAAGCCTTGGTCTTTATTGTGGCATGATTTTGGTGGCAATCAAAGGGAGATACACAAAGTACTTAAAATACCTTGTGTATCTCCTTCCAGTTGCCTACCACCTACTTACTGCGGTGTCTTCAGTGTGCTGCGTCAGAGGGAAATGCCCCCCCCCAACTCAGCGCTACTCCTTCCGCAGGGGTGGTTTAACAAGATCACCCTCCTGATTGGCTGAGCGGGTCTTCACAGACCTGATCAGTCAATTCCAAAGATCAATCTGACAGCAGTGAATTTGATGCCATCAGTGAAGGTCTGCACATCAACCTTGCTCCTGCCCACTGCACCAACATAGTAACTCCACCATCACAACAGATATAGCACTTAGGTCAATTTAGTCAGAACAACACAGTGGCTTTGTCTACACAAGGAAGTTTTGATGACAAAAGTCAGCTTTTGTCTACAAAACAGTCCTCATGTACACGGTGCAGTCACCATCCCAATGACAAAACTGCCTTGTTTTTCCAACAAAATAAAACCACCACTAGGGAGAGACACAGAGCTTTTATCAGCACAGCTAGGGTTACAATGTCTCTCCATGGAGCTGTGGAGGGCCTGTCGTATTTGTCAATTTTCACTGCTCAGCTAGAGCAGTGAAATAGACAAGTGGTGGGGGCTGAAGCCTGGCTATGCCCAGGGAACCCTCTGGGTTTCCAGCTAGGGGACAGAAGGCTGCCACCTGGCTCCCAGTCAGGGCATGGGTAGCTGCAGTCTCATGGCAAGCCCTGGATACTGGCCAGCTACATGCTGCTGCCACCTGGCTCCTGGTTACAAGGCCAAGTGTGAGTGGCACAAGCTTCATCGGCAGATTGGGACACCAGCATGCTATGGGCGGCTGCCACCTGCAAGCCCAGACATAAGCGACTTTTGCTCTGCTGCAAGCCCCAGATGCCAGCAAGCTGCAAGCAGCTGCCACTTCTGCTGGCATCCCAAGTGCAGGCAGCTGCAGCCCAGCTCCCAAATGCAAGTTGGGATCAGGCAAGCTGTGGGAGGCTAAAGCCAATTCCCAGCCCGGAAACAACAAACTCCCCACACTGCAGCGGGGATTGGCATGGAGGGTGGGACAGCCCACAAGGAACCCAAGAGCCTGTGGGTTCTCTGTGAAAAGCTGAAAGATGTCTCTCTCAGCTCTCTCCAATGTTGTCCCTTGTGTCGGTGAAAGTGGTTCTAGTGAGGATGCACTCCACTGAACTAAAGGCAGCAGTATGGACATCAGCCACCAATGACTGAAAGTCGACTTATGTCAACAAATTCGGCTAGTGCCTGTGCAGAAACTGTGTTGCTTACATGGCCTTTTGGCCAGCCGCCCACAGAGTTGACAGCTGGGAGGGCTGGAGGGCCACCCACAGTGTGCACACAGTTAAGTTAATAAAAGCACTACTAGTGAGACAGACTTCACTGATGGAAGGCGTGTAGTGTACCTGAGCCTTTGCAGTTATTTCTGAAGTGGCTGAACAATGGCTTAACTTAGGTCAACTTAATTTTGTAACATAGACAAAGCCTTGGTCTAGTTTCCAGAAAACAGGTATCCAAATCACAAAACACATACTTCCATAATTGTCACCCTCAGTAACAATGTCAACAAAGAAGTTGACCACTGACTTTGAAAACAGACCCTCTACACAGAGGTCTGATATACACATCAGCTCTCCAACAGAGTTACAATTCTGTTTCTCAACTCTACATCTAGATGAGACAGTTACCCTTTCCAGCCACACAGCAGTCAGACTCAAAATCATTTGTAAAAATAAATAAGGCATAATGTGGCATCTCTTGGTGGTTATTTTTTAAAGTAAAATTAACATAATGCATTTTATTTATGTTAGTTAGCTCTATAAATATATAAAAAGAGCAGCCATCTCTGGGCAGGCTTAATTTTTTTTTTTTAAATATACTAAAATAAGCAGATCCAACAATTCCCACAGATCAACTCAACTACACAACCTCAACATTAATAAAACAAATTTATCAGCCACACAGAAAATCTCCAGACTACAACACCTAGCATATCCAGCATATTTCATGAGCCAGGGAGAAAAGACAGGCCTTGCACATGAACATAAACAACATAACTGAAGTTGGATTTAATATGTAATCCATAATGCTTTTTCCTAGACATGCAGATCTCATCCTTCCAGGAAGTCACCCTCTGACTAACTCAGATATATCCACACTGCAGCTGGGGGCAATGTGAAGTGCAGGTAGACAGACTCATGCTAGCTCACCTCAAGCTAGCGTGCTAAAAATAGCATAAACATTGCAGCACTGGCAGCAGCTCAGGCTAGCTGCACACGTCCAAGCTGACCTGACTGAGTTCAGTCAGCTAGCCTGATGTGTTGTCAGTGCCACAGTGTCCACGCTTTTCCAGGGGGTAGCCACATTAGTCTAGTTCAGCAAAACAAACAGGTCTTGTGGCACTTTTAAAAGACAAACAAATTTATTTATCCCATGAACTTTAGAGGGAGAAAATCCCATTTCATCAGATGCTTGAAGACAGGGAAACTTGAAGACAAGGAAAACAAATGCAGGAAAGTGCAAGTCATAGGATCAGGTCAGACTGTTACAGCAAATCAAGCATTTGTTAAGGTCCAAACACTGGGGAACAGCATATAGAGGAAGGTGAGGTCAAATCACCTCTCATAATACCAAAACACAGTGTCAACACTTATTTTCAGCGTGCTAGCTCACCTCAGATTAGCATGAGTCTGTCTGCCCACACTGGAAATCTCCCCTCCCAGCAACAGTGTAGATGTACCCTCATTGCCTTCATAATGGGTATAATATTGGTCTCTGGGGTCTCTCCTCTGACTTTGAGTTAGCACTTATCCACAATGTTAAAAGAAAAGCCAACAAAGCAACTGTCTCTAAAGAGTAAATTCTTTCAAGGGTAACACACAGATAGTTACTTATCATAAATTGACAGAACAATATTTACAATACACCATATTCTAAGTACAGGAATACCTTGCAAAACTGCCTGGTAATTCAACTTTTTACTGGTGAGCGCATGGGGTTGTATGGTGAACCTGGGCACAGCTGCCACCTATGCCATTTCTGTTCTATAAATGGAGGATTACAGTCTACAGAATTCTCAAGAGAGCATCTCAATAGAGATTAAATTACTTTTTGCCTGAAGTTTTTGGAATTCTGGCCAAATAGGAAGACCTTCATACTGAGCATAACAAGTAAACAGCAAGTCCCGGAAAGTGACAGAAGCAAGATTTCTATTCTTTTAACTTTTGACTAAGAAGCTGCATTGGAAGTAGCTAAACAAAAAAGCAATTTATGGTAATGAAAATACGATGGCGGAAGATAAGATTTTGTCACGTATTCTGTGACCGTCAGAGATCCCTGTGACATCTTCCACTTCAGCCCCCACTGGTGAGACTGCAGCTGTCAGGTGGTGGTGGCCCTGAAGGCAATGTTCCCTCTAATTTTTCCTAGTCTATGTGCACAAAAAATTTCTTTTGTGCAAATTTTCAGAACCAGTATCCAAATTTGTGCACACTCCCGTGAGTGTGGCCAAACTTGTAAGTGCAACGACGCAACTGTGTGTGATGCAAATAATATCTAAATTGTATTTTGATATGGTGAGGGAAATGATTTTATAAATTACAAAACCTTATTTGAAACATGCTATTTGAAACTGCCTTCTTACAGTAGCACAAAAATATTAGCACTGTTGAAATTTTTTGTGCGTGCTTTATTTTGTTGTGTGCATGAGCTCCACAACCTGTGTGCACACACACATGCACAGCTTAGAGGGAACATAGACTGCAGTTAGGGTCCCAGGTGGCAGAGGCCCTGCAGCTCTTAGCCACTGTGAGCTGTAGGGGAACTGAGCCCTCCAAACTGTTGGCAGCAGAGCTCCAAACAGCTCTGGATGGGGGCCTCATGACTCCATGCTGCCACAGGTGGTAGGGGCTCCCCAAAACTCTGAGTGGCCCTGGGCAGCAGGGGAACCCCAGAGTTTCCAAGCCATTGCAGACACTGCAGAGCTGCACAGTTTCCAACTGCCAGACCCTAAGTTCTGAGCATCCAGCCATTGCCGGTGGCAGGTGGTGCATCCCACCTGACTCCACTCCTCTCGCATAGCAATGCTCCGTCTCTCATCCCTCCCCTGCTAGTCCCATTTTGTTATGGTTATTTTTAGTAAAAGTCAGGGACAAGTCACAGGTTTCCCTCAATTTTTGTTTATTGCCCATGACCTGTCTCTGAGTTTTACTAAAAATAACCATGACACAGCCTTAACACTAACAATGAATTAACTTGCATACCAGAATGCATATATGTCAGCACATCAAAAGTTTGTGGTACAGAATTAGTGCTGAAGTAGTAATTTATATCCTGCAAAAATTGAAGAATATTTATAAACACCTTAATTAAGTCTTCAATTGTGACGTCAAGAGATTAGATGCAAATTTTCAGATGGTTTAAAAAAAAAAAAGATAGATACAGTTTATGGAGTTTGTTCCCAAGTAATTAGGTTTTGTTTCTTCCCCCCTAAAAATTTTGGTTTAAAAAACACATTAGCAATTTTATTATTCCACTCAGTGGGCCAGGAATGGCTGTAACTCAACTTAGAGAGTCACTTATGTTGTGCTCTCACAATGTAAAAGTTTCTTATGCACATTTTATTTGTGCAGTTGCAGGCATGGAAATGTGTCACACATTTAATTTAGTTGAAAGGGACCACCTTTGCTCTTCAAGTTATTCCAGAGTAGTCAAAACCAACAAAGAAGTAAAATTTAATATTCCCTATCCCCACTAACCCAGCAGGTGTATTTCTTTCAATAGGTATATATGTTCATTATAAAATGAAGACTGGGAGGAGCTCTGTGTTGATAATGCTGTGTTCAAAATTTATTCTGGATAGTAGTTGACAAAATTATCTATTTGTATTACTGTAACTATTAAAAATAAAAATAAAACTTTAAATATTAGGTCAAGGCTTTACTCTCCACAAGAAGACACATTTCTGTCCTTCATTTACTTAATATAATAATTCTATTTATACAAGGGCTTCTTGTCATTCCATAACTCTGCTCATTGCACCACAAACAAACACACAAACACATGTGATAATAAAAGACAAATTGACATTACCAGATAGCCAGACAGAAGAGGAAGGTACCACAATATTTGATCAATACCACAAAGTTGAAGAACATGAGAGGTACAGGTCTCAGCAATACAGATTTGGGGACTTCCACAGCCCAATTTATAACAGTGTATATACTAAGTTTATATCCAAGTTGCAAAACAAGTTTTACAAAGGTTTCAAAAAAAAATGGATGTGTTAATAAATAAAATAAAGCTCTAACTCTTAAAATACAAACATCAAAATAGATCAAGTTTAAGAAAGGGACTGAGATATAATAAAATCAATAAAGGATCTATTGTGATCTTACTATGAACACTTTGGGTAGGACAAGCTACAAGATAGAGGCTCTAGAACAGTGGGTTTCAGACCTTTTTCCTCAAGACCCAGTTGAAAAAAGTCATTTATGCCCACAACCCAACAATTACATCTTTGAGCAACACATTTCAGTCTTTTGGGGGCACCACAATCCAGTGCCTGAGGGTTTGCAACCCAGTATTGCATCCCAACCCTAAGTCTGAAAACCACTGCTCTAGAAAAGTGGTATTATTAAAGATGTGCTAATTGCCTCATGGAGAATAAGAACAGCTTTAGATCTTGGCCCCAAAGAAGTCAATGACAAAGTTTATATTTGAGTTCAAAGAAGTCAAGATTTCACCAAGTATTTCTGCCCTCAAGATTTTATAATCTAACTGGTATGCTACTGCTGTGTCAGAAGCAGAATTCACTACCTGTGATGTCAGTCGTTCAGTCTGTTCCTTTGCATCTTCAGCAGCCACACTTACACCCAAAGCTGGAAAAAAGCAAAAATAGTATTTTCAAAGTTTTTCAAAATACAGTAGATCATCATCACATTGGACAAAGTTCTGCCTAGATAGGACAAGAAAGTAATTTAGGTAATAGCATCAATTATTGCGAAGAATATTTGTGATAATCTTTTCAACCGTTAGACAATCTGCTGCTTTAGAGGCTGCGCTGCTGTTTGCCGACTATTTTACTCTCATACATCTCTGGACAGAAAATGGTTCTTTGAAGTGAAGCCAATTGATCTTGGCTTCCAGTCAAAATAAATTCCATTAAAAAAGAAAAACATCTGGCCAGTCCAATGAGTCAGTTGATAGCACAATGTGCTATCACATGGGAAGACCCAGATTTCATTCTACCCTTAGGTTGATCTGTAGATTTCGTTCTACCATGAGGCTAGGGGTTGTGTTTATTACAGAGACGACCCACTGGATATCCAGGGTGAAAATCAGTTCATGCACACACTCTCTCAAACACTGCCAGCAGCTGGCATAAAACTGTCAGAATTGGAGAGGGTCATCATATTTCTTCATCACATACTGTGAACAGCAGTATAGCTGTTTCTAATATATGGAGAAAGGCGTTCCAATTATAAATTAGCAGGGAAGAATGGCAGCTAATTTTATACTAAATCCACCTACCATATCCCTTCACGTTAACTGCAAAATTTTGTCCTCTATCTACTACATGAACCAGAATATCTACATTTGGAGAGCTACACAAAGAATTTAATTTCAAGATCCATGCAAGAAATCATCTTTTGGGAAACTAAGTATTGTAAGAAAAATTATATGTAATCTCTTTTGTAGGACAGTGAAAAAGGTGCTGAAGTGTAGGCCTCGTTGGAGCTGTGGGTTGCTATGGTAGTGGGGTCGTTTCTCTGGCAAGTCATGTATCTAAGTTTCTTTAACAAGTGGCCTAGAGTTAATAGTTAAAGTGTGTTATCTCCCCTTTCTCATGCTTTTTCTCCTGACCATCTGGGCAAGGAATGTAAGCTAGACTGTCCGTCTTTGTTCTAACTGAAAAGGGAGTATTACCTCCTATCTCCTGCTCACCCTTCTTGGCACCATAGCCTCACAAGAATGTAAGGTCAGCATCTCTAGGCAGAAATTAATGAGTTTGCAGGTACTGCGGCTGCCCAGGATAATGCAAATGATGTCAACAGTAAACCAAGGCGGGGATAATTATATGCATTCTTTAATCATTAATATGTATTTAATAATGTTAATGTAACCATATAAGGGTCTCTAAAACATTGTCAATCATGTAAGCATTATCATAGCATTATCATACTGTACTGGATAAAAGTGTTGTGATGCTGCCCCTCGGGGCTCTCTCTTGCACTCGAGTTGTTGGGGGGCCTGCTCAGAGGGGCTAGCACTTCTTTGCTGCCCTCTGATGCAGTTCCTTTTGTTATTCAGCTGAATAATAAACTCTGAACCACACCTCGTTCTCTGCTCATTGGAGTCTCGGCTGGGAACGGGTCTGCTTCACTGGGGAGGCTCTGGTGTGCCTCTTCCTGAACTTGAGGGCCAGAGTTAGATTTTTCCCCCACAGTATTCACATGGCATTAACCTGAAGATGATGTATCACTACATAAATTGTGTTGCTTTGCATGACTGCAACATAAATACAAGTTTCATTTTTTCTCAATTTTTAACATGCAGGTGAGGGGCTGCATAAGGAGATCTGAATTAAATATGCAGCTGACACTGAAAAGAAATACTTCCTTTCTCATCATAACTTCAAATAACTCATGCAACACAGCTTCTGAGATTTATAAAATATTGATCTATAGGAACCTTGAAACAAATCAAGGCATACACAGCTAACCGGGGTGGGGAGTGGGGGGGGACCTAGACTGTACTATATCCTTGACAGCACAGAAGAAAGTCTCTAAGGAGCTACTTATAAGTCCTACTTCTTCTCTGTATCTGGCTTTTTTATATTGTCAAGAGGCACATGGAACCTATATGCCTAGCTAAATCTGGTATTTCCATCTCCTACTTCTGCTGTTCACCTGGGACAAACTCTCACACGCAGCCTCTATTGCAGCTGTCTCCAACTTTTCCCCTCAGATCTCCCCACCCCCACCACCAGTACTAACATGTGTCCACACTATCCCCTCCATTGTGAGTGGTGCCATAGCCAGAAGCAGGAACCACAAGCTGAGAGTGGGGACCAGTGCCAGCAGTGAGAAGCAAGGACCATGAGCCAAGAGCAGGCACTGGGGCTAGTGGTCAGGAGCAAGGACCATAAGCCGAGAGCAGGGACAAGGGCCAGCGGCCCGGAGCAAGGACCACGAGCTGTGAGCGGGAACTGGGGCCAGTGGTCAGGAGCAAGGACCACTAGCTGAGAGCAGGGACCAGGGCTAGCAGCCAGAAGGGAAGAGCATAAGCTGAGAGCGAGGAGTAGGGCCAGCGGCCTGGCTCAAGAACCAAGAGTGGGGGCCAGGGCCAGCTGCCAGCTTGGGAGCCAAGAACAAGGGCAAGGACCAGCAGTCAGGAGCTGGGCCCAAGAGCTGAAAGAGGAGACCTGCAGCCAAGAGAGGGGGCACAGAGGTGGCAGCCAGGCAGAGCCAGAGCTGCAGCTGTGGCCAATGCCGGAGTGGAGCTGGGGGGGGGGCACTCCCTCTCTGTCCTCTCAGGGGGGCTGGTCCAGGCCCTGCTCAGCCCCTCACAGATTGGGGACCATTGTTCTATGGCCATAGAAATTTATTTTTTAAGTAAACGTAGTCCAGAAGAGTAATGACATTGGTAGTCTAAATATATCACTCTCTTTATTCCTGATATTAATTCTCAGCCCTGCTCTTTTGCAACAGATAAACACAAAAATTTACTTTGTATCCTTCACACTAAGTGAACTGGAAATACTTTTCAAATATTCACATAGGCCACTAGTGGCTTTGGTGTTTAACATCTACAAATATTGAATTATCTTTTGGCAGACAAGGAGTAGGAAATGCCTGCTCTGGGAATTTCTTAATGCTCAGGAACCACTCATTAGGTACATTACTCAGTGATCTGAAAAGAAAGCACAAGGCAGGGCCCAGCAGAATAGACTGTACACTCTCTGGGGCAGGGATTGTCTGACTGTTGTGAGCCACTAAGGTCCCAGGCCATGACTCAGGCTGCTGGGCACCACCACAATACATGTAACAATAACAGTGGCCTTTCTCCAGCAACCATGACACATTCAGACAACTGAAGTATATTTTACTTGCTGTTTCTTAGAAAAGTCTTATTTTGTTCTTCAAAATCACAAGGATTTAAACCCCACACTGTCCTCCCAATTCCCAGAAACACCTTCTATCCCCTAATGTTTGTAAACCAATATAGAGATACCATACATAACCCACTAAATAGTTACCATCTTACATAATAATCATAAAGGTATTATGAGAAGAATTTGATTAGCTAGTGAATGTTCCAACTGAGCAGTCAAGAGAAACCACCCAGATCAAACTCATTAACCAATTTGCAGGCAAACTTTACAATTGTCTACGGAAAAGCAGTAAAGAAATCACACAAGTGTTACCTGCTATTTCACTTTCAAGTATTGTAGACTTTGATCTAGTTGGCACCTGTAGCTGATAATATGATTTGCACAGCAATCAACCATAAGCTAAAAATGTCACCCTCTCATTATCCTCTCTAGCTCACTACCAGTGACCACTCCAATCCTGCTTCCTCAGTAACTGAAGTTCAATGAGATAAAGACACTTATAGAGATTTTAAAACCCTTTGCTCATTTCCACCACTCTAATATGTTTCTTTTGATAACAGAAATGAAACCAGAATCAGCAAATGGAGTCAGACTCCCTGGTTTTCAACCCGTTTCCACCAAAATTGGACACTGCAATTCAGGAAAGTAAACTAACTGCTTTTAATTGCTATCTACCTTTTTCTAAAGTTTCCCATTACATTCACAAAAATTGGAATGGGAATGGCCACTGGCAGCTAACATTGGAGAGGGAAAGCTTTCACTTTCCATTGCTCAACAGGTGAACGAAAGACTTCTATGAACCTTGATTCTGTAATAATGTAAAGGTAAAGAAAAACACTTTAAGCATTCACTTTCAAAAACAAGAGGAAATTAGACACACTTAAAATTGGTTAACAATCTTTCACTTAAGATATAAAGATTTGAAAACATGTATAAGAGTAAAAGCATGATATAACCAGACCATACTAAGCATATGCACATGTCAATGGATTAAAGAACATTTCTAACATCTTTGTGGGGTCTGGCTTCAGTGAGCTCTGAGTCAGTCAGAGTCTTCCAAATAACCATGTGCCTTGCATCAATCTCTTAACCAGCTATGGGAAAATGATGGATTGATCCCTTATCTTATGAAAGTCTTTTCATGTGTTATCACTTATATAGATCAAAAACATAGTCAAGCAGTTTTCAAAACTTGAAATACTTGGAAACAGCTAGGTGCAGAATGCTGAAATTGCTGATATTGGTGCCTCTTTTAGGTGCAGCCTAAAAGAGACTCTTTAGATTTTTACTAATTATCATTTAACGAAAGAGCTCCTGTCAGCCTGAATCTCTTTTGGTGCCTTGTATTATTTTGCTCCCTTTGTCAGATGTTCACAGCACACCAGGGTTTATGGCATGATAATAGGTTTCCCAAAGTAACATCTAAATTGCTGCTGTAACTCAGACAGATCAGGATCTTTGATACTGAAGTAGCCCAGGCCAGGAAACAAACAAAATAAGTCAGTCGTTTATCTACTTACACTAATGCTTTTTTACCACCTCTTCTTGATATCCGTTGCCCTATTAACTTCAAAGGCCTCTGACCTAACCAGCAAAAGCAAAGCCTTGTTAGTGCTAGAAACTTCTTAGGTCAGAGTTTTGAGGGGTTCCATGTGTGCCAGCATCCCAAACATTGGGTATGGCAATTAAAACAACTCCCATTTAATTCTTTAAATTAGCCCCTTAAAGAAGCAACTGAGGCATCTATGAAACAGCATTCAGCTGTAGTCACTATAAATTATTTTTTAATTTAAGTGTTTAATATGTACACAATCCCTTTTATACATAAAAAGAAGCGTGTTTTTTTGGGGAGGGTTGGAAAAGAGGTCAGTTTATTGTACTTCTTTATGAAAAAAATCTTGAATAAAAGACTAGCTACAAAATTATGTAAATATATTTTTCCATTGTGCGGGTTATCAGTAAATGCATTTGGTAGAAAAAATTCTATGTTCTCTAATTGCCTTTATCCCGTTTTTGTAAAATGGCAATAGATACAAATCTTTGACAGTGAAGAAAAATAGTCAACCTTCTCTCTGCCTTCTCAGAACTCTGAGATAGATGCTCATGAAAAACACAGCTTTTAGCATAAAAAGAAAAAGATATTTCTAAGACAGGGGTCTCAAACTCAAATCACCATAAGGGCTGCATGAGGACTGGTACTTTAGCCTGAGCACCATACCACTGAAACCTTTTCATACAACAATATTGCAAATATCAGTGATGACAGTGTTGTTGTGGGCCGCAGGAAATAGCTTTAGGGGCTGCATGTGGCCCACGGGCTGTGTGTTTGAAACGCCGTTCTAAGACTACACAAATGCAGGCCTTGATACGGCAATGAGCGCCAAGTGAGAGCAGACCCCTGGACCCACACAGACACTCCTTGACTTAAATTGGGTCCGCACACCTACAATTCACAACCATCTCCACAATTCACTGATATGGGTTTTTTGTTTGTTCCATTTTACACTAATTGACTTTCTCCAGATGGAGCAAAAAACTTGAGGCTGCTATTCTCAGGCTGGTGTAACAACTTGAAGAAACGGAGATTCATCAAGCTAGGAGGGAGACTATTTCAATGAGATATTTACATTCAGGTAAAATCCTTCATCCTGAAATGTATTAAAATATGGCTTTAAAAACAGACGGTCATGCCTTTAGTCCCAAAATACAATTTAGTTCCAGTTATTTTAGTGAAAAAGAGAAACTTTAAAAAAAATCAGTATTTTTACTTCAGTTTAAAACTGATTTATATTTAAATAGTCCCCTGCTGGGTTTGCAACCTCAAAATTATGCTAACAAAAAAGACTAGATATCACTGTTGATTAAGAACCAGCTGACATGGGTGTGTCATTCTCCAAGCAGAGAGAAATGTTTGGGGTTTTATTTTTTAAATCAGCACACCAAAAAAAGCAATTTAGAATTGGAAGAGTTTTTCATATTTCTCCATCTAAAGTAAACGGTGTGGAGGAGCTGGCTGCACACATGGGACTAGCTCCTCTTTTATTCTCTCATCCGTCAAATGACTTCTCTATTAGAAAACTATTTCCCTTTTCACAATAGCAATTGCTCCTTGCAGTACTGATTGACGGGGAGATGCTCCATGACATATTCCACTGTATCAAGATGTTCCAAAGGGGTGGCTGTGTCAGTCTAGTTCAGTAAAACAAACAAGGAGCCCTGTGGCACTTGAAGACTAACAGATTTATTTAATGCATGAGATTTCATGAGAGAAAAGCCCACTCTGTCAGATGCTTTGACGAGCTTGAACAGAAGCACCCCTGGCCCGGAAAAAGACCCAGGGCTCTGGTGCCAATCTTCGGGGCTTGAGCCCTATAAGCCCAGCGCCAGTGATGCCCCTGATCTTGAAGATCTTCAGAGCACCTGATGATGTTGGATTTTCTCCCACAAAAGCTCATGCAATAAATAAATGTTACTTTTTAAGTGCCGCAAGGCTCCTGGTTTGTATTAAGATGTGCTTCAACACACCCTAAAATCCTTGCAGGACCTACAGCCTTATTTACAACACACGTAAGAACTAGTCTGTTTGAAAAACACTGTGTTTACCTGACTAGGCCCATTGGGTCCTAATGGCTGGTAATTTCTTTAGTACTGGACCTAGGCTGTGGAAGCCCCTCCCTGGAGATCTGTATGAGTAGGGTTACCAGATGTCAGACAAAAGGAGGAGATGTCCTCCTTTTCACCTTCACGTCCTCTGTCCAGCAGGCATTTTAAAAATACATGATTTTGTCTGGCTTTTTACTTACAGTGGTTAAAGTATGCTGGAACACCCTATTTTTTAGGGGGAAGCATTCCAGCACCCGTAAAAACAGAAGAATATTCCATTAATACTACATTTTCTCCATCCGTCCTCTAATGTCCTCCTTTTCAAACTTCCGTGTCCTCCTTTCCATGCTTCGGTATCTGGTAACCTACGCTCCCTCTAAGCTGTGTGCGTGTGCACTTGCCCACTGGTTTTGAAACCCACGTACACAGCAAAACAAAGCATGCACAAAAAAATTCAACAGTGCTAATATTTTATGCTCCTTTAAGAAGGCGATTTCAAGTAGCACCTTTCAAATAAGGTTTTGTAATTTACAAAATCATTTCCCTCCCCATATCGAAATAAAATCGAGACGTTATTTGCATCATACACGCTTACTTCGTTGCACTCACAAGTCTGACCACACTCACGGGAGTGTGCACAAATTTGGAGACGGGTTCCAAACATTTCCACAAAAGATTTTTTTTTTTTTTTTTTTGCGCAGGCAGCGTATGAAAAATTCGAGGGAACGGGGCTGGTAACCCTGTGTCAGAGCAGCTTGGACAGACGCACGGCAGTGTGCTCACCGGCTCCCACAGCGGGCTGCTCCTCCCCAGCCTCGCCGGGAGTGGCGCTGCGGGACCAGCACTCGGCGATGTACAGCGCCGGACACACCCCGGCCCGCCCGCTCCTCTCTCCCGCCGGGCTGGGGTGGGAGGCTGGCGGGAGCCGCGCTGCCTTGCCCAGGCTCGGGCAGCGGAAGCGCGGGGCCCCGGACGCCGGGGGAAGCTGCGCGCCGAGCCGGGCGGGCGGGCGGCAGAGGGCGCCGGGCCGGGCCCCGGGACGCTCCGCTCCTCCCCAGCCCAGCCCAGCCCAGCCCACTAACAAACTTCCAGCAGGCGGAAGCGGCCCCGCGCCCGTCCCTGCCCCGCCGGCGGCGCGGAGACCCACGGCCCGGCCACTCACCCCGCGCGCCGAGCAGCAGCAGCAGCAGCAGCGCCGGGAGCAGGCGGCGGGCGCCGCGCCGGGCGGGCATGCTGGCGGCGGCGGGGAGCGGCGCCTCTGGCTCCCCGCCTCCCTCTGCGGCAGCGCTCGGCGGCTCGCTCAGGCCGGCGGCCTCGGGAGGGTGCCTCTGCCGCCGCCAAGTCGCCGGCCCGGCGCCACCGGGCGCCAGCAAGCCGAGCGGCGGCTCGGCCGGGGGAGACGCGCCATCTAGCGGCCGCGGGAGGAGCAGCCAGGCAGCGCCACACGGCCGGCGGCCGAGCGGCTCCAATGCACAGACTCGCTGGGCTCCCTGCCGGCCCCGCATCCTTCTCCCCACCGTGGGCTCAGGGAGGCCGGCCTCCTTCCCCCCAAAATCCTGACACCTTCGCCTCTTCTCCATCCCCATCCTGTTCCGGCGCCGTCTCCCCACAGACAGCTCTACCCTGCTCGCCACACCTCCCCACTGCCTCCCCAGGTGCCGCGGCTTGAGTCCCCCACATCCTCACACCTCAAGACACCCCACCCTTCTCCCCAAAATCTTCATACCTCCACACCTCGCCAGACAGCTCCATTCGAGTCCCCCGCACCCTCACAC
>ML681992.1:22390450-22570116 GCA_007922195.1 Podocnemis expansa
CTCAAGACACCCCATCCTTCTCTCCAAAATCTTCATACCCCCACATGACCCCAGATACCTCAATTTGAGTCCCACACATCCTCACACCTCAACACCCCATCCTACTCCCCAAAATCTTCATACTCCCACACTTCCCCAGAGATACCTTCATCCTACCTTCTACATCCCATTCCCTCCTATGGGGCCATCCTTACAGTAAGGTGACGGGGCAGCCACCCAGGACCCCACACTTTGGGGGGCCCCCTCAGAGCTGGCTGGAGGAAGGATCAGATCTGATAAGCAGCATTCCCTCTAGTTACTCATAGACTGTGTGCACAAACAATTTCTTTGTGTGCACAAAAACATTTCTTTGTGAGCACCAATATTAGCACTATTGAATTTTTTTGTGCATACTTTATTTTGTTGTGCGCAGGTTTCATGACCTGTGCGCGTGCACACACACAGAGCTTAGAGGGAACAGTACTGGTGAGGCAGAATCGGGCCCAGCACCATGCAGAACGTAGCGCCCACAGGATCGGGCCTGCGCTGCAGCCAGAGCAGGAGAGAGGAACAGCGGCGTGCCTTCCCCCCAGCCACACGCACCACTTTTGGCTCTGTGCCGGAGCAGTGCAGAGGTGGTGGGAGGCAGGGGCGTCAGTGGCTGGGGGAGGGACCTGTGGCATGGGCCCAGACCCCGCCCCTGGCCTGCAGGCCCCGCCCCCAGCCTACAGACCCTGTCCCCTGGCCGGGGACAGGGCTGGGTGCTGCCGCGAGCGGCCAGGCCCCACATCCTGGCAAGGGAGGGGGCCGCCGTGGCTGCCAGCAGCCAGGCCCCAGATCCCTGGCTAGGGACGCAGCCGCAGGCGGCCAGGCCCCAGATCCCCAGCCAGGGACGGGGCCACCGCGGCTGCCGGCAGCTGGGCCCCAGATCTCCGGCCCGATTGGGCTGGAGATCCAGGGCACTGGCGCTGGGGTTCAGGGCACGTGCCCCGGCATGCCCAGCGCCAGTGACGCCCCTGGCGGGAGGCAGTGCAAGGCCCGTATCGCTACCACCCTGGCCGCACTGCCTCCTGCCCCCTCCCTGCTGCTGGTGCAACTGGCAGCGCTGAATTGGCTGCCACTTTTCACTGGCTAGCCCGGTCCCTGGCATGGGACAGCTGGCACAGGGGCCTGCCCCTCACCTTGGCTGGCTGGCCCCACCCCCTACTGCTGGGGAAGCTAGTGGGGGCCTTGCAGAGGGCGATTCGCCTGGGGCCCTGCAGCCCTAGGGACAGCCCTGTTCTAGATACCCCTGTATCCTTACATCTCCCTCAAAACATGACCAACCTACTTTCCCATGTTCTCACTTCCCCCCAAGATTCCCTATCCTACTCCACCACATCATCACACACACCCATCTCCCCAGACTCCCCCAGAGACACTTCTATCCTACTTCCACACCTCCTTGCTTCCCCCAGACACCCCCAGTCTACACCTCTATCCCATTCCCCCACCTTCCATATTTCCCAGACACCTCCATCTTACTCCCCCCTCCCTCGAGAGACACACCCATCCAGCTCCTTTCTACTTCTCATGTCCCTCAGTCCCCCCATCCAACTCCCCAGTGCACTGTCAGCGCCTCACACACACCAATCCCACACAACAGAGACATCCAGCATCCCTGTATGGACCTCCGTGACCCTTCTCCCATGAAAGCTCGTGAGATAAATAAATTTGCTAGTCTTTAAGTGCCACAGGACTCCTTGTTTGTTTTGTGATTAGTCATTCAAGTGCGAGGGCAGTGACCCTTTGGGAGAGGCCCAGCAGTAAGCAGTCTCTGGGGCTCTGGTCCTCAGGCAGTATCAAGCAGTAAATAGCTTAGGCCCCAGCTCTCTAGTTGGGCAGACAGCAAGCAAACAAGGACCAATCAGCCTATGGTAGAGGGGCTACCATTCCAGACTGAGATTGATAACAGGGATTAGAGGGACCCAGGCCCTACATCCTTCTGTCCCAGGGGAGAGCCTAGGCACTCTGACACGAGCCTGCAATTCTGAGGGCAGTGGTCCTCCCAGATGGAGAATTCTTGGCCACAGAGAGCCTTCTTGGGCTGGAAACCTGGACCATGACACCAAAACCAACCCCCTCAGAACAATAGAGGAGGCCTGGGCCCAAACCAGACTTGTGACTGGGACCCTGGGGTCACATTGGGAAGGGGCTGATGCCCCTTATCAGCCTGATTTGGCAACTTGGGAACCATTGAATGCCCAGACAAGAGGGGCAGGCTATATAACCCAAGCCCTGCCCCTCCCCCCACCCTGACACTCAACAAAAACAGGAGTCCAGTCTGAATCTAGGGCCCTGCTTTTCACGTGGCTACTTTTGAAACCTGCGGTGAGAATGCCTGGATATGGACTGCATCTTTGGTCAGGTCTTGGGGGGGGGGGGGGGTAGTCCCAAGAACAACAGCAGTCCTGCTGCAAACCTGAAAACCCACATGGAGGGAAAATGGACCCAGGTCACTGGTCTTTAAGGGTTGGGCTGTGGACAAATCCTTGTCTTCTGGTAGCTTGTCCCTGACTCTGACCCTGCACTTAAGGAGCTAAGACTCCAGTGCATTCTTGAGACTGTGAAGCCATACCACAGTGCCCAGGTCCCCCTGACCATAAACAGAGTGCCTCAGGTGATGAAGCTAGGACTGGCTTCAACACCTGCCTACTCTGTCATTCTAGGATGAGACTGTCCAGGAGTTGCAGAACTGTTCCAGGATGCAAACCCTTGAGCTTCCTCTATACGTGTGGACCTTGAAGAAAATGACAGGGAGCCCAGGAGATTGAGACCCTGATAAGCCACCCCACCAATGCTAAATCAGAACCACCCAGAGAAAGAAGCCACTGAGACCTCACTGGCAGACTTCAGCTGTGACCAAAGGGAGGAGCCCACCCTCAGCCAGGGCCTACACACAGCTGGCACTCATCAATGGAAAAGTGACTGAGCCCCTAGCAGGCAGCCCAGTGGACCCAGCAACCACTTCTACTGCACCAACTGAGATCTCTGAACCCACAAGAACCTGAATTTAGCTAGTTGTTCCTTGGTGCTCTCACTGGCCTGTCTGGAATTTGACCCATTATATCCCTGAAGCAGGCCATCTGGGGCAAGAGAATACCATGGCCTGGGTCTTTGCTCCCTTACTCTGGCTGGAATATATTACAACATGAAAGAATACTTTAGTTTATATCCTGACCCCACCAGGAGTGTGGATGACCCCCCTGGAGTGTTGATGGCCCCCCCTCCCTTTTCCCATGGTCAGAGTTCCCTTCAAACCGGTCACTATGGAGGTTCCCTTCAAAAAGGTCACTATGTACTAGATGGGGCCCTTCAGAAGAACAGTGCCAGGTTCTGATACATCCTTATCCTCATGGATTATGCCACTCACTTCCCCTCAAGGCCATTCCTTTACAGAACACCCCAACAGTACTGTTGTCAAGTGTTGGCTGAGTGTGTGTTCTCCCACTGTGTGTGTTGTCCCAACTCTGCACAGGTAGCCAATACAGCAAACTGTGATTGGATCACCCCACAGGACTGGCGCTGCAGTACAGCCTGGCCATGCCAGAGGCTCTCTTGCATGCCATGGCACAGCAGCTGGCCCTGCGCTACCCCCAAGAGTGAACTGAGCTGGCCCGGGGGTGGGACAGGAGAGCAGAGCCTGGCCTCTGAGCTGGCCTGCCCCACCCTGGGGGGGGGGCAGATTGGCCAGGCACAAGGGGCAGGGCAGGGCTTGCAATGCAATTGCAGAGCTTGGCCTCTGGCCCAGGGCAGCTCCCCTCCCCTCCCATCGCTGCATGGTGAAAGGCCCTCCACAACCTGTGGGCCCCTGGGTATGGGCCCCATAGGCCCGTGCATTAATCCACCTATGAACACAGGATGGTTCAATCAAAACATCTCTATTTAACATTTTGTCACAACATCTCTATCCATTACATTGTCAAAAGTATCATTATTCATCATATTTTAAAAATATCTCTATCCTTCACATTGTCATCCTGGCCTTAGAGAGGGGTCAGTGTGTCCTCCTTATCCTTAGGGAGTGAACTTTGTGCCATTCCTGTTATCAGGATGTTCTGGTACCAGCTTTCTAAAATTTGTTTTTCTGTGCCTAACACTTCTTAAGAAGGTGTGGGTTTTTTTGCAGTACCACCTCTGTTGCTTGCTAGTTTCTGTGAATTTGCATGCAGGTTCACAGCCTGTTAACTTCGCTTTATAACAGAAGAGTTTGACTGTTAATTTAGCTTATGCCTCCTACCCGGCCTGTCATCCTAGGCATTGTGTCTCAGGCTCTCACTTTCTACTACATGCACCATTGCAATGAAGTCATAAAAGTCTTCATCCAGATTGCATTTCCCCAAGAGCTGCTCACCAGCCAAGATACCAACTTAACATCCAGACTGCTTTTCCAGGTGTATGTGTGCTCTTGGGCATCAGGAAGCTAAAGACCTTAGCTATAGTCAGCCAAGTGTTGAACAATGGTGGTAAACAAGCTGGAGACAGGAATACGATTTAAAAGGGCAAATGGCCACTAAAGATATTGAGATTGTAAAATTAAATAACAAACTGGAAGGAACAGAATCCCAGAATGTGTGCTATGCAACTCAGGTAACTAAACTTGAGTAATGAAATTAGCAGCTCGTCAGTCTGCTAAGAAAGAAAGAAAGAAAGAAAGAAAGAAAGAAAGAAAGAAAGAAAATCAACTCCTGACCAAAAAAAAAAAAAAAAAAAGACAAAAAAGATTTCAGAATCTCAGGCAGCGATACTGTGGCTGATGAAAGAGCTTAACGGCAAAACAATCAAAGCAAATCCCTCCATTTGCCAGCAACAAATCCAGCAGGTTGAAGAAAAATTGGAACAGTACGAGGATTATTGTTAGAAACTTGCCCTGAGGCAAAGAGACTGGATGAGAATCAGCAGTAGTACTTCTCTTACTAGCAAGGAGGACAGCTCTTCATCAGGAAAAGAAGCAGCAAGATGGAAAAGAAATAACCCAGAACTTGACTTAAACAAAAAAAATCAACAACTGCCACAGCAGCACACCACTCAAGCAAGAAAACAAGCAGCAAGATATTGGACTTGCAGGAGAGGAGAAAAATTCCTGTAGCCTCAGTAATAAAACCTGAAGTAACACATCACCAGAAAAGAAAGGGGGGAAAAAAAGGTTGTTTAGAAATCAAAGGTTATTAATGTCTGAAACACAGGATGTCATAAATGGCTTATCCGTTAAGGGGTTATTTCAGAGACAGGCTCAACAAAAAAGGAGTGAGCAGGAAGAACAAACAGAACAAATTCAGTGGACTCTTGAAAGTACCGTCTCTAAAAATCAGGAAGACACTAAAGAAAATGTTGAGAAACAAAGCTAGGAAAAGGCACAAAAAAGCCAAAATTAAAAGTTGATACTTCAATAATTGGTGTAAGTTCCTCCAAGAAGAAAGCTAAGAAATCACTCCTCTTCTGATGAGGGAGTAGGACAGAGACTTGCTTAAAAAAAAAAAAAAGCAAAAACAACAACAAAATACACCAAAACACCAGATGCATCTGGACAAAGCAAAGAAATTGCAACAAATATGATCCTAAGTAGATCCCAAGAAAGTAATCAAATACATGTTCCTCACCAGAACAAGCTGAAAGTCAATCTATAAGAAAGGAGGGTCTGGGATTCCTATTGACTGAGAAAGTGTTTTTGTTTTGAGGTTTAGATAGATTCCTTTATGTTTATTTCCAAAGGGATAGCCATGCTAGTCTAGTCCAGCAAAAAAAACCAGGAGGCGCGTGGCACTTTTCTTAAAGTGCCACACGACTCCTTGCTTCCTTTATGTTTGCTGTTTGAGTATCATAAATAAACATTTTACTTTCTATGACTTATCATTTATGCATTTTAGTTTACTTTTATTATTTTCTGGCACACACATATGTCCATGATAGATAGGATGGAGATAAAGACATCTGTAAATATGGGGAAAAGCATAGTTCTGTTATAACAAGAGATTCAGAGGTAGGGTTCTGCGTCATCCTCTCCCTGGAGACGCAAGGGGAAGAGCACCCCACAGTCTACATCAGCTGTAAGCTATTTCTTCAAGACCTGCACTACTCAGTTATTGAGAAAGAATCTCTCTCCCACAAGTGAGCTATGAATGCTCTCAATTACTATTACCACTGTGCCCACTTTCTACTTATTACTGGCCATGCCCTCCTGAAAAGGGTGAACATTATGAAGAGCACCAGCTCCAGGTACCTCATCCTCCAGCCATGTGTTCACTGTCCAGTAACAAGCAAGAAAGGACAATGCTAATATGGACTTTCTGTCATGCTTAGGGAATAAGCAAGACACCAGTCTTGAGCACCAAAAGCTGGACTTGGGAGCAGCAGGGAATGTAATGAGGCAGAGTGCCCTGCTTGTTGGAGCCAGAGTGGGCAGAGCAACCCTCTGACCTCTGGTGCATGGAATTAGCCTAGGCCTGAGACTCATGCAGGAATCGGAGAGGCAGGACAGGAAATATAAAAGCCAGAACCTCTGACTCAGCTGTGGCAGAGCCAGGGAGGGAAACAGATGTCTCTAGCCCACTGTGGGCTTCCGGCATTGTTACAAAGCTGAGTAGTGCCCTGACCCTAGAGGAGACCAAGTGTGAGGAAAAGCTGGGGCTGCCAGCTGTCATTTAGCTAGAGGAGACTGGAACTAGATAGGAACTACTAGAAATGTTAGCTGCTGGATACCCCAAGAAGACAAAAAACCCTGAGCTATGGAGCCTAATCATAGAATCATAGGGTTGGAGGGGACCTATTGAGGTCATCTAGTCCAACCCCCCTGCTAAAAGCAGAATCACTCCAATAAATTATCCCAGCCAGGGTACTGTCTAACCAGGCCTTAAATGTTTCCAAAGATGAGGATTCCATCACCTCCCTAGGTAACCCATTCCAGTGCTTCTGTGACCCAGGCCTCCTGGGATAACCTTCTGAACGTGTCAAAATCAGGGCAATCTGTAAAACCAGGGGCCAAACCCCCAAACCACTGATGGGTGGTACTTAAACCAGACTCTCAGTCAGCAACAAAATATGCATCTGATTCCCCGCTCCGGTCATCACCAAGAATAACAAAATAGAAGCAGCTCCCTTTATTGCACATCAGCTCCTCCAGTCCCCACCTAGCCACTGGGTCAATCAAAGAAATAGGTTCTCCTGACCCCAAAGGGCCAGGCATATCACCCAGAACAATATAGGCTTGGATCTTACCCAAAATATCATGGTGCCAGCCAATCCTTTAGTGACTGCAATTATATGTGTAATATAACAAGGAAAGAAAGAAAATATGAGAGAGATTAATGGGTCAAAGTGAATCACATACATACAAATGATTTAGAGTCAACAGGAGGCAAGTTCTTGAAGAATTTGCAGTTTGCAGTTTAGTCCAATTCCTCTGGTAAACACCCAGCACCTGGGTGGATCTCAGTCCTTTGTTCAGTGCAGCAGAATACTTCCACAGAATGGTGTTCATTACAGGTTTCAGACTGAAGGCAAAATGGAGATGGGGCCGTTGCCTTTTATCATCTCTGCTTTCCTCATGCTCTGAGAGTCCTTGTCAAATCAAAATGCAGTTGAGTCACATGGTCAATCTGGGTGACTGAACAGGTTTCTTCCTAGACCCACTGTAGCTGGAAGCTTCCTTAATGGGCCATAAAGAAGACAATGGTTTTACAGCCCGCCCAGTCTTGGAATGCCTTAGAATCCAATAACTTGGGGTACAAATAAATATATTCCTAATTTCTATTACCGATATGACATTTATACATAACCTATATAATCATTCCTAGCAGATTGCAACCTTTCTATTGGTACCAAACATGACATATCAAATATGGATTATTGCAAATATGAAATATTAATATGAAAGATAATTATAAATAGTCCCCTAGACCCTGACAGCATCACAGCTTCACCACCCTCCTAATGAGAAAACTTTTCCTCATATCCAAACTCAACCACCCCAGCTGCAGCCCCATTGCTCCTTGTACTGTCCTCTGTTACTGCTGAGAACAGCTCTCTTCTTTGGAGCACCCCTTCAAGTAGTTGAAGGTTGCTATCAAATCCACCCTCAGTCTTCTCTTCTGTAGGCTAAATAAGCCTAGTTCCTACAGTCTCTCCTCATAAGTTGTTTGCCCCAACCCCCTAATAATTTTTATTTCCCTCTGCTGGACTCTTTTTAATTTGTCAATATCCTTTCTGTAGTGTGGAGCCCAAAACTGGAAACAGTATTCCAGACGTGTCCTCACGAATGCCAAATAGAGGGGAATAATCACATCCCTCAACATGCTAGTAACACTCCTACTGATGCAGTCCAATATGCCGTTGGCCTTTTTGGCAACAAGAGTACATTGTTGACTTATATCCAGCTTTCCATCCACTATAACACCCAGGTCCTTTTCTACAATGCTGCTACTTAGCCAATCAGTCCCCAGCCTGTAGCAGTATGCTCCTTGTATTGCAGCAGGAAGTGGCACAGAGAAACCAGACTTGAGTCAGGTTTTGCTGTGAAAACATGAGGCGATATGTTTTGGTGGTGTCCCTGCTGACCAAGTGGCAGAGCCCTCCATCATTGTCAGTGGTCTGGTAAAATAGGGTGGGCCTGGGTCCCTCTATTCCCAGTCTGGAATGGTAGCTCCCCCCACCATAGGCTGATTGGTCCATATTTGCTTGCTGTCTGCCCAGCTAGAGAGCTGGGGTCTAAGCTATATACTGCTTGATACTGCCTGAGGACCAGAGCCCCCAGATGCTGCTTACTGCTCAGCCACTCCCAAAGAGTCAGGGCTTTAACACTTGAATGACTAATTCCCCGGCTACTAAACGGCAATCATGGCGGTGTAGTAGGTAGAGTGGCCTTACTCTAAGCTGGAGGGGGAAGGACAGCCAGCAACACGCTACAGAGGCATGTAAATTAGAATTAGTTACAAAGAAATAAATGGTAAAAATGCAACTAACACCTAATTTTAAAAGCTACCTAAATAAAAAAGAGAATGTTTCTCACCACATGTTCCAGCAGTCTTACTGGCTGAACCTCTTTCAAGCAGAATATCCCCCCCACCCCTGGTCCAATGCTGCTTCCTTTGTTCCTCAGGTGTTAATGATGCCTTGGGTAGACGGTAAAGGAGATATGATTTGGGGCATCTCTCCTTTTATAGCCCTTTCTCTTGCACAAAAATCATCTGCAGCTAATGTTCAGGAATCAGGAAACAGAAAGCCTGTGTAGTCAGGAACTGTAAGCTACTTCTCTGTCAAATTGTAGAGTTTGTTTATTTAATTAATTATATAGCCCTTTACCTCCATCCTGTAGAAAAGAGGCCACTTCACCAGATGATGATCCCTTTAAGCTTGTTGTTTGGCTGAGACACTGGCTAGCCTTTGGCTCTGAGGAACTTATTTGTGGCTGCCCTCCAAAATATGTTGGAACATGTCCCAGTAATATAATTCAGTAGAGTCATATATCTCTACACACGCTGTTGCCACACAAATTTTACCAGGACAATAATGATTAGCCAGTCCCGAGTTTTCAAATGATATCTTACACTGCATGCTTTTTACAAAATTTAACATAGGTCTTGTAAAAAGGGTGAACAGGGGGGTATAGACTGTCAGGCTATGTCTACACACAGGTAGTTAAATCAATTTAACTTAAATCGATTTAATAAAATCACTATAAAAATCATTAAATCAATTTCAGCTAAATCAATTTAACAGGTCCACACTAGAAAGTCAAATCAAACTAGCATGTCCAGGGACAGGACTTGCTAGTTCGATTTAGGAGCGGTCCACCATGGGAGGTGTGGCAACATGGCCCCCTGGTAGGGCCACGCCTGCAGGCAATCCCATAAAAACAGGATCTGATCTCAGCTCTCTGTCCTTTCTGGCTGGCTGGAGACTGAGGGAGACAGGCATGGATGCTGCCCAGCTTCCATTTCATTGCTGAGCAGTAGCTAGGCCCTCTGCTAGCCTGCAGGGTGCCCTCTTGCATGGGGGCATTCTGTTTCAGGACTCCAACAGCCCCGAGCCTGGGCGCATCAACACCATATTGCTGGCCCTGAGAGAGGCCTTGGTTTCCCTCCTCTCCTCTGTGCCCCCTCACATCTGGGCACAGGAGACCAGCATGGACTTCTGGGAACACGTAGTGTTTTGAACTTAGGAAAATGAGCAGTGGCAGAGGAACCTCAGGATGAGCAGGCTCTCCTGGTCGCTGAGCTCACCCCAGTTCTGCGCCACAGGGACACTGTGTTGAGACCTGCCATCCCCGTGGACAAGAGAGTGGCCATCACTCTGTGGAAGATGGCCACTCCCAAGTCCTACAGGTCTGTGGCACACCTCTTTGGGGTCAGGAGGTTTGCTACTGATGTGGCTCTGCAGCAGGTCGCCAGCACCATCAGTGCAATACTGCTACCCTGGCTTCTCACCTCAGGAGAGCTGCAGGACATCATCACCAACCTCGCCACTCTTGGCTTCCTAAACTGTGCTGGGTTACTCGAAGCAACACACATTTCCAAGCAAGCCCTGGAGCACCTGGTGGCTGAGTACAGAAACCACAAGGGGTACCACTCAGACATATTGCAGGTCCTTGTGGACCACCGAGGCATCTTTCTGAACTGTTAAGTGGGCTGGCCGGGGAGGGTGCATGATACCAAGGTCTGTGCAACTCCGCCCTGTACCGGGGCATGGAAGTGGGTACCTTCTTACCCCCACATAACATCACCATTGGGGAAGAACAGATGCCCATCCTCATCATCACGGATGCGGCTTACCCACTCCATCTGTGGCTAATGCGGCCCTCCACAGGAGCCCTCGATGCCAGGTGGGAGCTTTTTAATCATCGCCTGAACTGCTGTCGCCAGGTTGTGGAACAGGCATTTGGATGGCTGAAAGTCCAGTGGAGGTGCCTCCTAATGTGCCTCCACCTCACAGAGGAGACCACTGCAGAGGTTGTCAGCACCTGCATGGCTCTCTGCACAATCTATGCGAGCTGCGGGGGGACACAGTGGCCCCATCTGGGAGGCCGAGGTGGAGCTCTTCACTGGCTGTTTTCTGCAGCCAGAGGCCGTGGCCCCTAGGGAGTGAGCACAGCAGAGGGCGGCCAGCGTGCGCAATGCAGTCGAGGATCTGTTCCTAAGTGAGGAACAATGAGGGTCAGGCCCACCATAACACACCCCCTTCACCCCCTTCCTGCCCCCACCAATTGCCCACCCACCTGCCCCCTCCCTGAGCCCCACCCAGTAAAGGGATGAACACAACTATTTTCAGTTTTACTTGTTTTATTTACAAGAAGGGGGGTCGAAGCAATGATGGGCTTAGGAGGTGGTAAGGGGGTTTGGGACTTTAGGTGGAGAACTAGGGGGTGGGGACTTTGGAGGGTCAGCAGCCTGCTATGGGGAGGGCTGTCCCAGGGCCCTGTGCCGGCATCCCATGGCCTTTCCCACGGCCATGCCGGCTCTGGGAGCGCCTGCAGTGAGGGACCACAGGCTCCCTCTGGGGAGATCCCTTGGCTGCCGAGGGGCCCAGGTGACTCGCGATGCCCTGCAGGCTGGCGGCAACGTCCTGTACAGCAACACTCAGGGCCTGCAGAGCATTGCTTTGCCACTCCATTGCAGCACTTTGTCGCTCCAACGTGGCGACAACGCGGTCATCGGTATCAGCCATCGGCTGGAGCTGCGGTATGGTGGTATCCTGGCGCCTGGCTAGCTGCTCCCTCCATGACCACGTGGCCTCCTCTGATCCCTGGCTTAGCTGCAGGATGCTGGAGAGGAGCTCATTCTGGGTCCAGCAGGCCCTTCTTCTCTGCCCAGGGGTGGCTGGTGGGGTCCCTGCAGTGTCACGGCAGAAGGCTGTGTGAGCTGCTGAAGGGAAGTGGAAAACAGGATTAGCCCCTTCTGCCTTCTAGCTTTGGCTGTGTGCAGCCTGCGAGCAGCAAACACCTCTGCCCTGCCTGTCCCCCTGCTCCCTGATCTATGTCCTGTGGGACACTGCCCTCAAGGCACACACGGCCGCGTGGTGCCCAGAGTCGTGAGCAGCAGTCTACCCTAGACTTGTCCCAGCGTGTCTCCCAAGGCCACGTGCCAGTGGTGCAGGCTGCATGCTCTCTCCCCTTGATGCTGCCACTTGTGGTTACCGCCGCCCCACTGCTGAGCAGCCCCCACTCTGTGTGGGTCAGGGACCCTGGCGCCACATGGCTCCCAGAGCCCATAGGAGGGTCTCTGCACCCCCTGGCCCCAATGCCCTGCCTGTCCCCAGGCCATATACCCCCTCAGTGCCTGTGCCACAGGCAGGATCTGTCTTTCCCGCAGGGAGGAGGGGGAACACTCACCAACAGGTGCGCCTGATGTTCTTCACGATGTCCCCTCATCAGGTCTTGCTCCACAGGCTGCACCTCCTCCATCTCCCCCTCTTCTGCCTCCTCCTGGGGGGTGGCAGCTCCCTCCTCCTGGGCAGGGAAGAGCTCTAGACTGGCTGGTGGGGCTGCAGGTGTTGCTGTGCCCCTGGGCTGGCTGGCGTCACCCATTTCCAGGGACGCCTCTGTGTCTTAGGAGCCTCCTTCCAGGGGAATGGCCACGGGGAGGTGGTGTCTCCACAGAGTCAAAGGTCCTGGCAGGGAGTCCACTGGGCCCCTCCCCGAGGACGGCATGCAGCTCATCAAAAAGGGGCAGCTGGTGGTATTTGCTGCCCCCTGGAGCTGCCTCACCTCCCTTGCATGGGCATAGTCCTTTCTCAGGACTTTGACTTTGGCATGCACCTGCTTGGTGGTGTAGTGGTGCCCCTACACGAACATTGCCATGACAATATCTGTATAGATATCCCAGTTCCGGTGCCTTGCCCGGAACCAGGCACAGATGTCCTCTCTGCCCCAAATGCCTATGAGGCAGAGAACTTCTTCGGGGGTCCACACAGGGGCCCTCCGACACCGCTGTGTGGTGCTGGCAGTACAAGACTCTGCCATGCCTGCCTGCACTGCTCATGGCACACTGCGATCTCCGGACAAGGGGCTTCCTTCTTCCCGGCCAGGGCAATTCACCGTGGGAGGGAGAAGGTCAAAACCGCATTAAATTGAAATAACAGTTATATTGAAATAACGCATCCACAAAATGTTATTTTGAAATAATCATTTTGAATTAGCAGTGGTTTCAATTTAAAGCTAGATTTTGTTGAATCGCTCTAACTTTCCTTGTTTCGTAATGATGGAGCTCATCATTTTGAAACAAGAAAGTGTCATGTGGACCTAAGCTTTTTTAATCTAAATAACCAGCATTATTTCTATTTAAAACCTGTGTGTGGACATACCCTCACAGTGATTAAGATATACCTATATTTGAATGTCTCCCAAGTAATGTGACAATTCACTCTGACAGTACTGCATTTACAGAAAGAGCAGAGTAGAACTTTCTTTTACACATAATACAGCAGTTGCCTAACGTTTGCGAGGGTCATTGATGGCACCTAAATAGGCTCACTAGAAATGCGTATTAAAAATAATGGAATCTTACATTTACTTTGAGAGACACACTGCTCTCCAGATTTAAAAAAGTACTAAATCTTGATTTGCATTTGAGCAGCAAATGCAATCTGTTTTCTTGAATTTGAATGTGGATTTTAACTTTCATTGTTTATGTTTGAAAAAACAGGTACTCGTCTTTGGACTTTCTATTCAAAGAAAGATGAAAATCTTAAACCTCTCAATCAAAAATCAAGAGGGCCCCAAGCAACACAGAACTTCTTTTCCCACTAATGCTCCATTCTCCACAGATCAATAAGTAATTCAAATGTAACTCTGGTGACTGCACTGTTTCACTTTGAAAAGCTGTTTTTACTAAAACTTGACGAGGACGGCTCCAATCAAAGAGATGCTGTCAAAAAAAGTTTAGACACAGAATTCTGCCTATCTTAAACATTTATTATAATTTGGTAGAAAATTAGTTTCTAAGTACTATCATGATGTCAACACAGCTAAGACTTTAAAAAAATATATAAATGCCATTTCTTCCTTCATGACTAACAGACTGAATGCTGATACCTTGGGTCATTTAAGACATTTCTGGAAAAGGGATATTTTTTTAAAAAACTATTTAAAGCAGATTATGATGCCCTTTGAAAAATGTATATAACAGCATTTATATCAATGGTTTTTGACACCTGAGGTGTTCTGTGCTATACATCTCAAACTCAAACTCAAGTCACCATGAGGGCCTCATGAGGACTAGTATGTTAGCCTGAGAGCCACACCACTGAAACCTTTTCATACAATCATATTGCAAATATTGATAATGATTCTGTTGTTGCAGGCTCCAGGAAATAACTTTAAGGGCTGCATGTGGCCTGCGGAATGTGAGTTTGAGGCCCCTGCTATACATTGTGTCTACTGTCAAATAAGATCTTTAATCTTAGATGTGTATGGAGCAAGTCTGGGAAAACTCCATTTTTCTTTCAGAATCCATCTTCGTTTGTCTTGTCCTTCATCGTGAAATACCTTCTCCATGAACCTTTCCTGCTCTTTGGCACTAAAGACAGACAACCAGAGGCAAGAAACTCCAAAACCTGCCTAGCAACAGAAGCACACACACACGTGAAATCAAAACAGTTCGGGGCTCTTTGCTCTAGAGGCAGTGTGAGCACGGGTGGTCTTCTGAGATGCAGTAAGAGGAGCAACTGTGCCTTGGAAGACTTGATCAAAGGGTCAAGATCCAGTTCTTCTTTCATCCTCTCTGCTTTGCTCCTGATTTACCTGTTCCCATGTTCATGCTGTGTTCTCTTGGTTCCTGTTCTGCTCCTTCTACCCATCCTTTGTGCGGTTCAGTAAGAAAGTTCCAAAGCCGTAGCATGTTAGTCTAGTTCAGCAAAACAAGCAAGGGGTCCTGTGGCATTTAAAGACTAACGAATTTATTTATCGCATGAGCTATCATAGGAGAAGAATCCCACTTCGTCAGATGCTTTGAAGATGGGGGAACCTACAGAATGGAAGGAAAATAAATGCAGAGAAGTATAAGTCATGGAATCAGGTCACACTGTAACAGCAAATCAAAGCAGTTGTTAAGATTTAAACACTGGGGAACAGCATATATAGGAAGATGAGGTCAAATTACCTGTTGTGATGAGAAAAGAATCCAAAGTCCTTATTTAGGCCTGAGGAGAGACAGTCAAATTTATAAATGAATTCCAATTCTGTAGTTTGTTTTTGAAGCCTTGAGCTGTTATTCATCTGTCTGATGAATACAAATATTACTGTTCAGTAACAACACATTTGAGAGAAGTCAACCACTATCCATGGTTTTTTGTTTGTAGGAAAGAGTTCCAGGTTTTATGTCTGCCTTCTCCTCAGCCTCTGAGCATTTATTTATCTTGTATTATTTGTGCCCTAAAATAAATACGTACCTGTTTCATCACTGAAATGCTTGTTGTGTAATTCTGACAGGACCCTGTGATAGAGATACAGGAAAAGGGGTATGAAGGTGAGGGAGGGGTCCTGTGTTCTGATTTAATTAAAATGTTCTTTTCCCCAGATCCTCTGGAGACAGGGCATCCCTCCTGTCTGTTGATAATAGATGAGCTCTGTGCACTTAGTCCATATTTATTTAATGTTTTTAAAAGCTCCACCTCCTTTTACAATTTAGATTGAAAAGACAGAGGGAGAAATTCTAACTCCACTGTAGTAAGTGGGCACAAGATTTCATCTAGTGGCTCTGATTCCATAAAAACTTGTGATTTTATTTTTACACATATGATAGCCCCAAATCATTGGGACTAGGAGTGCATACAGTTAAGTCTTTGTATAAGCATGCACTGGAGCAAGGTCAATATGAATCATTTGTTTATTTACCAATCAGTCAGACGCTTTCTGTGGAACAACAAGAAGCCTTCAGAACAACCAAAGATCCAAAGGAGAAACTGGAAACCTGCAACATTAGGGATGACCTACTTCACCAGCACTAGCATACATATAAAGATGAACCCTCACACTATATACTTTTGTTATACAACCAGGTTGCCTAGGACGCACCACCTCGTAATCTGTAAGGGCATGACTCACCCTGATGTGGGTCTCTGCTGATACATCTCTGGGTTTGTCTACACGTGGGACTTAATCCACTGCTTTTTGAGTCATGACAAGAAACATGCAATACACAAGCCACACTAATAGAATCCATGAGATGGTGTGCTCTCCTTCAGTGCAAACTATTGCACACATACAGGGGTTATAGTAAGGGGGAACACCTCATAACGCTGTTCTGAGGCCCCCTGTTTTAGGGATCCAACACTGCATTCCAGGGCCCCCCCTCAAACAGGGGGACGCACCAGAATGTTGATTTCTGGGGCCCCCTAAAAATAGAGGGACATGCTGGAACACAATGTTCTGGAGCGTTCCCCTCTGGGCCTGAGGACGGGAGGAGTTGCAGGCTGGGGCTAGCCTGGCCACTCCCCCCACCCGTCCCCAGAACCTGTGTGGCTCCGCCCCTTTCATCTGGGACCTGGCTGTGGGTGTGGCCAGGCCCCAGCCTCCAGCCCCGGCTCCTCCTTGCCGGCCATCTGGCCAGCCAGCGCTGTGACCTCCTGCCTCCCAGCCAGCTCTTCGTCCAGGTAAGGGGACTGGGGGAGGGCTGGGGCAGTCGGGCAGCCAGCAGAGAAAGCATGGAGGCAGGGAGGGCATGTGGGGTGGGGGGTGAAGGGGTTGGGATGGTGAGCTGGGGAGGGCTTGGGCAGCTGAAGAGGGTGGGGGTTAGGAGGGCTGGAATGGGGGCAGGGAGCTTAGGAAATGGGGATTGGGGCTGAGAAGAACATGGGGAGAGGGGTCTGATGGGGTAGGTGTTTTGGGCGCAGTAGTTGTAGTGGGGGCTGGCGTTTGGGGGGCAGGAGCTGGGGTGCAGGAAGAGGGACCCACCCCTGTGGGAAGGGGACCTGCCTAATTAGTAGCGTTCCGGAGCCCACCAAATTATACTTTAACCCCTGCATACACGACAGTGTGGCTTGCTATATACTAACAGTTAGGTGTTCTCAGAGCAGTGTGCATTCCAGAAAGCACTGCTGAGTAACGGGTTTTTTTTGTGCTGTACATTATAATTTGCACAGTGCAGTGGTTCCCAACCCATGGCCCGCTGGGTCTTTGAGAGTGGCTCACAGCTCCCCTCCTAATGACTTCAAAAGGGAGCCATAGCCAAAGGACCCAGGCAAAGTGTGTTGCCTCTGCAGGCTCCTTGCTGTGGCCAGGAGATCAGTGCTCCCCTGCCCCAGCTATAGCAAGGAGCATGACAAAGCATTCTGGTGGGTTCCTAGGTGCAGTGTCTGTGCTGGAGCCAGAAGGTGGGGAGCACTGATCTAAGAAGGCAGCCACTGCCTAAGTACCTAGGCAATGTGCAGGTTTTCCCAGCCAAGGGGACAGGAGATCCTTCTCACTGAATTCCTTCTCTCTAGTTGCAGTTGGTGAGGCGGGAGACTGCTGGTGGAGACTGGTGACCAGGGGCGTTGCTACCCCAAAAAAAGAGTTGCGCCCTTCCTCTCCCTGGCCCACTCCAGGAGCTGGATTGGGCTCCTCCTGACAGCCTGGCCTGGATCCAGCCCCTTCCACTGCCGGGGCAGGGCTAGAGATGGGTGAGGGCTGGAGCCCTGTGGGCACCACAGCAGTGATGCTTCTGCTGGTGACCCTTCGGGATTGTAAAAATTATATTTGAGGCCCCCTGAGCCAAAAAAATTGGGAACCACTGGCATAGTGGAAGCCAGACACACTCAATTTTCTTTAAAAACTACAATTTTTCCACTGTCTCTGCCCCACACTTTCTTTCTGGGTGAGCTATTGTCATTTTCAAATTGCTGTCAGTCAGCATGGACCCAACAATGTTCCATGCTGCTATGTTGCAAACTGTGAATAGACAAAAGTTGTTTGGGCTTGCGACAGGCTGCTCCCCAGATCCAGTCCAGTGTGCCGCTGTGACCCACCGATTCCCACTCCTGAACCCTGATTTGCCCCGCTTTGCCAAGTGACCACTCACACCTGAGTCAGTCCACTCTGGCCTCTGGCATGCAATTGGTCCCAAGCAGTGGGTGTGTGCCCTCTGGCTACTCAAGGGATGGTCCGCAAGTGAGCACCCCCAGCCCCAATTACCACACCAGGAGCCCCTGTCTACAGCAATTGGGCCTCATTCCCAATCACCTTACATACAAGTCCATCCATTTAACAAAGAAATGTATTGTGCACAGCCTTCTTCATTCACACCCTCTAAAGATCACACAACTTTAGATAAAATAACTACCAGTTTATTAATCAGATTATAATTCTAAGTGAGAATATGGCCAATCATGGCAGAACCACAATATAAATGAGTCAGGACAGACTGCAAGGAAATAAAAGCAAAACATGCATACTAACCTAACATTTCCACTTAAATTCACCTCATAGTCCAAATTTATGCTTAAGGTGTTCGGCTGTCAGATGTTTGCACAGCCGGTCTCTGCCTGAGGCCAGACAGGACCCAGATCTTGCTTAAAGGTGTTTCAAGATGGAGAGCCCCAGGCAAGAAGTCCCAAATCCCTCAAAGTGTCTTTCTTTGTTCCAAAACTCCTTTCACCCTTCCCTTTCTGGGCAGAGGTGATCTTTTTGTCTGGCTGGAGCCAGGGAACTCAGTTACCATGTCTTTCCTGCCTCCTCCAGGGGTTTGCTTGCTGCCGGGAGAAAACTCTGTCTCCCACCCCCCGAGCCATGCTAAACACGCTACACATCTGAGCACATTCATGAAGCTGTAGGAAACATGATTATCATACTACACAAGCAGAATAGGTTATAAGCATCTGTACAGAAACACTGCATGGTGTAATTGGCCTAAAAACAATGAATTCCAGAGTACAAGTGAACAGGAAAATCATATAGACCATAACCCAGGGTGCACAGGTGTGCATCCCAAGACAGGGCTGCATTTCAACACTCTTAGTCAGATTAAGTCAGTTTTGGACTCCACCCACCAGACTGATGAGCAATTGATGTAGCAGCAGCAGTTTTAGTGGTGGAGGAATAATAAGATACTCTCTAGTAGAGAAGTAGTCCTAGAGCCACTTAGCACCATGCAGTGCTGTTTCCAGTCTAAGGAAACCAGATGGAATGATGAGAGGTTATGGAGACCTGAGATAATCAGCAATGGTGAGAGAATTTCGGCATGGGGGTGGCAGCCTTTGAAGTATGTATTGAAGTAGCTCTGTAGCAGTGTAACAAAATATAGTGCCCCATATCCCTTGCTATTGCCATCTGGAAGCTGGCCACTCCCACATTCTACCAGGCCATGGTAAACCAATTCAGTATTGGGAAATCAACTGCTGGGGCATTGTAAAGCAGGCAATGAAAAAGATACTGTTGCACTAGGTCATATAGCTTAGTAATATTCAGGAGACTGATGGCTTTCCAGGTATGGCATTCCTAAATTGTACGGAGGCAAATAATAGGAACCCTGTGCCTATTATTCGCTTCTCCCTAATCAGGGATCATAATTTATAAACAGAAAAGGGTATTTCTCCATGGTGTTCCAAGAACCAACTGACATTTTGTCAAGCTCTCTGGAGTGGGTCAAGAGCATGGGTGACTGGTGACTCCTGCCTTTGGGAAGGATGGGCTGCCGCCTCCCCTACCCCTGCCTGAGGCTCCACACACTCCCCAACTCCAGCTCCCACTTGGTCCCCTCCCACTCCCACCTTCCCACATTCCATTCCCACTGTCTGCTCTCCTCTCTCAAACCAAACCACAATGCTTCGTTGTCCCAGCTGAGTCAGGCTGGTCCCTGCCCAGCTCCATTCAGCAGCCCAGCCCCAGACGGTACCAAGCATCAGCCTGGTGCTTCAGTCTGTCCCCCATCCCATGTCTGTCCCTCCCCAGCTGCAGACAGAGGCTTGCATTGGCTTAGTTAGTCCCCTAGCAGTTAGGAGGTCCCAGAAACTTTCCCCAAGGAAAGCTGGGTTGGGGGACCCCTCATGTAAGGGGGGAAGGAGCCATGGGGCAAGGAGGGGTTCTACACGTGGGCGGCACAGCTCACCCTATAGGGGAAAGGGGGCAGAGCTGCCCCCTCCAATCTGCACTCCCAGGACCCTGAGAGGCAGTGAATGAATCACTCAGTGACAGGTGAGCATGCCACAGGGCAGGGAAACTGAGGCCAACAGCTAAGCTACTGCTGGGAGCAGCAGCCTCAGAATCAGGAAGGACACTGAGGGAAGAGCTCAGATTATGCCTCCAGGTGGGTTGGGTGAGCAGGGCTGCAGCCACCACCACCCTGCAGCAGCAAGAAGTGTGGAGAGCAGAAGGTGAGGCTTTTCTCCTTGTCCCCAGATTGGTGGCCTGCTCTGCTCACATGGAGAGCCCCTCCTTTTCCAACACAGCTCCATCCCCTCTTGCCCCAACTTTCCAAGTTTGGGGGAGTTTCCTGGGATCCCCCCCAATGACCTGAGGATTAAACCCAGGAGAGTCCCAGATGGTGGGAAGATTGGAGTGGGTTGGGGGACAGGCTGAGTAGTGATGGAGTGTAGGTGGGGTGAGGGGCAGAGTGGGAGCTTCTGCTTGGGAAACCTTAGCCTTCCCCTCTCTATTATACCAATCACCCATGCTCAAAAGCATGATTACAAACCTCAGGGCAGATTGTTAAGAAGTAGGGCATACACCCCAAACAGGTCATGAATTCTATACACAGATTTCATCTACCATGTACCAAGTGTAAGCTCCTCAGGCTCCAACAGCCTAACCATGGAGTAACATAGTATCCTTGGGTACTCTGGTCTATTGTGATAGATGGTCCCTTAATCACAAAAGTATTCAGACTCCTCCCATTCTCAAAGGACCAGTCACTTACTTCCTGTCAATTGCATTTTAGATCTTACACTAAAGACAGCACTTTTAACCAGCTCTATAATTAAGTAAGGCTACATCACTAGCAAGTTTATAGCTGCACAGCTTTATTGATGTAGCTGTGCTTGTTTAAAAGTCACTAAGCATGGCCACTCTAGGGCTATATTTACACTGCCAAATTAATTTGGCCCATGGCCTCACTAGGCTTTCCCTAATCCGAACTAAGAACTTTAGTTCTAACTAAGCACAGGCAAGACTCAAAGTAATGGCTAGTTCAAACTTAAAAAGTTCTAACTAAGTCATTAGTTCAAACTAGTCACATGGTCAAGTTCAAACTAAAATTTAGTTTGAACTAGGATGCACAGCTAGTTCAAACTAAAAAGCCACGGTTAGTCCAAACTAGCCCAAGGCTAGTTCAGACTAATCGCGGACTTTTTTAGCTTGGACTAGAAAGTCTGAGCTAAAAAGATAAATGTAGACATAGCCTATGACTGCTTGCTGCCACTGATACTGACAAAACTTACATTGCTCAGTGGAGTGTTTTCTTCCACAACCCTGAGCAACGTAAGTTTTGCCAATGCAAGTGGTAGGGTAGACATGGCCTAAGAAAAAGAAATGAAAGTTATTTACAAGGTCAAAGCAGATAAACATATACCCACAAATTACAGTCTTAAATCCCAGAAGATGATAGAAGCATCTATATAAGGCAGGTTTCATATATCCCCGAGGGCTAACCCAGGCCAAGCACTCTGCATATTAAGTAAAGCGGAGTGGCTGTGATGCCCATGCTCTGCTAAACTTTTTACTTGGCAACTGAAGCGTCAGCAGCCAGCATCTGGTCTATCGCATCACTTGCCTAAATTCCTGCTTTTTCTCCATGTCAATCACCAGCTTGTAATTATTGCCCCCACCTTCACCCAGAGGCACACTCGCTTTCGCTGGCATGTGGCAGGGCTGGCCACCAGACATCAGAATCTGCTCCCTAGCCTGACCTGGGGCTGCATGGCTTTCTGCTGTTCCTGCCCTGGGCCGCATGCATTGACCCAGCCACAGCTCCCAGGTACATGCAGGCTGTGGGTGGCTCTGACAAGGGCACTCTGCAATACATTCAGGGCATGGGCTGCATGGGCCAGAGCCCACTGATACTCCAGGCTGCAGGCATGAAATTGAAGCTACAGGCAGAGCTCCTACAAGATGTGGGAAGAAAATGAAGGCGGAGCCGGGCTGGGGTTGGAGTAGAGCTGGGTTTGGGACTGATCAGGGAGGCAGTGAATGAGGAAGATAGAATGAGGGTAGAGCCAGGTTAGGGGTAGAGAGGGAGTGAGGGCAGAGCTGAGTTGGAGCTTGTCTCAAAACAGAGAGGAAATGAAGGCCTCGAGCTGAGCCTGGAAAGGGTTACCAGATGTCAGGTAAAAGGAGGACATGTCCTCCTTTTTACCTTCACATTCTCCGTTCAGCAGGCATTTTAAAGATTTATGATTTTGTCTGGCTTTTTACTTACAAGGGTTGAAGTATGCTGGAATGCCCCAGAACACCCTGTTTTTAGGGGGAAGAGTTCCAGGGCCCCCTAAAAACAGAATAATATTATATTAATACTACATTTTCTCCATGTGTCCTCCAACGTCCTCCTTTCTGTACTTCCCTGTCCTCCTTTCCATGCTTCTGTATCTGGTAACCCTAAGCCGCAGGGCAAGAAGGGGGGCTGAATGCAGTTGAGGGAGGAGCAAGGCTGGAGGTAGAGCTGGTCTGAGGCAAGGGCAAAACAGGGCCTCAAATGTGGACCTCTTCCCTTTGAGGGCTTGCCCTGCCCTCCCACTCTAAATATTCCTCCACACCCCCCAAGAGCACCATGCCCCACTCTTTGTGAGCCATTGATCTAAATAACCAGGAATCAAACACAAACGAAGTGGCAGTTTCAAAGAAACTGTGGCTAAGCTCTGTCCCCCCAAGCAGGGATTTCCCTAACACCCCCCATACACCACCCCTACACATGCCCCTGAATTTCCCAACACCCCCCACAACTGTCAGCTAGTAAGTGTTATAGTAATCTAGTGAGCACCCCAACACCCCCCATCTCCTTCCACACACACCCCAATTTCAAGTCCTGGGGAAGCTGCTGAGTCTCTGTTGCAGTTCCATATAAAATTTGAACTGAATTCCTTGAGGAAATACGAAATAGGGCCCTCAAAACTTGAACTGTTTAGAGCAGTAGACAGATGGTGTTTGCATAGACATGCCTCTGCCTGGGTGCACAGCATTATGGAGCTGCTTTCCCAAAATAATTAATTTTGGCTGTTCTGGGATTACAAATCACACTAGTTTTCAAATGCAGGGGTAATTAAATGTTGTTATCCTTACTGTATGACTAAAGGGCAGTAGAACTATTCTTAGTATGTGCTGATTGAGGGTGGTCAGCCTAACTTTATCATCACTTGCTAAGCAGTGGGTGAGATGCCAAATACCAGTGAAGATGAATGGGTGTGGATTTTGCCCAAAGAGTCCTAGATACTATTTCATCTGTGCTTTTCCTGTGTCCAGTGACAAGGGCTGATTAGACTTAGAAGTCTGAGTTTCTAGACCAGTGGTTCCCAACCTTTTCTCTGCTACGGTACACCTTGATACCTTTAATTATTTTGAGGCATTCCACCATATAGTTGTTACATGAACTCATGAATATTCATAAGCTAATCCACAAGTCTGAGTCCTTTTTCAAAAAATTCTGTGGCACACCTGCTCAGGCCTGAGGTTCACACCTGTGTGCCATAGCATACTGGTTGGGAAACACTGTTCTATATGATGATTCTTAAAGCTGATATCTCTGCTTAACAGGTCTAAGAGCTAAGCCTTAGGCCTTGTGTGAAAACAGTGGAAGACAACACAGACTGCACAGGTTGTGAGGTTCCCCATTACCAGATGAAATCATGGAGTGCTGAAATCACTAAGAACTGGATTAAGTAGTGGAACATCAGAACAGGAGACTGTGGTAGCAGAGAATGGCGACCAGTGACAGTAGAGAGATAGCCGGCAGAGAGAAAGTGACAGCTGTGAGCAGTTTTGCAGGGGTAGCAGAAGAACCCCCTATCACTCCAGAGATGTTAGGAGAATGCCCTTGTAAACACACCTCTGAACTCTGGGTCTTTGCTGACCAAGGACAGTCAACTGTGAGTGGAGTACAGTGGATGGAAAAGGGTTGATGTGTTAAAGCAGGGATGGGCAAACTTTTTAGCTTGAGAGCCACATCTGCTGTATGATGGCTGTGCCACACCTAGTGGGAAAGGGCCAGGACTTGGAGGAGGGAGTGGCTGTCACTGGGCCCATGCTGTGGGAGAGGGGTGGCAGCCATATGCCAGCCAGGGCGCCCCCACTTGGCCCACATGAAGGGGAAGGGAAGGGCTTGAGAGAGGGAGTGGCAGCTGCACTTCAGCCAGGATGCTGCCACTGGGCCCATGTGGCAGGGAAGAGCCGGGGCTGGGAGCAGGAAGCGGACATGCTCTGGCCAGGCCCAGCTGGAGGGCCTGATGTGGGCCATAGTTTGCTTACTTCTGTGTTAAAAGGACATTATTTATTGGGTTTTTCCCATTTCCAGGTTGGAAACTGAGGCAAGGGACACTGCCTAATGCATTGTGAGATTGGGTTTGCTTATGGCCACATGCTTTTGAATATGGCTTGGGTGTTTTCCTGGAAGTTCCTTTTCATTTTTAATAAACATTCTTCTTGTTAGAGACAGACCTGGTGCTTGCGAATGGGGAAGTATTGTCTCTTAGAGATTCCCAGAGGTGATGGTGTTCCCACGTTACTGTGTGAGTGCTTGAGCCATTTCTATTTCTTATTGTTAATATGACCTCCTAGATATTGAACCTGGACCTTACTGCTGATGATTCCACCTGATTGAAGGGTTACATGCCTATAAAACACAAATTTAAGGGAAAAGGGAACACAACATTACATTGAGAAGACACCACAATAAATCAGCTGCACATTCATATGAATAATCAGTAAGACACCCACCCTCAAAATATCTTGGGCCAGTAGTCCTTTTCCTCAGTTTCTCCCAGGTTGGATTGATTTAAATTTCTGATCTTAATCATGATTTAAATCAATTTGTCAAAAACCCTGCTTCAAATCACAGATTAAAAATTGCTCTGTATTTTGTACTTCTTATTTTCCTAAAGAGAGGTTGATTTTCATTGTTTGGTAACCATTAAAACAAATTGATTTGCAATCAGATACGCTCATTACACTAAAACTGATCCTTTTTTTGCTAACTAGAAGGAAGCACTATATCTATTCACATTTAATTAAGCAATTATCTTAACTAATGTTTAATTTATATTCTTTTTACATTTGTTTAGCATGCAACATTCCTTATTTTCTATTACTAGATTAATTTTTAATTGTGATTTGTGTCAAGCTTGATGATGGAAATACAAATTATATTAAAAATGTACAAGAAGCATTTTAATTTTCTTAAATAAAACAATCAGATGTTGGATGCATAAAGAAGTTTATCAAAAAGTTTTGCACTTAAAATGAAACGATTTATTAAACATCTTATGTATTTAAACTATTTATGTGTAGTACATTTGAATTGTTTCTGGTCAGTGTTCTTCAAGATGTTAATAGGCTTCGTCCTTTCACACCTAATTTTATTCATAGACTGGAAGAGCTAGAACAAGCTTTCTACTAAAACTGTTGGCTAACACCAAGATTAGAATCAACAGCCAGTCGTAAGCAATGCTCCTGGGTCCCCACACTTGTTATCAAGAAGCCACCAAAAATAAATACACAGTCCCCTTTACTGCAGTCTCAGATTCCCAGTCAGCAATTAAATCCAGTAAAGAGACAAGTTATTATTTTTTAAAAACAAAACAAAACAAAACAAAAATCCATACCTCTGTTCACCAGAATTTTCTCCTGGTTCCCAAAGGGTCTGTCACATTGCCAGATCAATATGGGTTTGGATCTTACCCAAAGTATCATAGGGCCAGTCCACCTTTTAACATCTCAAACTAAAGGTTTATTATAATGGAAAAACAAACAAGGAGTCCTGTGGCTCTTAAAGACTAACAAATTTATTTATTGTATGAGCTTTTGTGGGAGAAAAATCCCACTTGGTCAGATGCTTTGAAGATGGGGAAACTAACAGAATGGGGGGAAATAAATACAGGGAAGTTTAAGTCATGAGATCAGGTCACACTGTAACAGCAAATCAAAGCAGTTGTTAAGATGCAAACACTGGGCAACAGCACATTGAGAAAGATGAGGTCAAATTACCTGTTACAGTGAGGGAAAAAATATCCAGAGTTCCTATTAAGCCCTGAAGCAATGCAATGCCTGCCTGTGCTAGGGCCCTAGGCTGGTGGGAGAGGCAGGGCCGGACCAGGGGCTGGAGCCAGGGCCAGACAGGGGGGCACTGATGGCAGAGGCCCGGGGGTAGGGTTACAAGATACCAAAGCATGGAAAGGAGGACAAGGGAGTATGAAAAGGAGGGCATTGGAGGACACATGGAGAAAATGTAGTTTTAATGTAATATTCTTCTGTTTTTAGGGGGCCCTGGAACACTCCCCCCTAAAAATAGGGTGTTCTGAGGCATTCCAGCATACTTTAACCCATGTAAGTAAAAAGCTAGACAAAATTATGTATTTTTAAAATGCCTGCTGGATGGAGGATGTGAAGGTAAAAAGGAGGACGTGTCCTCCTTTTGTCTGATGCCTGGTAACCCTACCCAGGGGCCCGGCAGCCCATGATGCGCCACTGCCTTTTGGTGTTCTTAATCACAGGCTTTAAATGCTGTAATAAATGTTGTATTTTATTGACCAATTCCCATGACAGGCATTTTTTTTTCTATTTTAGTTTTACTATTTGTTAGTTTTAGAAAGCAGCTTAAGAGCTATTATCAATTTGGATTTACTGCCAATGATGAAAGGGACACAAATGGAGAGTCTTAGATGTTACTTTGCAAAAAAAAAAAACCCCAAAACTTTAGAAGCTCCACTTACAACAATGTATTGTAAAGTCACTGCTGATGGTGGCCTTGTTTTGGGACAATTTGGTAGGGGTTGGTTCTACTTTGAGTAGCATTTGGACTAGATGTCTTCCTTAAGGTCCTTCCAACCCTAATCTTCTATGATTATGATTCATATTCACTTGTGTGAAGTGAGGAGTGAAGCAATGGGGCCTTCTGGGTTTTTAGGCAAAATTACCATTACCTTCCGTGATGTAGCAAGGTTTTCACTCAGTAGTTTACATGTAAAGGGACTGAAGAAATCCAATTTTTCCTAGTTATGGTGCTTATGGGCCTAACTCTGTGCCCCCTCAAGTCATTGACACAACTCCCACTGAATTCAGTAGTGCAGGACATGCTCTTTGACAGCATAGATGGAAGCAAAGGTAGAGTAACCACATACCAAAGCATGGAAAGGAGGACAGGGAAGTACAAAAAGGAGGACATTGGAGGACACATCGGGAAAATGTAGTATTAATGTAATATTCTTCTGTTTTTACGGGCCCTGGAACGTTTCCCCCCTAAAAATAGGGTATTCCGGGGCGTTCCAGCTTACTTTAATCCCTGTCAGTAAAAAGCAAGACAAAATCATGCATTTTTAAAATGCCTACTGGACAGAGGATGTGAAGGTAAAAAGCAGGACATGTCCTCCTTTTGCCTGACATCTGGTAACCCTAAGCAAAGGGGAAGTAGTGGGAGGGATCAGGAGCCAGGTGAAGTGCAGAGAGTAGGGGGATTGGGAGCCAAGCAAGCTGTGGGGAGGCTAGTAGGGGGTGGATTAGGAGCCTGGCATGAGCTGGGGCACTGGTGCAGTAGCCCTCTCTACGCTGTCTTCACTCTGGGGCAAGGGAGGCAGGCAGGCTGGGGTTGCCAGTGTGGTACCATGAGTGCTGCCTTCCGACCATGTACATAGAGGGGCTGCCTAGTGTGCAAGGCCCTTGGGCCAGTGCCTGAGAGGGGTGGGTTTCGGGGCCTGTGCACTGAATCTTCTTCCTGTGTAGCAGTGCCCTGTTCCTAGCTCCACGGGCATCACTGATGCTGGGCATGCGAGGCCCATGCCCCGAATCTCCCTGGCTGGGTCCCGAATGTTTTTTTCTGGCTGGGGCTCACTCAGCTGCTGCCGCCCCTCCTCCCCGCTGCTGCTCCAGCATGTGTGAGAGGCTGAGGACAGAGGGAGCAAGATTCAAACTGCTTCTCTTTGCAGTGGCGGCAACAGCAGCAGCAGCAGCAACTTCCCCTCCTGAACATGCAGAGCAGGTAGGTGCTGTGAGGGCAGCTGGTGGCGGATTGGAGGGGCCCTAGACAGGTGAGGGGAAAAGGTAGGGTGGGGTGGAGTGGAGGGCTTCCTTGCCTGGTCTCCAGGTCTCAAGTGGGCTCAGGGATTGCTCCCTGTGCCCCTGGTCTGGTGGGGGGGACCTCTGGGCCCCTGGTGGGACTGGGGGGGGGGTGCCCCAGGGCCTCTGGGCCCTCGGTATGACTGGGGGGGGGGTTCCCCAGGGCCTCTGGGCCCCTGGTGGGACTGGGGGACGTGCTCCATGGCTACTGGGGTGAGGGATGTTCTTCAGCCTCTGTCCTGGCTGTTTTCTCAGCCTTGGGGATCAGGTTGGTGGCCAGCCTGCTGTGAGGCAGCCCTGGCCAGGAAGCCCCCCACAGCCTAGGAGGCGAGGCTGGGGAGCCGACCCAGGGTCTCCTACCCTCACCCCCTGCCCAGACTGCAGTGCCACCTTGTTCCCCCACCCCCAGGTTTCCTGCCCTCACCCCATGCCCAAGTGTCAGAGCTGGCCTGGCCTGGGGTCTTCTGCCTTCACCACTCACCTAGAATGAGACTCAAAATTTTCATGTTTTTTATACTTGCTGAGTCTCAGGTGAGTGTATGGGGCTTGCTGTGCTTTGCTGCCTCAAAGCTCTTGTGTGGTGATCATTCACCACCAGTCATTTGCAGACATGACTTTGATCTTGTATTTTGTTTTTCTCTTTCTGGGTGGATTCTTCTTCTTGCTTTTTGAGGGATTAGTTTGAATTGCTCATCCATAAAGGTGGTACTTGCATTTTATCAGGACGGGCTGGTGTCAACTGATCCCATCACACAGACCTTTCATTCACACATCTTTTTCACACATATTTAAATGAAATTGCACAGTGTTACATCTAAAAGAAATGTCATCAAGAATATAAAATGAGTTCTAAATTTATAATATAGAGCTTTGTTAAATATTGGTTATAATGTCTATTAAACTGGGGGAAATTAAATATTTTAGGTATGATAGTAAAGAACATATACAGTGTTGCCTAACAGATGTTTTAAAGGTAAATTCTATTCATTTTATCTGTGTCCCTACATTGTGGCTACAGAAGACTGAGCTAACATTAGCAGACTGGGGCTGGGGAGAAAATTCCTGAGATTTCAGAGTTCTGTTGGGAGGTCAGGAGTGAGGCTTTACCTACCAATAATGTCACTCATGACAAATTTGCAAGAGTTGATATGTCTGCATAATTTATGTGTTTCAGTTTTGGGCCTCTGTTGAAGAAGCCACAGTGGAATAATGCTTCTCATTTATGTAGCCTTTCAGTAGAAGTTTCAAATATGAAGAGTGACTCTTTTGACCACTTCCCAACTGGAAGCCAAATACTTTGCCAATTTGTTCAGTTTCAGATACAATGGAACTGAAATTAACCTTAGAAAGGGCATTCTGGATTTAAACTGGTGCCTCTTGAGCATCCTGTCCAGTATCAAATTTGCTCAGACAACAAATAACACCCCCCCACCTTTTGTAACCCCATTGCCACTTGTCCTCAGATCTGAAAGTAGCTAGGTTCTGCTCTTCTCTCTCCCCTCCTACAGCACAGGCCAAATTCTGCCTTGAGTCACACCTAGCTTGAGTAGGCCCATGGCCTTCTAATTCAGTGGCTAGTGGCACATGTGCTAGTGCTACCCTGTAACATTCAGTGGCTGGGAAAGTGCAGTTGCACCTGTGCTTTAAATTAGCAAATAATTCTAAAGAAAGATTAAAAAAAGTAGAGGATCCAGCTTAGACTAAGGTGACATGGGGGTGAGTTGCACCAACAGGGAGACAAGTGAGCGGTGAGCAAGAAGCGGGAATAGCTCAGGGGCAGAGGTTTGTATTGGGAGCCAAGTGAAGTGTATGCACACGGTGGAGAGCCTTGTCAAGCTGGGAAGGAGAAGTAACAGGATCAGGAGAGGTATGGGAACTAGGAGGAGGGTAAGTAGGGGGCTTTAAATAAGTAAACAGTCCTATTGTATTCAGTTGCATAGAGGCTGTATGTGGTAAATATTTCTGTAAATGATGACCATGACAGAAAAGAATCCAACACCCTCTATCCAATCGGAGTTCATGCTGCAGGGCAAACAGGAATACAAACTATTAAACTTACTTGTGCCACTAAAGAAAATGAATACCCTGAAAAGCAGATCCCTTTGCTGAATGAGTGCCACTGTTACACGGCCACTCTTCAATCTGGGAATACTATTTAGTTATTCTGTTTTTCAGCTGTGCCCTCCTGTGAATCGTGCACAGCATAAGTATATCTACCAGTCAGCATGCCACAAAGTTAAACATCCACTTACTGACGAGTTCCAGAGAGGTAGCCATGTCAGTCTAATCCAGTAAAAATAGAAAAGTCCCGTGATACTCTTAAAGAATAACACATTTCTTTACCATATGAGCAAAATCCCATTTTGGAAACCATTTTCAAGTGTCTGACAAAGTGGGATTTCACCCACAAAAGCTCTAGAAGTAAATAAATTTGTTACTCTTTGAAAGTGCCCCTAGTTGCCTTGCTTGTTTTACATTACCTTGTTGTCCTACTTCATTGTGAATTCCTGTATTGTTGTCTGTCTTGCATTGGATACTGTGGTCCCAGTAATGCTATATTTTTGGTCTGGACTCTGTAAGAGTAGGCTTAGTCAGTTTTTGCTGCTAAGCCCTCTCTGCTTTGTTTTCGCAGGAGGGGGATTAGGAGTCTGGCAGGAGCTAAGGGCAGGGTGGGGGGAACACTGCAGGAGGCTTCTCTGCCTTGTTTCCAGTTCACTTTGTTGTCCTCTTTTTGGCTATTTGCAGAGGAGGCAGAAGGCAGGCAGCCTGGCTGGCTGGCTGGGTCTGCCAGTTTGGTGTGACCCTGCTCACAGCACTGCACTGGCAGCCCCAGCCAGCCTGCTTGCTTGCCTCATGAGTTCCCCAGCTTCCCCTACCTGGGCTGCATACAGGGGCGTCGCTAGGGCGGGAAAAGACCCCGGGGCACGGGCCCCGCCCCGCCCCCGGAGGGCAGGCCCCGCCCCCAGCCAAAAGGCCACACCCCCTGGCCTGGGATAGGGCCGGGGGAGGCCACGCCGCCGCTGCCAGCTAACCTGTGCTGTGGCGCAGCGTGGCGCAGCCTAGCCTGGCCCGGGATGGCCAGAAGCGGCCGCTGGAGGCCGGGCCAGGCTAGGCTAGGCTGAGCCACGCCGCACGGCAGCGCGAGCTAGCTGGCAGTGCCGGCGTGGCCTCCCCCTGGCCCTATCCCGGGCCAGGGGGCGGGGCCTGCCAGGCGGCCAGACAGGCCCCGGATCCCTAGCCGGAGACGCGGCCACCATGGCCGCGGACCGCCAGGGATCGGGCCCTGGATCCCCGGCCCGATTGGGCTGGAGAACCAGGATACCGGTGTTGGGACCCGGGGCACGTACCCCGGGTGCCCAACGCTAGCGATGCCACTGGCTGCATACATCTGGAAGCTGGGAGAGGGTCAGAGCCTTTTTAAATTTCCTGCCCTGTGGCATGACCAGCAGGGCCGGTGCTCGGGATCATGGCGCCCTCCCACAGCGGAGCGATGCTGGCGCAGATAAGTGACGTCATCAGGGGAGTGCCATGGCTCTGTCCCCTTTTGACGCCCCTCAAAATGCCAGCGCCCACCTGTTATGCAGGGGCTGCTTATCGCCTAGCACCAGCCCTGATGACCAGCCATGCATGGGAAATTGGAGCTGCTGTGTGGCCACCTCTCCTTTCTCCTGCTCCACAATCTCATGCTGCCACTCAAAGTGGGGGGCAAGCATTACAGCAAAGCTAAGGGAACGCATAGGTTCTGTTTAAGAGCTTGAGAACTGCAGCAGTAGGTGTCTTCAGCATGGGTCAGCAAGGTCATCTCTCAGCTGGGCACCCAGATGCCATCCACTTCTCCAGTACATAGAGAACCTAAACGAGTTGACTGGAAGTCCCAGGGATGGTCTGATCCACCACCCTCCCTCCCACTCCTATTTTCTGAGCTCCCTAACTCCTGCTGTTCAGCAACAGAAACCTGTGTAGCAGATAGTGAGTGATATGCCTTGTCAGAGGGGAGGAGAATTTCTATATGTCTTCCTAACATAGTCTGTGAACTTTTAAGAGGAAATTGCCAATACCTTGGTTCATTTTCAGGGAACACTGGAAGTGAATGATTGCTCATTTTACAGCATTAATGAAGATGGTTGTGAAGGAGTTGTTGTATCACAACATGGCATCGAGAGGAACATTGGGCCTCTGTACGGTGGGGGAGTGGTGTGGAGGCTAAACACTCTGGACCAGGATAATCCATGACAATCTACATTGCAAGACTGCACTGGTACCTAGACAACTACTTACTAGAAACTGACAACAACTTCAATTTATTCATCAGCTGGCATGGCTCCAGGGAGTATATTTCCTTTCAGAAACATCACATCTCCATGTTTCCAAAATTTCCATTTCATGTGAAACTTACCCACTTCAAAATTTTTCATGTGAATTCCAGTTTCAAATGGGGCCCATGATAGGGGTAGGGCCTGTTGGGGCATGGGATGGGGTCTGTTGTGGGTGTGGCCTATTAGGGATGGATCCCATGCCAGGGGCGGGGTCTAGCACAGGCAGAGCCTGGGGGCCTGTGCCTCGGGTCTTTTTGCTATCTAGCAGCACCCCTGCCCAGCTCTGCCTTCAGCCCAAGCTCTACAGCTAAGGAAGTCTTGGTTGTGCAGTAATGGGAAACACGAGTGACTGCAGACAGATTCTGTTACTAGTAAGGGGAGGGTGCAACTGGACTGGAAGAGTTTGAGCACCACCGATTTAGTTTATGGCCCTTTTAAGAGAAGCTAGGGAAAAAGCATAGACAAGAACTATTTAGAAGGCTAAGATTATAGAAGCTGCAGTAAGTCTTTTTTTATAGCCAGTCAAGTTTATGGTTTATGTCTTCCTCTCACTTTATCCCAGCAGTTCCCAGCATCTTCTCTGCTGCAGCACACCTTGGTAACTTAATTATTTTGAGGCACACCATAATGAAGTCTCCAAATGAATTAATGAATATTCATGACCAAGCCAGAACTCTGTGGGTATGTCCACACATCTCTTTTATTTCAAAATAACACTGGTTATTTCGAAATAAAAAAGATTAGGTCCACATGACATTTTCTTATTTTGAAATGACAGGTTCTGTCATTTTGAAATAAGAACCATCATTTCAAAACAGCTTAAAGCCAATTCATTTTGAAACGGCTGTTATTTTGAAATGGTTATTTTGAAATAACGCCGTTTGGACATGTTGTTTCGAAACACCACCATTGTTTTGAAACAACATGTCCAAACAGCGTTATTTTGAAATAACCGTTTCGAAATAACAGCTGTTTTGATAGGCTTTCCCTTAATTTGAATTAACATTTTCTTAATTCGAATTAAGTTATTTCGAAATAAGGACTTTATTTTGAAATAACTCATTTCGAAATAACTTATTTCAAAATAACTATGTATGTGTGGACATAGCCTTTGAGTATTTTTTTAAAAGAATTCCATGGCACACCAGCTGAGGCCTGATGGCACACCTCTATGCCATGGCACCAGGGGTGTTGCTGGTGCCTGGCACACGGGGCCTGTGCCCCAAATGCCAGCGCCAATGCCCCAGGTCCTGGCGGGGCCCCGCCTCTCCCAGTCTCTGGCCGGATCAGGCCGGAGATCCGGGGCCCAGCCACCCGCGGCCACAGCTGCCGCTCCCGGCCCTATCCCCAGCTGGGGATCTGGGGCCCAGCTGCCCACAGCAGCGGCGGCTGCTTCCAGCCTCTTCAATGGCTGGGCGAGCCCGTGACCGCAGCTGCCACTCCCTGCCCTGTCCCTGGCTGCGTGTGTGGCCTGCGGGCAGGGGGCATGGCCTGGGGCTGTGCCCTGGGTCATTCCCTGGGGCAGCGACGCCCCTGCATGGCACACTGGTTGGGAAACAGTGCTTTACACTATTCAGTGAAGGAGAAACCCCATCCCCAATGTTAAAGCTTTGAGGAGAAACAAGATAAGCAAATTTTTATGAAGTAAGACTGCAGCTCTTCAGTTTTGATTAGGAAGCATGGGCAGGTTGCCAGCTTCTCCCCTCAGATTAACAGCTTGTTTAAAGAACCATCAGGCATAGTACTCTTTACTCTTTTGTCCCCTGCTGCTTCCATGTCAAATAGAATTGCCTGCATGGAGAATAACAGAGGGATTTCTACTTTCCCTGATAAATGTCAACAGTATTAAAGTAAAAAATGTTTTAAGCCAAAACTACTGGATAGTATTTTCATTTATTGTTAAAGAAACACTATTTTGCCAATTCAAAGCATATTTAAGTATAAATAATGAACAAAGAAGATGGTAAGTGAGTGAGACATCAGGAATGCTACAAATGAATAGACAAGGTACAGGGCAATGAAGGATCAAACTCCTTGTCTCTTCCTTGACTGAAAGGGTTAATGAAGTTTAAATATGGTCTTTTGAACCATTAAACATTACATGTGTTGTGCAGTTTTCCAAAGTCTGTGTTACGTATCTAACAACAGACTAGGATTATGCAGTACTGCTAACGTTTTAGGAACAATGCCTTCCAGGAATCTTGGTTAGAAAGCCCAAAGCCACTTTCACTCTGATTGTGGTGGAGGGTGTACCCAAATAAATTCAAATCAAATCTAGATACAGCAGCCTTTGTCTCACCCAGAGGGATCCCAAATGCTTTGCAAGCAGCAACACAGCAGTATGTAGCAGTAGTACTGATTAAGAAATATGGGAGAAAAAAGAAAGATGAAGCCAACAATAGTTAAAGGAAATTTAGGAGATTAAAAGCCTCCCAATTAATTAACAGTACAAAGAATGTGACGTGCATTTCTGAATAGATGTTATGGCAGCTCACAGAAGATTGCTTGCCATACATAGCTGATCATTTATGCTATTTAATAAAAGTTAGCATTTTGCATCTTTCAGATGCTTAACCCAATGTTTCCAGGATTAGCTGTTGGTAAATGGGATGTTCACTGCTAGAGCACTTGTGCATGATAAGCTGCATCAATACAGGGATTCTTCCACCCTAATCCCCCTTCAGTCTAGTGTTCTAGTTTCTTCTGTGTCCTGCTTTTATATCCCAGAGTTTTGGCCTGATTGCCTCTCAAACACAGTCCCCTGCAGTGCCAATCTGTCCATAGAGGAGACCTAGGGGGTTGCCTAGAGTGCCAACTGGTAGGGGGTGCCAAGGGCTCAGCTGGGGCTGGGACCAGCAAGCCTCCTGCCCCGCTCTGCTGGCAACCGGCCATGGGCGTGGAGCTGGCCCCAGCCAGGAGAGCGGCACTGCTGCCGTGATTTGGCCCAGCAGCCTGCTCAGCAGCAGCCCACCACTTGGCCAGGATTGGAAAGGTGGGTGCAAGGAGGAGTCAGGGAGGACACGCAAATCACAGGTGCCTAGGGCACCAAAAAACTTGGGCCGGCCCTGGTCCCCTGCCGAGATAACCAAAGAGTCCTGGAAAGATAAGTTCCGAAGTCTATGGGGCTTTAAGTCAAGCCTTCCCCTTCTGAGATTTTATTAAGCTTTGCCTTTGTCAGTTCTGAGGCACAATATCTAGGGCAGAGTTTATCAAAAGGCAGTGGGAGGCATTGCCTCCCCTGATTGTCCGTTCTCTGTCTCCCTGCTGAGGCAGGAGCGGACCCCAGCTGAGAAGCAGGGCCGAAGCGGCAGTGGCCCTGAGTCCTGGCCAGGGCCTGCTCCCGCCTCACCAGACAAGCAAACAGCGGCCACTGCTGATGGTGCAATCTGGCCCTGGCAGGGACCCAGTGATGCCGCAGGCGACGCAATCTGGTCTCGGCAGGGACCAGGAGCTGCTGCTGGCGGCAGGATCTGACCCCAGTCTGGGACATGGGGACACCGCCAGCGGCACAATGCAACCTTGGTCAGGACCTGGGCTGCCACTGGCGGCAAGAGCAGACCCCAGCTGAGGACGCAGAGCTGCTGGCAGTGGCAAGTTGCGGCCCCAACCAAGGATCCAGGAATGCCAGGACTGGCAGGTTCCAGCTCTGGCTGGGGATGCTGGCGGCAGCGACATAATCCAGCCCTGGCTGGGGACCCAGGGACACCACCGGCAGCAAGAATAAGCCCCAGCCAGGACTTGGAAGTGCCAGAAGTGGGCCGGGGACCTAGAACCACCGCCAGCAGCAGGATCTGGCCCACCCCCCAGCAGCAGGGGTTTGTGGGGTCAGGGAGCTGGATATTTGGAACTGCCTTCCCCCAGGCACTCTCCAAAATCCACCCATGCATAATAGATTCTAGCCCAGGAGCCTTGCATTAACCAAGAACGGTGGGTTACTCCCCAGTAACCGTCCTTCTTCAAGATGGGCTGCTTGGATCCATTCAGTAATAGGTGTCTCCTTGCCAAAGCGCCGGATTGGTTGGAAAACTTTTGTCCTGGCCTGTCAGGAGAGGGCAGGCAGCTACCACCCCCCACACCACCCAGTGGCTATATATATGGCCACCTCCCGACCCCTCCCCAGTTCCTAGGAGTCACCAACTCCAGATGCGGGGATGGAGGGGAGAGACCTGAATGGATCCAAGCAGCCCATCTCAAAGAAGGACGGTTACTGGTGAGTAACCCACCGTTCTTTGAGTGCTGCTCGGATGCATACAGTAATAGGTGACTACTAGCTATGCTGATGGATGGCAGGTGGAGTTGGCTCTTCCACCTTCAGCACAGCAAAACACCCCGGATGGGAAACAGCCCAGCAAACAAGGTTCTAACAGGAGACCAACTAGGGCTCATGGCCTGGCAATGGAGAACCTACAACTGTGGGGCCAACCCAAAGCAGGTGGTAGGTCCAATCCAGCCGAGGCAAAGTGTGCGTGGGCCGGATGGACTAAGGTCACCTTAACCCAGAGTTTGAATCAATGCAACATGACTAACGTGGAGTAGAAAGCGTTTGTTTGCTCTACCTGTGGGGTATAGCTCGAGGTATGAGGGCCAGAGGCTTAATTCCTGGCCACAGAACACTTCAGTGTGAACCTTACGAAAGAACTCTAGAAGCCTTAGGGTTACTGGGCTGGCCATGACTGCTGGGGCCTGCGCAGACAATAACAGAAGGGAAAAACATTATCCCACCAGCCGGCCACATAAAGACCCAAAGACACATGCCCAAAGGGGTGTGTGAATTTGGAATACCCGGCAACACGCAAGGGAGCGAGGACTACTGAATTCAGGTGAGAAGAATCTAAGGGGAGATACTTTGCGCTGGTTAATGAGAAAAGAAAAGGCCAGGGGTGGTGTGATCAGCGCCACATGGCACATCGGTCAAGATGTCCCTGGGCCAGGAGGATGTGACGCAGGCCTCCAGCAGTGTTACAGTGTAAAGACTCAGAAGACTTCTACCGTTTGGAAGGAACATTTCAGACCCATTAGGCACTGCAAGACAGCATGGTGGGCCTTAGGAAGTGCTGTTGGCCTTGGTATTCCTATGAAGACTCACGGAAGTGGATCCACCTGTTGTCCCTTTATGTTCTACCTCAGGATTCCACTACCGAGAAGACTGCCTGGAGAACGGGGAGGGGAAGCGAGGGCAATGGAAATGCAATGCCACCGATTGGACACCTAGCTGTGACAAGCGGAAGGCCTATGGGGTTAGAATTGCAGTGATTTAAAAGACCTTGTGTACCCAAAGGCACCGCCAGGAGTGATACCCACCCCTAACTATGCTGCACCTATGTGTGCGTCAAAGCTAAAGGACTTGTTAGGAGAGGAACTACCCTTCCAAATGATATAGGTTATGGGAGGAGTGGATGGTCTTCTCCAAGGACCACCTGGGAAGATGATACTCACAGGAGTACCTTGGATTTTAGAGAAATTCCAACAAGGCAGCTTATCCCTATCATCCAATCTTATCTAGGATAGGATTCCACCATGGGGAAAAACAAATTTCCGAATTTCCGTGCAGATCAGAAATCGGGTTTTTGGTTGACTTGAGCTCTATCAAGTGAGTGGGGGAAACAACAGCCCTTAGCAGTTGCCTACGGCGAAGGTATCATGTAGAGACTACCCAACTGTTTTCAGCCTTCATGTCCCACTAAGGAAAGGTGAGATATATCTGCTGGACACCCAGGTGATAGTGTACCAGGGCCAGACCTGGATACTCATGGTTCCAAGGTCACCCTAGGGTGAGCCATTTATGTATACCCCGGTTGGGTGACGGCCATGCGTGGAGCCCAACGGTGTGCAGGAAGTTTGTCAACGAGCTAGCGCCGCGGGCTTGGCTAAAAGTTAGTTGGGAGGCCAAGGGTGAGTTTCCTTCCACCTCTGTCCAAGTAACTGTGGAAAGGCATTGCTTCTTCTCCCATGGGTCCCACTGACCTGGGTGATTCCAGGTTGGGCATATAGAAGCTGTCATTTCAGGAGTGGATAGAGAGGGGAGATGGGGGGGTATCACTACCACCTTCCTGGGAGGGTGGGGCCTAAATAGGGACTCCAGATCAGGGGTATTCTGGTTAGATATAAGGCCGTCCCAGAAAAGCTGTTGTTCGCCACTTGTTGTTTTCCTCCCCGGGGGGGGGGGGGGGCGAGGAGCAAGGTAGAGATTCGTGAACAGTTCTGCCTTGGCCTCCCCCGGCCATAGAACTGCATGCAGTAGAGAGTACTGAGTATCGTATTTCCGCCTAACAGGTGCGGTAAGAAAGGGCTTACAATACCGTAGAGATAGCTGAGGACCTACTGGAACCGACTTAAATGCGCGCACACTGACCGGTTTTGTTGGGGTGGGGAGATGCCCAAGGTGTCCCTCCCCATTCCGGGTGCAGAAGCAGATCCTACCTGATGTGGGGCAGGCAGCGGGCAGGCAAAGGGTTTCACAAGCATCCTGTTGGGCACATGCGTCCCCTCCTACCGTGAGTGTCTGTAGTTGTGGTTAGAGCTATTAGCTGATGCATCCTTCGACTTTGTGAAGGCCCCCCTTAATGCCTATGACAGCGGAAGGAATTGTCGGTTGAGATAGTACCTGAAGGGCGGGGGAAGGGGCTTTCTTGTGCCCTTCATGTATTCTTTATCCCTTTTCTTCTTGAATGACAGCCCCAAGGGTAGCAGTGAACCGAGAATTGTCTGTGGCAATGGTCGCAATTTCGGGTGGGCCCTTGATAACTGAGAGGGGCTTTGGTTACATGGGCCGTGCCTTCCATAAGATCAGAGGAGCATGGCCAAGGACTGGCTCACCCCTGTCTGTGATGTCAATGTGGAGATGGGGAGGGGTATGACGGCCCTCAGGGGTTCCCCTTTCTCTCAATACAGGGAGGGAGGGAAAGGGTGTTATCTACGTTCTCTGATGGTGGATTGAAGCCATGGTTACATCCCAGATGTTATGGGAACCACAGTGGGCAGTTACAGGTTAATGGGGGTAGGCTCCCCTTCCTTGCGGGGAAGAGGAGGGAGAAAAGACCCTCCGAGAAGACCCCAGAATTTGAACTGAGAGGGCAGTGGGTAGGGACTGAGTCCCTGCCCATGCTCTCCAGGAGGAATAATTTCAGACCCGTATGGCTTATGTAGGGCCAGGAAAGGGCCCCGATGGGAGGAGACCAAGGTATTTTACCTCTCCCCTAGGGTCCCGTGCTGGACCCCCTACAGTCAAGGTCTCGGGGGGGAAAAAGGCATCACCCCCGAAGGGCAGATCGAGTGCCACCTGCTGCACAGTGGGGGATACCCAGGCTTCCCTAAGCCAAGCCACTCGGCGGATGATTACAGCCGAGGTCATGATGTGGGCTGCTGTATCAACTGCATCCCAGGCTGAGAGGAGAAGATCCTGGGAGATGTTCTTCCATCTTCCAGGAATGCATCATACTCCTCCTTGGCCTCTGATGGGAGAAAATGTCTAAATTTTGCAACCGATTCCCACACATCCAGCATGCAACTGCTGGTCAGGGTCTGGTTGTTTGGGACCCACAGTTGGAAGGCCGAAGAGGAGTAGACCTTACGCCCCAGGAAATCCAGTTCCCTAGCTTCTCTCAAAGCAGGTAGGGGGTTGCTAGAAGGTTCGCCCGGGCCTAGTGCCATCTGTACGACGTCCCTCGGGGGGATTGGGTGGTTGGCGAGAGGGGGAAACTCTGACTCGGGAGCTCTATATTTAAGACCCGCTGTGTCTGACACCGGGGCGATGGAACCCAGGTTCTGCCATCGGGAGAAGATAAGGTCCCAAACACTTGGGTGTAGGGGGACTGTAAGCAGCTCCGCTGAGGAGAAGGCCGGCCTGAACAGGGTGTCCGAGGGAGGTTCAGAGGATTGAACCTCCATCCCCAAATGGGCTATGATGTGGCGCAAAAGATCAAAGTACACCGATAGGCTACTTGTGTATGAGCCCGGTACCGGGGACAAAGTGGTACCAGGTGCCCGTCGCGGAGTTAAGGGGGAAGGTGTCTCATGAGGGGACCATTCGTAGGGGCGGAAGCAGAAAGGTGATGGTGCTGAGGCCGCTTAGAGCCCTTTGATGGACCTTCTCCAAGGCTTGAACAGGGGGAAGTACCCCCCGATTCTTGAGGTGGTACCGGCAACGGCAAAGTTATATGTTGCCAAGGGGATGGCTCTACGGTACTGGGGCCCGATGGAGTAATGGGTGGTGGGGCTTGATGGGAGGGAGAGTGGTGTTGCCCATGATGTACCCAGGCCTTATATATGAAGGCTGGCTTGCCCCCTCCTAATTGGTGTCGGGGAAGGTAGTGTGGGTAACATAAGGAGTGCCCAAGCAGCCTCCACTGCCTCTGCGGTTGTCGGTATTGGAAGCAACGCTGAATGAGCCTGCGATGAGCCCTTAACAGGGGAGACAGGGCTGCCCTGCTGAGATGGGTCCTGTACTGTTGGTACCGGGCTGAGATGAGCCTGCGGTGCCAGAGGTGACTGTGATCGGTGCCGGGGCAAGCCCTGCACCAACAGTACTGGGCTGTGCTGGAACTGCGGCACTGGAGGTGACCTTGAGCGGTACCGAGGAGCCGATGTGCTGCGTCAGCGCCGAGGTACTGGAGTCAGTACCAAGCTCATCCTCCTGCGGCCACTGACAACACGGTGCTGGGCCGGCTCTGGTGCCGAGCCAGGTCTCGGCGCTGGGTGGGAACCCGAAGCCTCAGGTGAGAAGTGCCGAGCCTGTTCAGAGGCTAAGGAACGGCGCCTTTGTTCTCTCTCTTTGATTGTCTGAGGTTTAAAGGACATGCATAGGGAACAGGTGGAGACCAGGTGGCTTTCACCTAGGGACTGGAGGCACTTCCTGTGGGGGTTGTCCCGCAGGAAGGCCTTGCCGCACTCAGAGCAGGGTTTAAATCCTGGCATGGTGATGGATGAATCCTGATGTTCCAGCCCGACAATGGAGGATCCCTGTGGTGGAACTATGTACACGAAAAGGTGCTCCCAGTCAGGTGAAAAGCTCATAGAAGGTGGACAGGCTGCTTGCATTCACAAGGAGCGGACATTCCAGATCCAACGCGCAAGGCAGAAGAAATGAAACTGGGGAGGGGTCAGGAGGCGGCCACATATATAGCCACTGTGTGGCATGGGGGGCGGTGGTCGCCTGCCCTCTCCTGACAGGCTAGGACAAAAGTTTTCCGACCAATCCGGCGCTTCGGCACAGAGACACCTATTACTGAATGCATCCGAGCAGTGTGCGAAGAACACTCCTTCAGGTGCCATGCTGCTTCTTAGGCTGCTCCTATTTTTCCTTGCTTGTCTGTGTTTCTTGGCAGCAGAGCCATAATGCCGTTTTTTGCCACCTGGGGCGCATTCCAATTGGAATGCACCCCTTGTCATTAGTGGCACTTGGAGCCAGTGGCACTAAAGCTGCCCTTTAATAGAGCAGCTCTATTGAGCTGCTCCGTGCCACCCCTGGTTTTGCCCCATTGGCCCTGCCGTAGTTACAGCTCTGCTTGGCAGACTGCAGATTTCATTGCTCCTGTTCTGGGGTACAATACCCTCACATTACTCCTGTTAGCCAGGTGGCAAGGAACTTCTTCAAATCAGCCTCTGGCTTTTCTGGCTGTTTGGTTGTACTTATGGGTGTCGCTGCCACTGGGCCTGCAGGGCTCATGTCCTGCATTGCCCTGGCCTTGCCCCAGATCCAGCTCTGGCCACTTTGCTGCTAGCTGGCAGAGGAAGCAGCCAGATCTGGGCTGGGGGTGCCTGCCACCAGGTCCATCCTTGGGTGGGGCCAAGAGGGGCGATTGCCCCAGGCCCTGGACTGTCCTGCCATGAGCAGGGCAGTATGGGGCCCGCACCGCTGCCCCCCCACAGCCGAGCTGCCTCCCACCCCTGCCACACTGCCTTCGGCATGGAGCCAAAGGCAACATGGGGGCTGGGTGAAGTGCAGAACCAGGCCTCTGCTTCTGGCCAGCTCACCCTGCCCCCAAGACAGGGAACAGCCTGCGGCAGGGTGGGAGAATGCAGCCTGACCCCTGGGCTGGCTTGCCCCACCGCCGCAGCACAGGGGGGTGGTGAAGGTGGGGGAGCCCACACTGCCTTAGGACAGCCCTGCCTCCTGCGCCTGGCTGGCACCACAGCGGCAGGACCCACATCCGGCTCTGGGCCACCTGCCACTTGCTGGCAGCAGCAGAAGGCAGAAGCTAGAGCTGGGCTGGGGCCACTTGCCGACTGCAGCAGGGGCCTGATTTGACTCAAGGCCGCCTGCCACTTACGAGCAGCAGCTAGGGCTGGATCAGGCCCACCCAGACTGCTGGCCACTTAGCGGCAGCAGCTCGGATTGGATCAGGCTCTGTAGCTGGATTGGGCCCCAGGCCAGGCCAGGGAGTGGGGCTCAGGCTTGGGCTTGGGCCCCGACCCTCTTTTTGGGGCAGTAGTGCTCCTTGTGGTACTTCATAGAAGTACCTCCTCTCTCCTTAAGGCACAAGTTACCTGGTTTCTTTCCAGGAATTGGGTTTTCATTCAGGCCAGTTGCAGGACCTCAGGAGTTTTCCTCCTCCAGCTGGCCTTTCTTCCATGAATAAACTATTTTGGTGTTCAGGATATAAACAGGCAGATATCCCTCTTGGAGTGTACATCCTCACTATGTTGGAAAAAGGCAGCATATATGCTAGACCCCTTCCCCAGTTCAGCCCCTATGATGAAAGCCATTCTGCCAAGCTTTTGGGCCTGGGACCTTAAAGGAAAATTAATAGGTTTCTAGTTCAAAGTACTACTTACCCCCAAACCCATTTCTGCTCTACCCATAACATCTATTTCCCAAATCCTTCCCTGTATCAGATTGTTGTACTTAGAAAATCAAAACACTAGCAGATCTTATCTGGGGTACAAGACAAAATGCCACATTTATTATGAAGAAAAACACTATTACGTTAAGTCCTGATTGTTGCTTGTGACCATAGCTTGAGTTCGTGGCAGCTCATGGTGGTTACCTGGCCAGAGAAGCCAGGCATGAGAAAGAACAGGGTCTCAGTCAGGCACATGGCTGTGCACCAACACTCTTGGATGCTATGCAAGGCTTTGGGTAATGTTTTGCAATCTCACTCAGTCTTTTATAGGTTTTTAACTTTGATGTGAGTGTGAGTCCTGCTGTGTCATGCTGCCTCAGGGACTCTATGGGACTGATGATCACCAAAACATCAGAGAAATAACTTTCTTGATTGTATTGTGTTCTTCTCGAGGCAGGACCTCCTTTTTTGCTTTTGCCTGTTTTGCCCTAGTCTATATTTGCCACACTTTCTGGCGGCAGCTGATGGGAGATACGCAAGGTATGTAAAATATCTTGCGTATCTCCCCACAACTAAGTACTTCTTACACCAAGGGCATCGCTGGCACTGGGCACCCCGGGGCACGTGCCCCGAGTCCCAGTGCCAGTGCCCCAGATCTCCGGCCCAATTGGGCTGGGGATCCGGGGCCTGGCCGGCCACCCACGGCTGCGGTGGCCCCGTCCCTGGCCGGGGATCTGGGGCCGGGCTTGCCACCCGGCCGGCCCCGCCCCCTGGCCAGGGATAGGGCCAGGCGGGGCCGCGCTGCCACGGGCAGCTAGGCTGCGGCTGGGCCGGGCCAGAAGCAGCTGCAGGAGGCCGGGCCCCATGCCACCGTGGCTGCGGGTGGCGAGGCCCCCAGATCCCCGACCGGGGACAGGGCCGTCATGGCTGCAGCCAGCCCTCGGCTGCGGTGGCCCCGTCCTCAGCTGGGGATTGGGGGCCTGGTCACCTGCGGTCGCGGCTGCAGTGGCGCAGGCACAGGCCCAGCCTCCTGCGGCTGCTTCAGGCCCGGCCCTGCCGCGGCCTACCCGCCCGCAGCAGCCCAGCCCCGCCTGGCCCTATCCCTGGCCAGGGGACGGGGCCTGCTGGCTGGGGGCAGGGCCTGTGCCTGTGCCCCAGGTCCCTCCCCACCCCAGCGACGCCCCTGCCTTACACACTATGCTAAGCTCCCTGGTGATGACTTCTGGTTAGCTCACTGATACACCAGTTCCAGGGCTGGAGTTGCTGGAGTGAATTCCGGATCGATTGAGAGCATCTACACAGACTGCTCAATTAAACCTGGATGATTGCACTGACAGTGGCTGTTTTGCCATCGGCAGTATAGACTTAGCCTTAGCCTGCATTGTTCTTCAACCATTAAGGTGGCAACAGCAGTTTGCCATCAGGACAGGCTGGACTTGGAGACTGATCCTATCACACACCCCCCTTTCATTCACACATCCAAACTAAGTTAACACATCCAAATGAAGCTTCAGCAAAACTTAGGCTTGGCTATACAAAACAAAGTAAACAATTCAAAATAGAGATTTAGTTACAATACAGAGTTGCATCAGACTATGGTTATGATGTTGAAGAAATAGTGAAGGAATGAGCATGGCATTTTTAGTAATGAATAATAGGCATTATTCCAGACAGTCACAGAATCATAGGGTTGAAAGGGATCTCATGAGGTCATCAAGTCCAACCCCCTGCTAAAAGCAGGACCACTCTCACTAAATCATCCCAGCCAGGCTATTGTATAACCAGACCTTAAATATCTCCAAAGATGGAGATTCCACCAACCTCCCTAGGCAACCCATTCCAATGCTTCACCACTCTCCTAGTGAGAAAGTATTTCCTAATATCCAACCTCAACCACCACAGCTTCAGCTTCAAACCATGGCTCCTTGTTCTGTCCTCTGTTACTACTGAGAGCAGTCTAGCTCCCTCTTCTCTGGAGCACCCCTTCAAGTAGTTGAAGATTGCTATCAAATTCCCTCTCAGTCTTCTCTTTTGCAGACTGAATAAGCCTAGTTCCTTCAGTCTCTCCTCGTAAGTCATGTGCCCCAGCACCCTAACCATTTTCATTGCTCTCTGCTGGACTCTTTCTAATTTGTCCAGCAGTCCCACACTGCTGCCCCCACATCAGTGCCATGCTGTCCCCTGCCCTGGGGCCGGAGTGTGGAACCTGGCCTGTGGGCCAGCCCTCCCCACCTCTAGGCTGGAACAGCTGGCCCAGGGGTCTGGTGGGAGAGTGGAGCCTGGCCTCAGCACTCGCCCACCCCATCCCCCAACAGCTCTGATTCCACATAGAATTTCTTGTTAGAAGCAATTTTAATCGTATAAATTCATCTTCAGCACTATAAGACCTCCCCAACTCTTGAACGGTCCAAAATATAGAATGGGACTGAGTAATAGAATATTAAGGTTGGAAGGGGCCTCAGGAGCCCATCAGGTTCAAACCCTGCTCCCTTTTCAAAGCCAGATCAACCCCAACACAATAATCGCAGCCACAGCTTCTGACCCTTCATCTAATTGAGCTGATCCCTTGGCCTTACAACCTTTAGAACAGTCTAATCCTGTTACACATTCCTATTAAGTATGTAGGTAAATGCTATGTGGAAGTCCCTGTGTACTTAGCATTGAAACCCTCACACTGGAAAAATCACTGATCTTTTGAAATGTCTGATGATCTAGGAAGCTGTAAAACACAAGAAAAGACTGGACAATTATCTTTTCTAAATGGATAACAGACTTTTGCTGTTAGCATCATTACTTGACAAATAATTTGCTTATACAGCTGAGGGATCCTCCTTTGGACAAAACACATGCAGGAGAGGAAATTGTGTGTTTCTAACAGTTTCACCACAGAAAGATTTCACATTACTATTCATCTCTGTTTGCCCAAAGATGGATATTACCTGCCTCCACAGTATCCATTTGTGACAAACTCTAACACCAATCAGCACCCTATAATGCACATATTCATCCTTCATATAGAATTATGAAATGTTTCATATAAACCCTATCATGTTAGGTATCATAAGAAAGCTCAGGATCTGCTAAATCCCATTATGCTGTGAAAGTGTGTGGATCATTAATATTTACCAAGTTTCAAGATTTTATTGTATAGTTAAAAGAAATATGCTATAAATTTAAGGTTTTCTTCTACAACAGTGGTAGCCCTGCTCAGGTTGATGTGAAAGGAGTATTAGCTTGCAAAGGGAGCTGTAACTGAAGTTAAAGGATTTACAATACAATTGCACAAGACTACACAGGGAAGATTGTTCAACTCTGACTCAGTTGCACAAAGCAACACTGAGGGAAGAAGGGGGTATTGAGCAACCTTGTGACTCAGGACTAATGTCTGCTAAGCACACAGCCAAGACACAGAACAAATTAAACAACCCTTTTCCTTGTTTTTATTCCTTTCCCATCTATGCTGCAAGGAAGGAGAGTGCTGAAACAGATGCTTCAGCTGGCCCCCAAGTTTCAGGAAGAAATTTGTGTGTTTAGAACTGTAACATCTAGTTAGGTAAGAAAACTAATTAGCTTTGATACTGCCTAGGATTGTGTGTTTCTCTTTGTTTGGCTTTTGACCAGGGCAGGACATGCAAACTTTGGGTTATAAGGCAGAGAGCTAGTGTTAACTGGTTAGTGCATTTTTCTGTGAGGTTCGGATGCTGCTAGAGCTAATCACATGTAATCTAGCTGGTGTGCCTTTCATATGCTGTTGGGATGAGTGATATCATCATCTAGAGCAGGGGCCTCAAACACACGGCCCGTGGGCCGCATGCCGCCCCTAAAGCTATTTCCTGCCGCCTGCAACAACACTATCGTTACCAATATTTGCAATATTGTATGAAAAGGTTTCAGTGGTGCAGCCCTTGGGCTAACATTCTAGTCCTCGTGCAGCCCTCAGGGTGATTTGAGTTTGAGACCCCTGATATAGAGGGGTTTGCTGTTTGTCACTAGCAATGCATTGTGAGGGACAAACCAGGCTAGAAAGCTGAGGGGGAACGGTGGTACCCTGGACTCAGACTGTACCCCAAAAAACCCAGTAACTGCATTGCCCATGTCTTCCATTTGGCTACATGCTACCCCCTGGTTATCTGTGAAGCTCTAGATACCTGAAGTTTAATGGAAATTTAAATCATAGTATTCCTTAATAGTAAGTTTTATAGAAGAATAGGCATCAGTATTATGACGGTGAGACTGTTCATTACAAATAAATAATCCAATTCATTTAGCCTATTCTTCTGACTGAATATTTGTGAACTTATTCTAACTTCTCTGAATGTTATAAGTATTCATGCAAATTTCAAAATCTAGGTTTGCAAACTATTATAGTCATTGGGTATTTTAATTAATTTAGTCATATGATGGTGCTTCTGTTACATCTCTGGACTACTGAAACTTAAAACAGGAGAATAATGAACAACATTTCTGGCACAAATTTTCAGACAAATAGACATGCACGGTAAAATCTGTGAGACTTTCATCATCGGTAGTCCTCTAATTAGTTGCAAACAATGAATAATATGACCTGAATAACTTGTTATATTTATTTGTGTAAAATACCACAAATCACAGTTATTCATCCAGCTCTGATCAGAATGCCACAATCCATTATGCTTTCTCAGGACTAAGCTAAATTATCCATAAATTATGCTGCCATAAGAAAATCAGCTAATTTTCAGAAACTTTTACTTTTTTGGTCAGAGTAGTGTTGCAGGCTGAGGAAATCCCCAAACACCACAGTTCTTTTTACTCACCCATTCTGTCCTGCATTAGCTCAAAACAAAGAGTTCCTGACAAATACTATATAATTGGCAAATTGGTTTAACAATGCAGTCGATGAGATCAGTGAACTCAACTGATGGTGACAAAAATAGTTCTATCTTCTACTTGAACATCACAACCTCAGTGATTTCAAACACCTTCTGAATAAATACATCTGTATGCAATCCAAAGGAGTATTTGTCTCATGAGACCAGTAAACACTAAATGTACTCTGCATTTAGCAATTCTTTTCAAAAATTTGCACTGGAGGAAATATTAGTACAAATCTCTAATATGAATAGGTGCACTGGTGTAAAACAGCACTTACAATTGTGCAATTTAAACAACTAAATTACCAAAGTAAGCCATGCTGGCACAATCCCTACTTTACATTGGTGCAGCACAGGGGTTGGCAGCCCAAAAAATAAGAGCCGTTTTTAAAAAATCCTTCATTAACCAAGTATTTTGAGAGCAGCAAAGGGTGTAGCCTCATTCCAGGCAGGGCTGGGCAGCCCACAGGGCCCCCACTAGGGAGAATGGTGAGCTGGGAGGGGAGCCCAAAACCAGGAGCAGGTCCCCCACAGGCTGGGGCTGGGGTTGAGAGCCGCAAGGAGGCAAAGAGCAGCATAAGGCTCTGGAGCCACAGATTGGAGAACCCTATTTTAATACTTATAAACAACAAATATATTCAGAGAAGTCAGAATCAGTTCACAAAATATTCAGACAGAAGAACAGACTAAATTAACTGGATTATTTATTTGCAATTAATAAACTGACCATTATAATCTTGATGGTGTAACATCTGCATAGGGTAGTAGCTGGTGCAAACTTCACTAATGTAGATAGGCCTTAAAATGACCATATTTATTGCACAATCAGTCTTGATTTCCTGCTGCACTCTAGCAACAAGGCCATCACACTAAGCACCTTCAGTTGTTGACCTAAAAGGAAAACCATCTAAAACTTTCTCCTTCCTAACCTGCCTCATGGAATTGCAGCAAAGGTAAAGGAAAGGCAGTAGATCTGGTTCACAGGGCAGTGATCCCATGGTTTACATGGTGTTATGGTACCACCTAATGTCCAAGAGAGCATATGAATTTTTTAAAATTCCAAAGCAGTAGCCATGTCAGTCTAGTTCAGCAAAATATGCAGAGTCCTATGGCACTTAAAGACTAACAAATTTATTTTTTGCATGAGCTTTCATGGGAGAAAATCCCACTTCAGACACTTTAAAGATCGGCCCACAAAAGCTCATCGGATAAATTTGTTAGTCTTTAAGGCTATGTCTACACTTACAGTTTTGATTTGAATTACTGAATTCAAGTTAGTCAATTTGAATTAATACTTATTAATTCAAACTGAGTAAATTCAAAATGACAGGGCCATACTAGAAAATCCTATTTGAATTGGCATGTAAATGGACTGGACTTGCCACTGAACTGGAAGAGGTCACCATGGGAAGTGTGGCAAGATGGCTGTGCAAAACGGCCACTGCCACAGCCAATCCCCTGCATGGGGTGGGGGGGAGGGATTCCCCCAGGCCCAAAGGGCTGCCCCTGCGGGGAAGGGAATATCCCCCCCCCCCAAGGGCTGGAGTCCAGCTTGCCTCCTAGCGGGGCTGAAGCTCTGCTGCTCATGGGTCTCCATCCCTGCTAGCTACCCCTGTGCACAGCTTCTCCCCAGGCAGCCACGTGCAGGGAAAGCACCCCCCACATGCAGCTCCGTGGGGCTGGCCACGTGGGGGAAAAGCACCTGCCATGCACAGCTCCTCCCCAGGCAGCCACGTGGGGGTGCTTTCTCCATGTGCGGCTGCCCAGGGAGAAGCCGTGAGTGGGGCTTGCTTTCCCCGCATGTGGCCAGCCCCGCAAGAGCTGTGGGGGGTGCTTTCCCTGCATGTGGCCAGCCCTGCCGGGGCCACACACACGGGATGCTTTCCCTGCATGCGGCCAGCCCTGCCGGAGCCGCACGTGGGGGTGCTTTCCCCATACATGGCTGCCCGGGGAGAAGCTGTACGCGGGGGGTTGCTTTTCCCACGCACGGCCAGCCCCACAGGAGCTGCACACCGGGGGTGCTTTCCCTGCACGTGACTAGCATGACTGAAGTGCTGGCTGGGGTCCGTATCCCCAGCTAGAGGACAGGAACCCCATTCCCTCCCACAAGCCTGATCTGGCTGGGGGGAGGCACCTTTGGGGCTGCTGCCCCCAGGTGCTAAAGGGCTGTTCTTCCTTCCAAGGTGCCATGCACCCTGAGAGGAAGGTCAGCCCATGTCAATTCAAACCCACCGTGAGTTTGAATTGACATGGCCACACTGGGTCAATTCGAATGCCTCAGTTTGAATTGACCCTAACTTCAAAGTCAAAGGAGGTTTGACCAATCTGAAGTCAGCTTTCATCAATTTAAACTGAGGAGGTCCTCAGTTTGAATTGAGGAAAGCCAGTGTGGCCATGCACTTAATTGAATTTGAACTGATTGTCATCAATTCGAATTCAGGTCTAAGTGTAGACATATCCTAAGTGGCACAGGACTCCCTATTTATTTTGATCTTTTTTTTTTTTTTTTGCTGTTGTGGTAGAAAGGCAAGCAAAATATGCTACCTCTGTGGCTTGAACTATTACTACTTTTTAATTTCAATTTTTTTAGAATTATAAGTAAGCTCACTAATAAAATGCCAAAGTTTTTTAAATTCCATAGCAGGAAAAAATCCTACTTTCTTAGTCTGTGTAGAAACAATGCTACAGTCTTAGTTCTATATAAAATAAATACTGTCACTGTAAGTGAATCAAGGCAAAAAGATCTAGTCCAAAAGCAACTACTTATTTCAGGTGTCTAACTTTTTGGGACACAAAGGGGGACTCATTTTCAGAGAGTAAATGCTCAGCACATCCTGAAGATGGAAAAAAAACCCATTTTATTTTTAGCAGCATTTGGACAATGAAGAAATCTTCAAAGCATTTCTTAAATTGTTTAGTTAAAATGGTTTTGATTTGGCAGATCTTTACAAACTGCACCTCATGCTCATGTACCACTTTGGCTACTATGATTTTTTTTAGCACATTTTATCTATGTTCAAAATACAGATAGGCTGCACATTTCATAAGTGATGTTGGGGTCATAAATACTTGCTTACTGATTTAAAGAAATACACAATAATCTTCAGTCCATATTAAAAGACTAGTGGGCATTCACTATATTCAGTAACCAATACTTTTACTACAACATTTTAAAACTTAACTAATTAATAAACTTTAGAGAATAATGATGAACCACATAATGGGAGACAAGGGATGAAGAATCTTACTGGTTTCTTCAAATAGTATCAGGACCTACTGGATTCTCCCTGTCTCTCCTTCACTTTCACACCTATCCTCCATTTTTAAACAATGCAATTATGAAAGGGCCTGGATTAAATAGTGTTGTCCATCTGTGCCGGAGGTAGCCACCTTAAAATCCCAAATTCAGGGCAGGCTGCAAAAGGAGAGCAAATTCTCCCAGTGCTGGTGGGTGACACCAGTCAGACCTCCTCACCAGCCACAAGTAATGCTTCTGATTCCTCATCATCAAGAATCTAAAATAAAAACATACTCAACCCCTTTTTCTGCATTTCAGTCTCTGGTTCCCAATATGCCATGGGGTCTGGTAAAAGGAAGTTACTTAAAACTATATACTTTTTACCAAAAAGGTTCTCCTGACCCCAAAGGGCCAGCCACATTACCAGATGAATAAATTTGGATCTCATCCAAAATACCACACTGCCAGCCAATTCTTCAGTAACTAAAACTAAAGATGTCTTATTTAAAAAAACAAGACTGTTAACAGATTAAAGCAATCTGATACATAGGAATGATTTAAAGAACCTATGTATCAGGTTTCCAACAGAACTGAGGCTTGTATAGTCAGTCCCTCTGGTGTATATCCAGTAACTGGATGGGTCTCAGCCCTTTGTTTCATAACTTCATTTGTTATTAATCCAGCTCAGAGAAATGAAGACTAAATAGTCCATGTATAGAGTTTGTTCAAATTCTCCCATAAGAATCAGCAAGGTAATTCCAGTCTGGTGCTGGGATCTCAATCTTGTAATCCAAACTTCCCATGAGATGCTTGGAGCGATTTGAGCTAAAGAAAAGATTAAGCTTGAAACAAGGTGGGCACTTGCACATAATTTGCTCTTGTGGGCTTTGATGAAAACAATACTTGAGCTTTATACTCAATAGGTTCTTCTTCAGGCAATGAAGTCAGCTATAACAATTCAGATATTTTATTTAGTGGAAAATAGTAATATATCATCCTTTGAAGTAAAACCTTCACCTCCTAGGCACACATAGTGAATTAGGTTCGTTAGCACAAGTTAACAGATGTTGTTGTATCAAAGGTCCATCCAGTTATTAATACTGCCTTTTGACCTCTTAAACTGCTTTTCTCTCTCTTACTGCTCTATTTGATTAACTACCTTCCTAACTTCTAAAAAGACAGATGGGAACACTGGAAAGTTACTACCAACAATACACTTGCACAAGCACTAATCAACTTGTAAGCAATGACCTTCACTACCATTGTGTTTTCCTATATGATGTCTTTAAAGCCAGATTTGGGCCATACATTTGCAAAGTTGCTCAGTCTGTTGGGGCCTAGCATGACACCTCCAATGCGACACTGGAGTAATCGGAAACAATCAGAGCTTGATAAGGCATTAGATACATGATTCTCTTTCCTGGTGATAGGAACTCCTGTAAGGCCAGACTCCAGCAGAGTAGCCACTTTGTCTCTTTTGCTTTGTGTAACCATACCAATGAAGCATGATCACTGAACACAATGAAGTTCCTATTGTACAAATAGGGTCTAAATTGCTTTATAGCCCAGACAATCACATGAATTGCTTGATGTTAATTATAAAGCCTAAGATTTATTGATCTAATTAGATAATTTTAGGATGTCTGTTTTGTTTCATCAGCAATGATAACAATCTAGACCTGTTTTCTTCTTACAACCAATATTATTGAACTATTTTTAAGATTTTGAGCTAAATCCTCTACAAAAAATTATTTAAATTAAAAGATGTGGGAGGGAAAGGGAATCAGCAGACACCTTATTTAACTGAAGTTTGATAATACTTTCACTTTTCCAACAGCAATTGGAAAGTAGCTGGAATTGGAGAGGTGAGAATCAGGAACAGATGGTCTCACCTTCCCCTAGTGCACAGCTCAGTTACTCTGAAACTCCTCTAGAATGGCAAACACCTTCTTTTCTCATTTCCATCTAGATATACCTCCTCTTGTGAATTGGGGGAATGGGGAAATGAAGAAAACGAGGGGAAAAAAAAAAATCATGCCTTACATTTTTGAAGCAGAATTCTTCCTTCCCACCTTTTCTGACACAAAAGCATCCTCACATTTAAAAGCAAAACTGCTGGGCCATCTCTAGCAGCAATAGCACCCCTCAAATATGCTTCTATTTTAGCAGCAAATGTATGTCCTACTTATTCCCATTGCCCTTTTTAATTGGGATTGAAATAACCTGACCCTTTTGGGATTGTAAAAGCAGAAAATGGAAAATTAAAAAAAGTTACTTAGCTGATGGTAATCATAGCCCCCAAATTCTTTTTGGGGGGGAGAAACTTATAAGCAAGGACCCACACAGAAACAAAGACTGTCTGGCAAGATCAGACAGAGAGAGATGAACACTGCTGAGAAAAATACTGATCTAACCACTATGCACTGTAGAACTACCCCCACACCCCCGCAAAAAAACAGAAAAAAGATTTCTGCAAGGTAGAGAAATAAAGTGAAATGAAGAACTAAGCCAGTGTGGGCCAGCTCCTCAAAGGTAATTAGGGTCCTGAATTGCTAAGGACCAGAATGTAATTCTTAAAATTTGTATGACCTTACAGCAGGGGTCTCAAACACGTGGCCCATGGGTCACATGTGGCCCCTAAAGCTATTTCCTGCAACCCACAATGACACTATGGTTACTGATATTTGCAATATTGTTGTATAAATAGGTTCCAGTGGTCAGCTCTCAGACAGGGCATCGCTGGGGCTGGGTGTACAGGGCTTGAGCCCCATATCCCAGCGCCCAAGATCTGAGTCTGCCACTGGGCTATCGGTGCTCCTGCCCTCGGACTAACGTACTAGTCCTCATTTGAGTCTGAGACCCCTGTCTTATAAAAACCCCAATGCCCAAATACCTAAAGTTTTACTTGGCTAGTATTACCAGTTACCAAAGCAGTGAAAGGAAGACAGGGAAGTACAGAAAGGAGGATATTAGAGAACACATGTAGAAAACATAATATTAATGCAATATTTTTCCATTTGTAGGGTGCCCTGGAACGCTTCCTCGGAAAAACAGGGTGTTCTAGGAAGTTCCAGCAGACTTTAACCCTTGTAAGTAAAAAGCCAGACAAAATCATGTATTTTTAAAACACAAACCGGCTGGAGAACATGAAGGTAAAAAGGAGAACATGTCCTCCTTTTGCCTGACATCTGGTAACCCTCAGTTTGGTCCTAGTTCTACAAAGGCACATCCAGGAAGGCCACAAACTGAAGGCAGGAGAGCTAGTGGGGCTCTAACCAGGAATTATTGGCCCCGCAACTTGTATTTCCTGCAACACCAGCCAATCCCTGCAATGTTCGTACCACAAGGGAAAAACTTGCCTAACTAGCTACAAAACAAGAGCATCCACATGGTAGTACAGGACGGGAGCCGAACTGGTCACTCCGGAGTGGCTAAAGGAGATGCAGTTGTGGCTAAGCTTACCAGGCCTAGGGTTACCAGATGTCAGGCAAAAGGAGGCCATGTCTTCCTTTTTACCCTCACGTCCTCCATCCAGCAGGCTTTTTAAAAAATCAATGATTTTCTCTGTCTTTTTACTTACAGGGGTTAAACTATGCTGGAAAGCCCCAGAACACCCTGTTTCTAGGGGGAAGCATTCCAGTGCCCCCTAAAAACAGAAGAATATTACATTAATAATACATTTTCTCCATGCGTCCTCCTTTCCGTGCTTTGGTATCAGGTAACCCTAGCCGAGCCCTAATTACCCCCATTTGTGCACCAGATTCAAGCTCTACCCTCCGTCATTTCCCCTCCCCAGCAAAACTTCCTGCAGCCATGGGTGGGGTTACCAGACATCAAGCAAAAGGAGTCCACGTCCTCCTTTTTACCTTCACATCCTCCGTCTGGCAGGTATTTTAAAAACACATGATTTTCTCAGGCTTTTGACTTAGAGGGGTTAACGTATGCTGAAATCCCCTAGAATACCCTATTTTTAGGGAGAAGTGTTCCAGGCCCCCTAGAAACAGCCAAATGTGGCATTAATACTCCATTTTCCCATTACAAAGGGTAATTTGACTTCAGGCTTCCCATGGCTTGAACCTGTAAACTGCTCTGATTTGCTGTTACTTTATGACCTGATCCTATGTTTTACACCCCCTTGCATTTAGTTTCATTCCTTTCTGTAAGTTCACCCATCTTCAAAGCATCTGAGGAAGTGGGATCTTCTCCCACGAAAGCTCATGCGAAAAATAAATCTGTTAGTCTCAAAGTGCCACACAACTGCTTGTTGTTTTTTTTTTTACTGGACTAGACTAACACGGCTATATCCCTTTGGAAATTGACATTTTCTCCATGCCTCCCCCCAATATCCTCTTTTTCCTACTTCCCTGTCCTCCTTTCCAGGGCTTGGCACGTGGTAAGCCTAGCCATGGGGCACCAGCCCACCCCTCAGCCGGCAGGAGACGCAGGAGGAGACGGGAGCAGGCGGGTCCCAGCGCGGAGGGGAGCCGGGCCCAGACCCCGGCACAGAAGGAGCCAGGGGCGCGCGCCGCCCACCCGGATTTTCCATCACGCACACGTCTGCGCAGGCGCGGTATCACCCTGGGACGGGGGAGGGGGGCGGCACGCTCCAAGAGCGCACAGCTGTGACAGGGCGCTGCAGAGAAGCCTCTTGAGGCCGCCAGGATCGTCCACGCATGCGCCGTATGACCAGCCTCTGGCCCCGCCCCTTTCCCGTCCAGCCGGCTCCCCAACCTACCCAGCCGGCCGGCGCAGAATCCGCAGCGTCCCGGTCGTCAAGAGAACGAAGGACGTCACTGCGCTCCTCCGCCCGCCATTGGTTGGCATTGTTCGAGAAAGCCGGAGAAAGCGGAAGCGGAAGCCGCACGTGGAGCCGGCAAGGGGCTGCCGCAGTTTCTGGAAACTTCTCCTCGCTGCTCGCTGTCATATTTAAAGCGGCGGCGCCTCCTCCCTCCGCCCGCGGCGCGGACGGCGAGCGAGCTGCGGCGCGGCTTGCCCGGCTGGGGAGCGACTCGCGCGGGCGGGCCGGGGCCGCGGCCGCCCCTGCCGGCGGGAGCATGTCTGTGGTGGGCTTTGACGTGGGCTCGCAGAGCTGCTACATCGCCGTGGCCCGAGCCGGCGGCATCGAGACCGTGGCCAACGAGTTCAGCGACCGATGCACCCCGTGAGTGCCGGCCTGGCCCCGAGGGGATCGCGGCGCGGGGCGGGCGGCATCCCGTGGGGCCGGAGCTGGAGCTTGCCGGCAGCTTCTAGCGCTGGCCCCGCCGCAGCCTCATGTCCGGGGCCGGGGTCAGCAAGAGCCGCCGCCGGGCGGGCCGGGGAGGTCCCTTGCCCAGGGCGGGCTCGGCGCCCCGCAGCTCTGGGCTTGGGTTTCCCCTTCGCTCCTCAGGACAAAATTCCTGGGCCTCGGCTCTGGGCTTGGAGGAGGAGAGCGCCTAGGAGGCTTGCCCCCTGAAAAGCTTTGTGGGCATTTAAAGACCACACAGCTCCTTGTTTTTGTGCTGGGCTAGACTAACACAGTTATCCCTTTGGAAATTTGTCGTCATTGCTGGTGTCTCGTTTGTCAGCCAGGCAGGGCTGTGTGACCTGCCCCGGTGTGTAATCGCCAGGGGCTGACCAGCAATGCTGGGGCGTGATAAGCAGTGAAATAGCAGCTTTCTGTGCTTCTGGGGAAGGGGGTGGTGGGTGATCACCCAGCAAAACAGATGCGCTGACATCCGAAAGAGCTGGCTTGTTCCTGCTGAGAGTGTAATTACCCTCAGTGAAAATACTTGCCTTGCCATGTTTGAGAGTTTAACCACATTGCAGGGTGAAAGCGAGTCTCACTAGATAGTAAGTCTCCCACAGGGCAGTTATGTTTATGTGTATGCTTTGGTAGTAGCTTTTCTCGAGAGGCTCTTAAATGTGTGGTTTAATCTGCAGCCTTGCTTTAATAAAGCAAAAAAAGCAAGGAGTCTTGTGGCACTTAAAGACTAACAGATTTGTTTATCACATGAGCTTTCGTGGGAGAATATCCCACTTCGTCAGACAGTCTTGTATGTGTGTTGATTCTTGTTAAAAGAGAATGAAGAAACTTTGGCTGTGGGGCTTGAAGATACTGTCTTTTTTCAAGCTTAGTACAACAGGCTGTTAAACACCTTAAAATTTTATTCTGTATATGTTGATTTTTTGCAATTGCTCAGTTTACAATGAAAGAAGATTCTAACCCACCTTGAAACAATTACACAGCGCTAATTGCATGTGAGCTCTGAAGTTCAGGAGTTCAACTATTCGTAGGCTAGCCATGCCCCCCCCCCCCAAATCATGATTTAGAAAGTTAAGTGACAGCAATCATTTATTTTTCTCATTTATATAGGTTGGTCGAAGTGTGTGTCTTTATTTTTTTTAAGTTGTACACAGTAATCTACCCCTGTATTGAGACTAAGTACAGAAGGTTTCAGCCCTAAAACACATGTTTTAACTTTATAAAATGTACTTGGAGACAGAAATTTTCTGTGCTGGGGTATGTGTCTATGTAAATATAAATATGCAGTAAATGGTGAAGAAAAGTATTGGGTTTAGGAGTGAGACCCATTTGTTTTGTTTTTTTTAAATGTTCTTTATTATTGTAAGTCATAACAATAGCCATTTGATTTGCTCAAACTCTCATTCTGTTTGCAATAGCAATAAAATAAAGTTGCTGTAGCTGTCTTGCCAATATTAAGTTAACGAGCCTCTCTCTCCTTTCAGATCGGTTGTATCATTTGGATCCAAAAACAGAGCTATTGGCATTTCAGCTAAAAACCAGGTAGGTTTTTTTTTTCCTATGAAGGAGAATCCAGCAGCTAGAAAAATTAATAACACATCTGTTTCAAGTAAAGGAACATATGGAAAAGAGAGCTGGCCCCAGCTAGGTAAAATTCTTTGATCTTAGTTATAAATTGATGTTTTAAAGTCAAGGACCAGCATCATGCTGCCAGTCTTAATTCAGGTTTGCTTCTGAGGAATACAGAGTGCCATAGCTGGAACTCCATGCCTGTCTATTGTGTTGATAACTTCCTGTTAGGAGCCTCGGCCTGTCATAGTTGATCACTTAAAAATAAAATCACTAGGCTTGTCCAGCTAGTTCTCTTAAAGAGCACATTCATTTCCATTTGAAATACAACTTTAAATTATGTAAAATGTGTATAGATGTCTTTAAATTGGAATATGAACTAAGAGCTTTGGCTTTTGCTTAATTAAACTCCTCTGAATGGAGAAAAGTGTTCAAATTTTTTTTAATTTATTGAAGTAATACATTTTTAAAATGTGAGGGCATTCTTGTAAAATAACCAGGTAGTGTTTAAAACTTAAGCCATCTACATCTTAAAGCCCTGATTTGGGCTAATTACTTACAAATATGAGTATTGTACTGCAGGTGGAGACAGCATGCTTTCTCTACTGATCTGTTGTACAATATCTGTCAAGTCACAAAGACACTGTACTAGGTTTTCAGGGAGAGAGCATAAATGGTGGTATCTTCCATTTTGCTATGAACATGAAGGAAGATGTGATTGAAAACCTAGATGTGATCATAATCTCTTTCCTAAGCTACTCACACACATATTTGCAGTTATAGGATTCAAAGATAGAAGTTAAAGTTATTTTCATAGACAATTTTCCAGTTTTTCTTTCATTCCTAGGAATGGAGAATATATTTACTTAAAACAAATATCCATGTAAAACATTGTGAAACACATCCTTTCCTAGAGGTTTTAATTTTGTGATCTTTTTTATCAGGATTTGGACATTTCCTTTTGTAGTGCTGCTTCTATTTTTATTTCTTTAGATTACTTTTCAATGTCATTGACTCAGCTGTTAATTCAATGAAGTAGGTAGCCAAAGTAAAGGAGTCCTGAAAGTATTTGTTGCTCTACCTAAATTGCTTCTCTTTTCATTCTCTTGAGACTGATGTGTGGACTAGCAAATTCAATTGAAAGCTGTCCAGTAGCTTTATCTAAATGGATAGCACTATGATTTTTCTTACATTTAAGAAATTCCATTCACAACAGACTTTGGTTCCTGGTCAGTTTCTGGCTCCAGTCACTTTTGGAATAACTTGAAAAGGATACTGCATAGTCCCTTTTCCTGCTATTTTGTTTTAGCCATTTGAAACAAAATTTACTAGTTTTTTTTTCCATTTGAGAAACAAGTTAAAAGAAAATTACTGCGTGATTTTGGGATTTCAAAAGTACAAGTACATCTTAATGGTGAACAGCCTCTTTTCCTGATAATGGTGGCATTTTAGGTCATGCTACCTATGCAAGCATGGGTATTTCTTGGCTCATGACAATCTGGGCAATGCTTTTTCACTAGTAATGAAGTGTAACAGCTGTCTGTTCAAGCAAGAAACTACACAACTGCATTGCTCTGGGCGGCTTTTTGGCAAGTAGTAAGCATCTTAATTTACCTTTGATGTTTTTTAATGGCAACTTACATTTCAATTTTTGTGCACCTTGTCAAATGCCAGACAGCTTTATTCTGTTACTTACAGTGTGCTCTAGTGTTTACAGAAGAAAATCATGTTGCAGTAGGTCCATCTGACTGCACTGAAGTTACAAATGTTTAGTGAAGTGTAGTACGCTGACTGACTGGTTGCTGCTTAATTGTGGCTGAGACAGCACGGAAATATTGTAGGCTATTTGAAAATTAATTGTATGTAATTACTTTCAGAAGTCTTCAAATTATACATACAGATATCTTGATTTAAAAAAAAATATATTTTCAGGTTAATTCTAAGTCTACATTAGACGCCATTGTTGCCCATTGCACAGTATATTACTTTTGCTGTTTTAAGTGCTTTCAACTTGATTGACCGTACAGCTGTGGGTTGGTTAGATGTCAAGTATTCTTCTGGTGAGATTTGTAGTAGATAATTTTACACTATCAAATCTTATTTTTCTCTGTTTTTGGGCAACAACAAAAATCACGTCACCATCAATAGGCTGATTACTTGAATTACTGCCTTCTAGGATTGTTGGTATTTGTTGGGTATTATGTTATCAGTAGTTGGTAAAGAACAAAAGGTGATTTTTTTTTTTTTACTGTTCTTATTAGAATAGTTTTTAACAGTCTACACCCCAGTCTACGTGGTGCATTGTAACATCTTGAGCATTTGAATTGTAAACTCTGCAATAGCATTGCTTATTCATTTTTTATGGCAGAACATTCCTGTATAAAATTACAGTACTACATAATTTAATGTTAAGAACAAAAAGATCGGATTCATGTCTCTGAATAGCATGCCTGAGTTTAGGAGCAGAGGCTAGGAATCTTACACTGTCAGTTTTTACTAATATGTAAGTTAAATGTTGCTTTTAATATACTTTTTTTTTTTTTTTTCAGCAAATTACTCATGCTAACAACACAGTATCTAACTTTAAGAGATTCCATGGTCGTGCATTTAATGATCCTTTTGTTCAGAAGGAAAAAGGAAACTTGAGTTATGATTTGGTTGCAATGAAAAACGGTGAAGTTGGAATAAAGGTGAGTGTCATATTTGCAGTCAAGCTTTCTCATTTTTATAGCTATTCTGGAATGGGTTTTTTCCAGCACTTAATTAAGTCCCTTATTTTCATGATGAATTCCCTTAAAAGCTATTCCTCATCTGTGTCGCAGAAGGGCTTTTGAACAGAACAGCTATTTTTTTATTCCAGAGTGGAGTATTTCACCAAACGAGTCTTTTGTTGTAAATACTTCTCAAACAAGAGCTTCCCTAGTGGCAGTTGTGTACACAGTCTATACACTCTGACTGAAAAATGATGATGATAATTATAAGGTTGCATAATTCTACAGTGAAACCTGGGAAGTGCTGTGCACTGTGATGATCTGATTACATGGCGGCATGCTCTTTCCCAATGCATGTTAAAGCTGTATTTTTTGTTAGAACCTTTACTAGAAATGAGTAGCATTTTTATGTATAGCAAACTATTTCTTGACAGTGCCCATGATGACCTTTCAGTAAATGTCCACAAATTGTTTTATGATGTCTATTGCAGACTAAAGACCTGCCTCAATTAGAAAGGATTCTATAGCTATGCTGATGAACACTCCTTGTGGGGATGCGGTTTATACTGGCAAAAGACTTCTTTTATTTGAGTGGCATACTCTGTTCCCGAGTTAAACTATGCTGGGGAATATGATCCTTTTGTTGGCATGACTGTTCACAGGTGGAGTTTTGCCAGTACTTCTGGGTCAGCTAGGTTGGTTGATATTTTTTTCCCCCCCACACACTCCAGTCTGACATAGGTATGCCACCACCACTTTTAAGCATAGTGTAACTGACAAAGAAATAGTGAGATCTAGAGAAGAGATCTCAGCTAGAAGAAGCGTGTGAAAAAAAATGCAATGGCTGTTATGCATTGAAACACTGATTGGCATTATATGTATCTAAGGCAGTGGTTCCCAACCAGTGTGCCAGGGCACAGTGGTGTGCTGCGGCAACACCCAAAGTGTCCTGCGAGCATCCCTGAGAGCTGGGATTAGAGGTCTGCCCCTGCTCAGCTCAGCCACGTGGGCTGTGCAGGGCTGGAAAAAGGCAGGGGTTAAAGTAAGGGGGAAGGCAGCAGAACACAGTTCTGGGGACCCCCTATTTTTAGGCAGGCTGCATTCTGGCTCCCCTAAAAATAGAGGAAGGCACCAGAACACGGAGTTCCAGGGGTCCCCCTAAAAGTAGCAGGAGCAGCCAGAACGCAGAGTTCCAGTGCCTCCACCTTAAACCCCGCCCCACCTTAACCCAGCCAGCAGAAAGCTGAAGGAGGTGGGGAGTGTGTGAATCTCCCCCCTGCAAGGCGGAGCAGCTTGTCAGGCAGCCTGCAAACAGCCCAGGTAAGGGCTTTGGGGGGGAGGGCTGCTGGGGTGGTGTGGGGCAGGGGTGTGTGTGTGTGTGTGTGTGTGTGTGTGTGTGTGTGTAGCAGAGGTGGATGTGTTGCTGGGGTCCTGGAGTGGCTATTTGCCTGGGGATGGGGGGGGGGGAAGTTGCTGAGGGCTGGAGAGCTAGTTCTGGCCCCTGCAGTGATGGGAGGGTCCATCACAGGCAACAGGGGGCTGGGGGAGGGGGAGAACAGGACCCACTGGGGTGGGAGGGAGCAGCAGTGGGGTGAGGATTTCCCTGGGTGGCAGGGAGCCACTGTGGAGAAGGGGGAAGTGGGTGCCGCGCCATGTTCCCCTGCCCTCCCTTCCTACTCCCCAGGTTCCCCTATCCCCCCCACAAAACCACTCTTGTTCTCCCTTCCTCTCTCCTCTCTTGCCACCCTTGTGCTGTTCCCCACATGGCTCCCCTTGTTGTCTTTTGCCACCCCTGCCTTGCTCTGCTCCCCACACTCCCTCCTGCCACTGCACAAGACTCCTGACCTCCTGTGTTTTGCCACCCCTGCTCTGCTACCCCTACTACCCCATATACCAGCATTTCTGAAACACACTGCCATGGTTCATGAATATTCATAAGTGATTTAAGTTAATTTGAATATTCATGAGTTTTTTAATAGTGGTGTGCCTCGAAAAATTTGAAGGTCTCAAGGTGTGCCACGGCAGAGAAGAGGTTAGGAACCACTGATCTAAGGCAGTGGTTCCCAGAACTTTCTCTGCTGTGGCACACCTTGCTACCTTTGATGAATTAGGCACAACACCATATAGTTTCCAAATGAACTCATGAATGTTCATGAGCCAATCCAGAGCTCTTTGAGTTTTTTAAATATTTTGTGGCATAGCTGCTCAGACTTGATGGCACACCTGTGTGCTGTGGTACACTGGTTGGGAAGCACTGATCTAAGGCTATAAGGAGAAAACTTACTGTTGACAGTTACATAAAGCATAGACAGACTGTTCCTCCGTGTCCCTCTCAGGGCCTCTGGTCGGGGGGGGGGCAGGGAGGGAGAAGCAATGTCAGGGCTCCCTGTAACCAGCTTCCACCATCTAAGTAGTGCTGTGAGATGAACATCAGGAGCTGCTGCTCTCTGCTCTCTTACACAGTCCAAGTGGTGAAAGCAGCCTGCATGCTGGGAGACCTTCTGTTGCTCCTTACTTCCCCCCCCATTGCAGCTTTTGAGATGGGAGCGAGCTGGAATACCAGCCACTCCATGCATGCAGGTCTGTTTCTGCAGGTGAGCACAGGAGAGGATGGCAAGGTTAGGGGCAAAGCAGGACAGTGTAAATTGCAGAGGATCACAGCCGTGGGCAGGTCTCACTCAAAGGCTGCATGAGAGGAGTCACCAAGACAAAAGTTTGAGAACCAGTGATCTGTAAGAGAAACAAGGAGCCGAGTGGCACTTTTTGAAGACTAACTTATTTAATGCCTAAGCTTTCATGGGCACTTCCTCAGAATCATGGACTGAAAACTGGTTTGTAAGATGTATGTTACATCTGTAGGTATATAATGTGCGTATGTTAGGTATGTATACTTGACACCATCATTGGACTTAATCTAATTGGCCAATCCATCAGGGACTCGCTCATTCAGCTGCACATCTACCAATATGAGAGATGCTGTCATACACATCAGTAAACTGAACTGTTTCTTTGCAAAAGAGTAAATGAACAAAAGTCAGACATCAGGCATGGTAATATTCAAAAACAAGTAGAGGAGCAGTTCAATCTCCCTGGACATTCTGTAACAGACATGAAAGTTACCATACTTCAGCAACATCTTGAAAAACAAACTTAAGCATGGAAGTGCAGAGTGAGAACTCGTATGCAACTTGCCACCATCAGGCTGGATCTGAACAGGGATGGGAAGTGGCTAACTCACTACAAAAGATCATTTCCCTTCTTTAAACTTTGTCATTAATTGTTAATGGCCTACATCCCACTGTTTTGAATTAGAACAACTTGGTTTTTTTACTGAAGTAGACTAACACAGATACCCCTGTGGAACTGACTAAGTTGACCTTGTGACCAGTGTTCCCTCTAAGAGGCATTGGCAGCTGAGCAACTCCTGTTGCTTGCCGTGCTGCCCCCTCCCCCGCAGGCCCGCTCCTGGCCGGCCCCCCCCGCTCCCACGGGCCCACTCCCAGCTGCCCCCTGCTCCTAGCCGTCCCCTCCACCCCCCCACGGGCCTGCTCCCGGCGGCCCCCACAAACTTACCTTGTGGCTGGAGCCGCACGGCCCAGCCACAGCTCCTGGGGCCAGAGAAGCTCTATGGAGCATGCTTAGATTTTCTGGGCATGCTCCTTTAGAGCTTCTCTGGGTGGGAGTTTTGAAAACTTCCTGCTCCACAGGAGCTCTATGTAGGGCCTCTGGCTGCCGGCTATGCGCTACCAGCAGCCTTCTCTGCGCTGGCGGCTGTGGCGGGCTGCGCTGCAGCGCGCCAGCGCAGCTTAGAGGGAACATTGCGTTGTGGCTTACCCTTCTTTGCATATATGCCTAACATACTGCAGTTTTCATTTCATGCTTTTGAGAGAGTGAGTTATGCCCACTAAAGCTTATGCATTAAATAAATTTTTTGCACTTTAAAAGTGCCACTGGACTCCTTGTTTTGCCAAATTAGACTAATAAGGGCCCTTTGGAACTTGTCACTGATCTGTAGTAATCAGAAGTGTCAGTTGTAATAATGGTAGATACTTTGTTTGAAATGTAACTTCAAATGGATGTTATCCTTTTAATCTGGATGAGTTTAAATAGCATTCTTTCTAACGTCTACAAGTTAGAAAAATTGGTGTTAAGAGCCCCAGGACTGTGGTGGTTATTCTCTTTTGTGTTTTCTCAGACTGTGTGGAGTTCTCTTGTTCTCAAAATACTTTTCTCTATAGACAAAGCACTCGAGGGTTGTGATGCACTCCACAAGAGGTTATCTTACAGAGCACTCTTCAGAGTGAAATGGTTGGGAAGGGCGAAGTAGTACTGTGGAATAATCAGTTTTAAAATACCTTTTATCTCCTTTATGCATTTGGCCTTTTCATCACTTTCTTTTATAGTATAGAAAAGTTGTGAAAGCAAGTATGACCATAGGATGGAGGCAGCATTAAACACGTGGTTAACTTTGTCTCTTTTAAGCTTGTTTGTATTATTTAGTTGCCGGGTGTAACTTGAATTATTGAGATGCTGGCTATTCTATCCACCTAGACAGGTGACACAAACCTTTGGTTTTCAGCATACTGATCTTTTGGGAAAACCTGTTGTAAGGCACTCACAGCACTTGATCCACTTGGAGGGTGCCTCCTGGTGGTATTATTGGGCAATTAATCTCAACTGGTCCCCCTCCAGGCTATCTATGCTTTGCCATGCTGACTCTTGTGCTGAGTCCAGTCCTGGGACCTTAGTCCTCGGGCTAAGCCCATCAGTCCACCCCTTCCAGCTCGCCCTGGTTCCAGCTACTAGTTAAAACAGTTAATGGCCTGTGAGCCTGTGCTGCTCCTGGCATATTGGGGGAGCAGGGAGAGGCCTGGGCATACTCTCTTCTCCAGGCCCCAGCCCAGGGACCCTAGGTGCCTCCAGTGGGGCCTTCCATCTCCTTCCAGTCACTTCTCACCAGTCCACATTGACTGCCTGGGCCACTTTCCCACAGCCCCAGTTGCACACCATCTCCCGCTGCTAGACTCCAGCTGCATATTGCTCCTTGATTTTTGGCCCCGGACTACTGCTCCAGCCAGGGTCATCTGTAAGGCAGTGCGGGGCCCTGGGCCAATTGACCTCTGTGGGGGCTCCCCCCCCATCCTCACACATCCCCTGCACTGCGGGGGGGCAGCCAGCCCAGGGGTCAGCTGCAATCAACCTTCCCGCCCACGGGTGTGGTGAGAAAGTGGAGCCTGACCTGTGGCCTGGGGTGCTCCTCACCCTGGGCGAGGGGCAAGCTGGCCAAAAGCAGCGACTGGGTTTTGTGCTCCCGCCCTCCTCCTGCAAACCCGCCCCCCCATGCTGCCTTCCGTTCTGTACCAAAGGCAGTTGGGCGGGGGGCAGTGGTTCAGGCCCCACGTTGCCCTGCTCACAGCAGGATAGCATGGAGCCCATGGGGCCTGGGGCAATTGTGCTGCCCCCCCCCCCACCAGGATGGATCTGGCTCCAGCCGCTGCTGCAGTCTGCCCTTCAGGATCCCTGGCTCTTGCTCAGCTTCTGGTGCAGTCTCCCACTCAGCCCTCTGGGGTGCTGGCTCCCACAGCCAGCCTGCCAGGAAGAGTACCTTCTTGCAGTTCACTCAGCAGAATGAGAAGCTAGCTCTGCTGCCCTCCTTTTATAGTGGCAGCCTGCTCTCTGATTGGCCGCCACACACACACTCCTTTTAACATTGGGTGCACCATAGAACAACCACTCTACTACACCTATTATGAAATAGTCTAGAAACTCTTAAGTAAATGCTTGTGAAAAACACGTCATAAGTAAATGTTCTATGGTAAATAACTTCTTACTTACCTTTAGTGGTAAGCAATTTGAAAACTGATGTTGACTTTTGACTTCTTGTGATTCATTAGTACTGTCTGTCAACTTTGTTAATTAATACTTAGTACTTGCATCCTTATTGGAGTTGTTGTAAGCTGTCTGCCAGAGATTTCATCAAGCAGAATTTGTTCATTTACCAATAATGCTCTTTTTTTGGTCACAAAATTAATGCTATCTGCAAACACTTGGGGGAGGGGACTGACTTCAGAAATGTAACCATGCAATGAGCTGGGTGAGTACATTAAAATCAAAAGAGGGGTTTTTGATCAGCAGAGCATACAGAAATATTAATTGGTACTTCACTATAATTTAAAATGATGAAATTGTGCTTTTTCCCTCCCCTACACAGGTAATGTACATGGATGAAGAACATCTCTTTAGTGTGGAACAGATAACAGCTATGTTGTTGACTAAGTTGAAGGAAATTGCTGAGACTAATTTAAAAAAGCCAGTAACCGACTGTGTTATTTCTGTAAGTAATAATGTTACACTGGACCAATAGCGCAATAACTTTCGTAACTCTAATCACTAAAGATTTCTAACTTAAGTCTATGTCAGACATTACCCTCAGCATACAAGTGCTTGCACTGTGAAGTTTCTTAACTTTTACTTAGTCATCAGAACCTTTTCTAAAAAATAAAAATGTATTTCTTATGTATGAGCTTGTTATGAAGTGATGGAAACTGTTAATAGCCAATATTAAAATACAGATTGGTTACTTCATATTAATATGCTACCTTTATGTTAAAGTAAAATAGTATCAAAATTAAGAAGGTGTTAGAGGATATTGTATTAAGTGCTGAACAGTTGCTCGGGTACCATGGAGATGAATTGTTAAAATGCCTAGACAGAAATATTGTGCGTACTCTGTCAAGCCACACAATAGATCAAATAATTAAATATATTACTTATTTGAAGTGATCAACCAGTCAGCACTGCTGTGCTACTGGGAAAATTTGAAGTGATCTACCAGTTGGCACTGCTGTACTACTGCAGAAACTTCTTTGATGCTAAGTATGGCAAAGGGGTGGCCAAATTTACGGAACTCAAGAGCTGCACAAGTTGATCATGAAACCTTTTGAGCCATGCTGAGGCATATAACCACATACCTTTACCTACTCCAAAATTACTAAGCTTAAAGTTCATTGCACACTTTAATTGCAAAAACAGGGCAAATATTGATCCTGCTAATGTCAGCTTCTAATAATTACTTAAGGTTACCATGAAAACTAGGCCTATACAGTAAAAACTTATCTGTTGCTGGATGTAGAACACTGCAGGCTAGTGGTGAGGTTTTTTTTTAAAAACCTGGGCAGTAACTTGTCAATGCAGTACATAAAAGCTCTTTCAGGTGCTGATTCCTAAGTATTGCACAATGTTTTGATTCCACAAATTTCATTGTGGAATACAATGCTTCACAGCAGTAAGTTGTGCCAAAAATTGAAAGTAATCTGGATTCAGTTTTAAACTTTTCTCCTGTGTATTTTAGTTTATTACTCCGTCATGTTTAGGACTTGTAAAACATGATTTTAACAAGGAGTAAACTGCATTAGGGCGTATAAGAAAATCTAAACGTGTTGCCCCCCCCCCCATGCTGCTGCTTCCCTGCCAGCTCCAACCATGCCACTGCTTCTCTGCTGTCCCTGACCATGCCATGCTTCTCTTCCTGTCTTCAACTGTTCCACCCTTTCCTGCTGTGCTCTTCCACAAGCTGCACTTTTCTTTGAAGAGCTGCATGCAGCTTGTGAACTGCAGTTTGTCCACCTCGGCAAAGAATTTCAACTCAAAATTTTTGGCAGTATGCTGTATCTAGTGTTTGTATCAGGGTAGCATGGATGACTTTTTCCACTTCAATCATAGGGTTGGAAGGGACCTCATAGGTCATCTAGCCCAACCCCCTGCCAGAGGCAGGACCACTCCCACTAAACCATCCCAGTCAGGTTTTTGTCCAGCCGGGCCTTAAACACCTCCAAAGATGGAGACTCCACCACCTCCCTCGGCAGCTCATTCCAAGACTTCACCACTCTCCTGGTAAAAAAGATTTTTCTAATATCCAGCCTAGACCTCCCTAACCGCAACTTGAGACCATTGCTCCTCGTTCTGTCCTCTGTTACTACCGAGAACAGTCGAGCTCCATCTTCCTTAGAGCATCCCTTCAAGTAGTTGAAGGTTGCTATCAAATCCCCCCTCAATCTTCTCTTCTGCAGACTAAATAAGCCTAATGCTTCCAGCCTTTCCTCATAGGGCTTGTGCTCCAGCCCTTTAATCATTTTGGTTGCCCTCCTCTGAACTCTGTCGAGCATGTCCCTGTCCTTTTTGTAGTGGGGAGCCCAAAACTGAACACAGTATTCTAGATGTGGCCTCACCAGTGCAGAATAGAGGGGAAGGATCACATCCCTTGATCTGCTGATAATACTTCTTTTGATGCAGCCCAGTATGCCATTGGTCTTTCTGGCAGCAAGAGCACACTGCTGACTCATATCCAGCTTCCCATCCACCATGACCCCCAGGTCCTTTTCTATACTGCTGCTACTTAGCTAAATGTTTCCCAGCCTGTAGCAGTGCATAGGGGTTTTTTGGTCCCAAATACAGGATTTTACACTTATCCTTATTGAATCTCATAAGATTTCTATTGGCCCACTGTTCCAATTTATCTAGGTCTCCCTGAATCCTGTCCTTGCCCTCCAACGTGTCTACTGGTCCCCCCAGCTTGGTGTCATCCGCAAACTTACTGAGAATGCAGTCTATTCCATCATCCAGATCATTGATGAAAATGTTGAACAGAACCAGCCCCAGGACCGACCCTTGGGGCACACCGCTCGTGACCGGTTGCCAGCTAGACGTGGAACCATTGATTCCTACACGCTGAAACTGTTGATCTAGCCAGTTTTCTATCCACCTTATAGTCCACCTATCCAACCCATACTTCCTTAATTTGCCAATGAGAATGCTGTGGGAAACTGTATCAAAAGCCTTGCTAAAATCAAGGTATATCACATCAACGGTTCTTTCTGCATCCAGAAAACCAGTCATCTGATCATAGAAGGAGATGAGATTGGTCAGGCATGATTTACCCTTGGTAAATCCATTCTGACTGTTCCTGATCACTTTATTTTCCTCTAAGTGTGTGAGGATGGATTCTTTGAGAATCTGCTCCATAATTTTTCCAGGGATTGAGGTGAGGGTGACTGGTCTGTAATTCCCTGGATCCTCCTTTTTCCCTTTCTTGAAAATAGGCACTACATTTGCTTTTTTCCAATCCTCTGGCACCTCCCCCATTCTCCATGAGTTTTGAAAGATAACGGCCAGTGGTGCGGCTATTTCGTCGGCCAATTCCCTTAGCACCCTTGGATGCAGTTTGTCCAGCCCCATGGACTTGTGCACTTGCAGCTTCTTTAAGCAGTCCCTAACCTGACCTTCCGTCACCAAGGGCCTGTCGTCTTCTCTCCCATCTGCCACACCCATGGTAGTGGGCTGGGAGCTGACCCTGCCTGTGAAAACTGAAGAAAAAAATGCATTGAGCACTTCAGCTTTTTCCTCATCCTCTGTCACAAGGATGCCTGCCCTATTCAGCAAGGGCCCTACACCATCCCTGATCCTCTTTTTGTTACTAATATACTTGTAGAACCCCTTCCTGTTATCCTTTACATCCCTCGCTAGCCGCAGCTCCATTTGTCCTTTGGCCTTTCTGATTTTATCCCTGCAGTCCCTAGCAATATCTTTATATGCCTTTTTGGACATCTGACCAAGCTCCACTTCCTGTAAGCTTCCTTTTTATGTTTAAGCTCAGAGCAGAGTTCTCTGCTAAGCCATTCTGGCTGCCTCACATGTTTGTTCTTTCTCCTTCTTGTCAAAAGTTCATTTTGGCTTCATTTACCTGGGCGTTATGCCTCTCCTCACTGTGTTCTGCTATACTGGTTGGTCTTGCAAATGCTTTAAGGCCCTAGTTCAGCACTATACTTAAGGGTTGACTTCAGTGGTACTACTAAGTACTGTGCTGAATCAGTGCCTTAAGTAGCTAACTTTCTTTGAGGCTAAAATCTTGTGGTGTGTAGACACAGTGGCAGATACTTCCTTTTGGAGAGGCAGAATGAGTAATATTTCAAAGAAATGTTTAGGTTGAAAGTCTGGCTTTCTAATTGTAGTTCTGTTCCTGTTCCCACTTAATTTTTTCAGGTTCCATCCTTTTTCACTGATGCTGAAAGGAGATCTGTCTTAGATGCTGCTCAAATTGTTGGCCTAAATTGTCTGAGACTGATGAATGACATGACAGCAGGTAAAACAAAGGAAACATTTTTGCAGAGTGTGTGCTTATTAGAGGTCCATTTAGATACTCAAGTACCTTGAAACAGAGAATTGCTAAATAATAGACCAGTCACTAAAAGCAGGGTTGTTTTATAACACTTGTGCCATTTTTTTTCTTGACCAATAAAACCTCTTCATAGCACCTTCTGACATGGGAAAAAGAGCTGTGATTCCTAAGGTCACCTCATACAAATACTGCACCTAACTTCCTCCTCACTCACACGCTTGTGATAATTGGAATTGCCCTAGCAACTAAGCATCCTGTTTCTTCAGAGTAATGTACAAGAAGTGCCATAGTGATAAGTTGTTCACTGAGTTGCGTGTCTGAGGAACTTTTTCATAATATCTGCCATCAGTTAGTGGTTTTGTATCTTTTAATAAAAATTCTATTAACATAATTGTGGGTGTCAACATTATAAGTAGATGTAGCAACATATATGTTTAAACACAAGTTTGGTTGGAACCTGCCTTTTGCTGCTGTGCACCACTGCTAAAATGATGAGCTAAATGAGCAGTTTCTAACCTTTTTGGCTCAAGGGTCACAGATACCACTTTACAGCCCTGAAGGGCCACCAGTCTCTGCCAGCAGGTGGCTCACTGAAAAGCAGCCTGCCTCCTCGCTGATCTCCCATCTCCTTAGCAGCAGGAGAAAGACCACATGTTCTGTATCCCTGTACACTTCACCTGGGTCCCTAGACAGTAGTTCTCAACACTTTCTCTGCTGTGGCACACTTTGCTACATGTAATCAGTTTAAGGCACACCACTATCTAGTTTCCCGATAAACTCATGAATGTTCATGAGCCAGTGAGCCACTCCAGAGCTCCTTGAGTAGGATTTCATTAAAATTGTGGCACATCTGCTTAGAACTGGTGGCACACTGGTTGGGAAACGGCCGGGTTGGGAAACAGTGGCCTAGCCAGTGGCTTCCTTTTGCCACCAGAGGAATGGAAGAGCAGTGGCCCTCTGCCTCTGGCTCTAGCAAGGACTCCAGCAACTAAGGATCTAGGAGGAGCACTTTGCTGTGCTCCCTGCTACAGCCAGGGCAGGAGAGTGCTGATTTGCCAAACCCTAGACTGCATTAAGGAGCCTGCAGTGATTTTTTTTTTTTTTTTTTTTTTTTTAAATCCTGAAGAAACAAGCTCCCCCTGGGTCCTTTTACATTGGCTCCCTTCTGCAGCCACTTTTGGGTCCTGGGCCACAGGTTGGGAACTGCTGAGCTAGATGATACATGGACTCCAGATCCACTAGTGACTGCAGATTACAATTAATGCTTTTTGCTTTACAGTGGCTCTTAACTATGGAATTTATAAACAAGACCTTCCAGCTCCAGAAGAGAAGCCGCGGATAGTGGTGTTTGTTGACATGGGTCATTCTGCCTTCCAAGTATCAGCCTGTGCTTTTAACAAGAGTAAATTAAAGGTAGTCTGCTGATAATCTATTTTTGTGTTACTCCAAGCTTAGTTAAGTAAAAAGGGGGGAAAAAATACCATAAAAATGTGTTTGAGTTGAAACAACAGAACAAAACTTGAGGTACAAAGCTTCTGTTTCTTCTTATTTGATCAGTTGGTGGTGTAGACTATGAATTTATTTTGTGGGCCAGATAGGACTCAAGGGAGCTGTAAACATTTATATTAAAACATGAAATAGTTGCAGTGCTACACTGAAACAACTAAAGCAATTGGAACTCTTGAACTTGCTGACCATGTTTCTAAAAGAAAACCTTTTGGTGGCAGTATATGTAAAGACTTCTAAAATATATTATTTTTACAACTTCATCTTTGGAAGTATTTATTTAATTGCTTTGTGGCAAGTGACAATGTTACCAATAAACTGTCTGCAATTTCAGGGAGGCTGTAAATTGACTGGCAAGTTGTAGTCAGAGTATAGGCATTTGAGATGGTAATAAGCCATTTAAACTTGTGTGGGCTGAGGTCCTCATGACACTGGACTGTCATCCATTCAAGAGAGCCTTTCTTTCTTTGTTTAGGAGGGCAAACTTCCAACATATAGGTGTAAAGACCAAATTCTTTTAGTATGCATCATTAAAACTTTAATTCTGTGTATTGAAAGAAGTCAGTTTGTGGCAGTGTTGGTGTGGTTTTCTTTTTTTAAAAAAAAAAAAGACCTGGTATAAGCAGGCATCTAGTGTAATGTCTGATTTTTGTCAAATGTAAAATTAAATCACTTTCTTTTTCAAACCAGGTGCTTGGCACAGCCTTTGATCCCTTCCTAGGTGGAAGAAACTTTGATGAAAAGTTAGTGGATCATTTTTGTGTGGAAATAAAAGAAAAATACAAACTGGATCCAAAATCAAAAATTCGAGCTCTTCTTCGTCTGTATCAGGAGTGTGAGAAACTGAAGAAGTTAATGAGTTCTAACAGCACAGATATCCCACTTAATATTGAATGCTTTATGAATGATAGAGATGTGGCAGGAAAGATGAACAGGTAATAACACTGAAGAAAAATGAGGGAAAACAAACCTAAGGGTCAGATTCTTCATTCCCCCAGTCATAAAAGAAAAGTGACTGTCTGTGTTAAGCTTACACTTCATGTTTAACAGTACTACATGTATCTGAAACAGTGGGCTGCTGAATATTTCTAGCTTTCTTACAATGCTGGATAGTTCAGATTGGGTTTTGTGATATATGTGGTGGCTGTGTGAATGAAACAAATGTACAGTGTTTGAATGCTGATGTCGCAGTGTTTGTGTATACACCTAGTCTGAAATGCCCTCAATTTTATGTACAAGGAATTGTCACCTTGGTAAGTAATCCTGCAAGAAATAATACATAAAATACTTTATAGCTTGACACAACTGTTCTATATGTGCGACATTCCTGGCACAAATCCAGCAAAATAAGGAAATGAAAAGTTCACCTACCCAATGAGCATACCTATTTCATTTACTTACAAACATGCATATTGTGCTACTTGTTCTATGACCTTAACTCTGTCCTTTGAACAATGTCCTTTTCAGTTGCTTGTAACTTCAAAGGGTTGAGCAACAGAGGATAAACAACCTTCTATCAACCCAGCTAGCTGTTACCCTGATTGTCAACAACTATTAATTAATTTAATTAATTAGTGTGGAAGAAATAGGTTGGCAAAGTGATGTGTGAACCAACTTCATTGTGAACCCCTTAGCTTTCTAAGGTCTCTTTAAGATTTATTTATGGGTTTGGGCTTCTTTACCTGGGAACAAGGGTACAAAAGTGCTTTTACTGCTGAAAAAGACTTTATTCATCAGTGACTGAGCATCAGCCCTTTTCTACAGAGGGATAAAATCTGTTAGAAAAGTATATAATTCCTGATGGATACTGTTTTATTTACAAACGTTTTTCAGCAACCAATTGTTAGTTCATATGCTGTGTGAGCAGTTCATTATGGTGTTAAAAAAAAAACAAAACAAATCACCTTAAATTGAATATTAAAAAAAAAAAATGAAAATCCTGCGTGTTGTACTAGATCTAGTGAAGATTCACCTTTTATGCCAAATATTGAGTATGTTTAAGTTTAACAAAAACAAACCAAAAAATTCAGCCATTGTCTATATGCCAAGGATTCCTATTAAAAATGTGGAAAGAAACCAAACACTAAAATGATGCACAGAATCTAAACCTGTAAAATCCCTCACCAATTATTTGCCATCTCTTAGAAAAGAACATGGTTTAAAATGGAGTATAATTTCATCTGTGTCCATGTTTGTGTGGGGATGTGCATGCAGTGAATTTCCATGGGTGGTGAGGAGACTGATCAATAATTAAATTGACATAGCTGCCCTTTTTACCTGTAGATATCAAAATGGTTTGCCAGGGACAGTACTGTAATAAACATAGACACTCACAAGGCATGCGGAGTGACATTAATTTACATATACGGGTTGATACTTCAAAGCAGGACAGGGGAGTCGGCCACACATCATCTTTAATTAAAATGAAACCCCCTATACTGCTTTGACAGTCTCAGCCATGGTAATAAAGGGCTTTATTGCTTTATGTACGAATATTGTAATGCGCACCATGACAGAACTGGAGAACAACATTACCCAGGTGGCTATGGCACACATTCATTCCTAGACATTGCTGACCAGAGCTAACTCACTCAAGTGGATATTTGATGGTGTGCTTGTAGTTCCTAGGCCAAAAGCACTCAAAACACAAAAATCATCACTGTTCGCACCTTTGTCTATAGTTTTTGCAGGAAGACTGAAGCTGGCTGTAAAGACAGAGTACTCCTTAGAAGGGATCTCTTGAGGTGGTAGTGTGTACAGTTGAACTGAATGGTTGAGCCGTGTTGACAGGAATGTGGGAACACTTGCATGGGATCTGTTTCTAGTGTTGCTAGCCTGCATGGACATCATTTGAGTTTGGCACCTTTGCACACACTAAATTTATTAACTTTAAAAATACAAAACAGCTGTAAGACCTCTTCACGGTGGTTAGCTCAGTGGTTCTCAACCTTTCGTGAGTTGTGACACACTTGACTGCATTTCTTGACCCTGCAGGACACACCAGCTCTCCCCCCTGCCCTCAGCCAAATCCAGCCATCTCCCTGGGTCTCTGTGACACACTTACTGCTGTGTGGCGACATGGTAACATGTCCCAACAGTGGTTGAGAACCACTGACTTAGCTTATAAAGCTTTTTTGCTGCAACGTGTAGTTTATCTGGTTTCCTCAGGAACCATTTAAAAGCAAAATCACAGAGTTAAATGTGGCTTTCATCTAATTTTCTTAGATCCCAGTTTGAGGAATTGTGTGCTGACCTCCTAGAAAGGATAGAGGTGCCGCTCCGTTCATTAATGGAACAAACTCAGCTTAAAGTGGAGGATGTGAATGCAGTTGAGATTGTTGGGGGAGCTACACGCATTCCAGCTGTTAAAGAGAAAATTGCAAAGTTCTTGGGCAAAGATGTCAGCACAACACTGAATGCAGATGAAGCTGTTGCAAGAGGCTGTGCTTTACAGGTATATTGGTCACAGAACCACTTATGTGTTTCCCTTAGAGGGTTGATCATGTAGTTATGGCTGATGCAAAAGGGGCAGTGGGACACATGCCTGGTGCTGAAATAATGACATACTTAAAAGCTCTGTCATTTTATTTTCAGATTTAACCAATCTGAGTCAACTAGTCACCTTGCTTTTTATCTGACGTGAGGCTGTGGACCCATTACTACTTTTCCTTGAACTCCCAACATTGTCAGACTGTCTTTCTCAGTCCTCCCCTGCCCTCCACCCTGCACTTTACCCCTTTTCCTGTTACAGGTGCTGAGAGGGCTCAGGCTCTGCTCATTTAAAGCTTCACTGGCAGGTACAGACTGGGGAGAGGCAATGGGTGTTGACCAGTCCAGGTAATAAAGTAATTAGGAAAAAGACAGCAAGCCTTTGATGTTCAGGATATTCTCTGCTATATTTGTTTTAGAAAACACTTACTGTTAGGTGCATTTCAGAGGTAAAACAGTCCAGCCTTCAGAAATACAGGAGGATCCTCTCTGGTGTGAATGATTTTAATGTTATCCACCAAAGGGTGCAGAAGCCTTCTTTGTTAATCTATTCAGAGAGGTTGTATATAGTGCCATTGACCACACACACATGCATTTGTGTGCAACACTTTGATATTGGACTTAATAGCGAAACATAACATTAATTTAGCACGTCTCATGTCTGCTTCTCCTATGGTCCATTTTTACTTGACTTTGATAGTGGACTGTTTATTTTTTACAGTATGTCTACACTGCAAGTGAAGGTGTGAAGTAGCATAGGTAGGCATACCTGTGCTACTTTTGATTGTTAAAGGTGCTAGCTACTAGTGAAGATGTAGTGGCATAGGCTTGCAGCCAAAGCATGTGATTATTGGGATCCCTGGTGAGTTTGTACAGAGGTAGCTGGCCTGAGCACAAGCCCTCATTACCATGTCATCTTGGGTGTGACTACTGGGGCTGCAAACACTTTGCCGCATGCAGTGTAGACATGCCGTGAGAGTAAATTACTTTTGTTCAGAACTGTTTTTCCTCCTCTGCCTCCATCCCCTTTTCCTTTCATCCCTTGTTTTCTGTTCTGCTCCTGTCTTTCACCTCGTTAACCATTCCCCTGAACATCCATTGAGTGCTTCCATAAGCACAGGGAATGAAGATGTGGTAATAGTCTTAACTCTCTTCGCTGCTGGCCATGCACATCACACTCAGGTCTCATTCTGTGCAGTGTTGCTACTCCTTTGGAACTCACCGGGTGCATACCCTGAGAACTATGGTGTTAGCAACAAGAAAATCTTACAGGCTCATAGACTTTAAGGTCAGACAGGACCATTATCATCTAGTCTGATCTCCTGTATGGTGCAGGCCACAAGACCCTACTTTGCACTCTTGTAGTAGATCCCTAACTCAGCCAAAGGTTATTAAGGTCCTGAAATAGTGCTTTGAAGACTTCAGGGTACAGAGAATCCACTAGCACATTACCAGTGCCCCATGTTACAGAGGAAAGTGAAAAATCATCAGTGCCCTGCCAGTCTGCCTTGACAGACGATTCCTTCGTGATTCCTACAGCAATCAGCTAAACCCTCAAGAGTGTAGGCAAGACTAACCAGCCAGATAAAGCTGTTAAAGGTGTGATTTTGGTTGGATCAGGGATAATTAGCAGTTCTGCTAAAATGCAAGGGATAACATTCAAGCCTACTACTGCTCATAAGTGTTGTATGTTTTGTCTTTTAGTGTGCAATTCTTTCTCCAGCATTTAAGGTGAGAGAATTCTCTGTCACAGATGCAGTTCCATTCCCAATATCTCTGAGGTGGAACACAGAAACAGATGACACTGAAGGGTATGTAGCTTTAAACCAAAATGAACAATACTTTATGCAATTAAAGGATAATGTTCATTTGTGCATCTTTCTTGAAGGATTTTCCAGTTCTGAGCAATCTGACAACTCATAGGTCTGTTGAGCTGTGCTGTTTATAGCTTTGTTAGTGGTTCTATGGTCAGCATGTGGAAACCTTAGTATTTGTTCTGTTGTAGACTAAACTTAGGAATGCTTTCTGTGACAGGGTAACAAGCCTTGTGGATAGAGGGGAAGTGGTAGATGTGGCATATCTAGACTTTAGTAAGGATTTTGATAGTCTCTCATCCCCTTCTCATTAACTAACTAGGGAAGCACAGTTTAAAAGAAGCTACTATAAAATGGGTACATAACTACCCTCTGGGATGTGTTTTCCAACCAGTTATCAACAGTTCCCAGTCACACTGGAAGGCATAACAAGTGGGGTACTGCAGGGATTGGTTCTGGGTTTGATAATTTTTGTTCAGAATTTTCATCAATGACTTAAATTATGGGACAGAGCAGTGGTTTTCAGATTTACGGTCAGGACCCGGTACTGGGTCGCACCACCCCATACTGCTGCTAACAAAAGACTGCAATGCATTGGTCAAAGATGTAATTGCTGGGTCGTGGGCATAAATTATTTTTTTCAACTGGGTCCTGAAGGAAAAAGGTTTGAAAACCACTGGCATAGAGCGTACCTGAGTTTGCAGATGATACCAGGCTGAGGGGGGCTGCAAGTGCTTTGTGGATGATACCATGGTGTGGGGGGTTGCTTTCTGGAGAATAGCATCACAAATCAAAATGATTTAAGGGAACTGATGAAATGGTCTGAGGTAAATAGAGTAAAAGTCAATAAGGACAAATGCAAAGTACTTCATTTAGGAAAGAACAATCCATTGCACATGTGCAAAATGGGTAGTGACTGCACAAGAAGAAAAGGGATCTGGGTGTCATAGTGGACCCCAAGCTAAATATGAGTCAACAATGTAACACTTCTTTAAAACAGTAAACACTATTTGGGGATTTACTAACAAGAGTACTGTAAGATACAGGATGTAATTCTTCTGCTCTGCACTGATTAAGCCTCAGCTGGAATATTGTGTCCAGTTCTGGGTGCCTCATTTCAGGAAAGATGTGGACAGATTGGAGAACATCCAGAGAAGAGTATCATGAATATTAAAGGTCTGGCATACTTATAATGAAAGACTGAAAGAGCTGGGTTTATTTAGTCTGGAAAAGAGGAGACTGAGAGGGGACATAAGTTTTCAAGTACCTAGAAGATTGTTATAAGAAGGGATGGGAGAAAAATTACTCTCCTTAACCACCAGTGATAGGACAAGAAGCAATGGACTTAAATTACAGCAAGGGAGGTTTAGATTGGACACTAGGAAAAAAAAATCCTAACTGTTAGAGTGATTAACTACTGGAATAATTTGCCTGGGGAGGTAATGGAATCGCCATCATTCATTTAAGAGGAGGTTAGACAAACACCTGTCAGGGATGGCTTATGAAGGTACTTGGTCGTGCCATGAATGCAGGGGACCGGACTCGATAACCTCTCACCATCCCTTCCAGTTTCTACAATTCTAAGACGAACCGTAGTCCCATTTTTCAACTATCTCTTGCTTTCTGTGGTGGGGAAGTAGTTAATCTCCCATTTAGCCAGGTTTCCAAGATGGGTGTTCAAAATGAGCTTCTGTAGGTAGAGAGCTAGATTAGATTTTCTGGAGATTGGAAGTAATTAGACTGACACAGAGCGCAGACTGCTGGGTAAATAGTTTTCAGCCTTCCTTTTCAAGCAAGGAAGGAGAAATAATCCAGTGTCTTGGTTTTGTGACTGAGCACAAAGCAGATCAAATGGCAGGCAGGAACATAATTAGCCTTTAAGGTTCAGAAAGGAATTATAGAAGTGATTTTTTTAATTTAAACTTATTTCATGATAATTGCAGGGAACATCTGATGAAAAGTCAAATTCTGTAGATGTACTGATGATATGTTACTGCCATCCTATTCAAATGTAACTAAATTGTCCTGCTCACCAGTCCCTAAAATAGCTGGAATATGTAACACTTCATGTCACACAAAGCTCTGCATTCCAAGTTGATGTGTGTGATAGCAAACATTCATTTCCAGAAATAATTTTTCTTTGGACCCAACATTTCCATAAGGGGAAATTGTAGCTGTTTCAGTACACACCTTGTTCTAAAGTACTTCTTGCTTGATCCTGACTGCAGGGTACACGAAGTGTTCAGCAGAAATCATGCAGCACCATTTTCCAAAGTTCTCACCTTCTACAGGAAAGGTCCATTTGAGCTAGAAGCCTTTTATTCTGATTGTAATGATGTTCCCTATCCTGAAGCAAAAATTGGTAAGTGACTAGCCCCATTGAACGTGGCACTTTGCCATCTTTCAAATCTCTTGGTATAACTTTCATTACTTTCACCATGATTGTGTAATGTTAATCCATCTCATTATGATTTTTGTAGAGCTGTAATGTGGATTTATGCACATGTTTTTGCATTTCTACATCAATTTACATTTGAACTGAGTTTGGGTTTAGGTTGCCCTCTGGTATGTGCTTGCATGTCACAAGCTACAGAGGGGCTATGTGTTACATCAAGTCCCTAGACTAGAAGAGAACCATAATCAGTGCAAAGGATTTCACTAGTCTTTGCTCTGTCCTTTTATCCTTAGAGTGAACATTTGATAGTTGAGATTGTTACAAAAACATTGTAGAATTCATGTTTGTCTACAGCAGGTGTCTCAAACATGCAGCCCCTAAAGCTGTTTCCTGTGGCCTGCAACTACACTATTGTTACTGGTATTTGCAATATTGTTGTATGAAAAGGTTTCAGTGGTGCGGCCCTCGGGCTAATGTACTAGTCTTCATGCGGCCCTCGTGGTGATTTGAGTTTGAGAACCCTGGTCTACACCATGGCTCTTGACTTGCATCTCAATCAGCGCATAAGTGCGTCCCATGTGATAGTCTTAAGATCATAGCACTTTGTAGGCTGCATATGCAGCCAGCAGTAGTAAATAGGCTGAGAACACTAGCCTACAGTAATTTTTAATAATATCTATTCAGTTTTACAAGTAAAAAGATTAACTTCAACCCTGAAAACTTACCTGGAATTTGAAAGTCAGTTGGTAGCAATTCACATAAAGTCAACTAATTCAGTTTTGAATGAAGAACCTATTACTGTGTGAGCCAGAAGGGAACGAAGGTCACACGCCTATGGTTATATTCCTTTTGCAACATAAAATGATTAAAAACTGATGTCAGTCAGTAAAGCAAGCAGTTGTAACTTCGTATACAAAAGGATCCAATAAGATCTGTTCACTTAAGGTGACACTTGTATGTGGTTTTTCAGAGTAGAAATGTACATTATCCTTTTTCTTATGTTTTAATTTCCTAACTATTTCTCAAGACACTATCTGAGCGGAAAAGTGGTAGCTAAATCTGAATGTAACCCCCCCCCCACTGTCTAACAAACTAAGAAAACCAGTCTTCAGCTTCATGCATTTGATTGCTCAATAATCCAGTGTTTGATGGTTACGATAGAATTTTATTGACTTCCAGTAACCAGACACCATAATTCCTTGTCATCTTTCTGCCACACCAGCAAGCTACATATTAAGTATCAGAAAACTAATATGAGGACTCTTAAATAGCATTCTATAATAAAAGCCAATGACTGAGGAAAGATCATGAATATTGAATTAAAACCAGGAAACACCCTAGGTTGCATGAACCAAAGCTGTAGGGAGAAGTCAGAACAGCAGCATTTTGTTCTAGCTAACATGATATTCTTCCTTGAGTGCTTGTTTCTGTCAATTCCAAGCATATGTGTATGTGTCACTTGCACAGTTTGCCAGAAAGTTTTCCCTCAATAGTACCCATAGGGTTGGCTTCAGCATCCCCTGGAATTGTGCCCTGGTTGCTGAAACATTTCCTTCTTTTGTTAGCAAATGTTTCCCCTCTTCTGTCTATTGCTAAGTACTTGTAAATAGTTAATAATTGCTAAGTATTCCTGCTTATCAGGTTGTTTATCTTCCATTCCCCTCTCCCAAAGGGGGTATGCCTGACTTCAGTTCTTTGAGTCCTGCCAGAAGCCTCTGTCAAGGGACTGTGCACTTAAGTTGCCGTAAGTGCTTGGGAGTTGCATCAGTGGGAGCCCTGTGCAATCTGCAGAGGCATTAACTTCAGGACTCAAGGAGCTCAGTCAGAGGTCAAAGTTCCTCTCAGAGGTTGCCTTCTACCTGTGGGGCAGAGACTAGGCGCCTTAGTATCAGTGTGGGATGCTTTCGCTTCTGTGGAGGAGATGGTTCCAAGAAAAATCTCTGCACCAAACAAGCCCCAGCACCACCCCCGTTCCCTAGTGCTGCATAGGAAGAGAGAGAGTCAGGCGGGGGGGGCTTTCTAATGCCCATTGCCATCTGTGGTAGCAGTTAAGTGTGACTTGTGCCAGGCTGCTTGAGCCCAGAGCCCACTCCACTGGCACTGTTGACTCCAGACCCCAAGAGGGTCATGTTGAGTTCAGAGCCCTTGGACTTCCCAGAAGGTGAGAGGCAGGAGGAGGACCTGGAGCTCCCGTCCACAATGGAGACATCTGAGGTGGTTAAAGAACTTGCTTAGGAGACTTCTGTCTTGCTGCAGCCAGAACCATTGCTTAGGACAGTGATTTTCAAACTTTTTTCCTCAGGACCCAGATGAAAAAAACATATGCCTGTGACCCAGCAACTACATCTTTGAGCAATGCACTCCAGTCTTTTGGCAGTAGCAGCAAGGGGTGCTGCAACCCGGCACTTGAGGGTCTGCAACCCAGTTCTGGGTCGTGACCCTAAGTTTGACAACTACTGACTTAGGAGACTTCCTTGCCTCCTCTGTCTTGCTGCAGCCAGAACCGTCACCTGGCACTGAAAAGACCTACAGTGCTGTCCAAGGGCAAGCTAGCTGTGTTAGAAAGGTTGGGATCCCCTTGATGCTGCTTGCTGAGTAGAGGTGTGGTACAATTCAGTGTTCCCTTCTTGGTTCCTCAACCCTTAGGATGCCTGATGATGCCTCAGAAATGGGTTGGGGAACCCATTTAGATTTCCCCAAGAACTCAAGATTTTTTTTTCCCAGTCCACTCTTACTTCATATCATAGTGAGAACATTGACAGCAGTGTGTCTTCCCTGTCAGGCCTTCCAAGTTCACTTGGAGGGTGAGAGAGCATCAGTCTTAACAGACAAATACAACAGTAGTGTTTTATATAAGTAGAAAGGGTGGAACTCGCTCTTCTCCCCTGTGCCTAGGAAGCTCTCACACTATGGGACTTCTGCATTGCTCTTTCAATACCCTTTGGAAGTGTCATACCTCCAGGGAGCTCAGAATACATTGGCCAAGAACCTTAGCAGGTCTTTTCTCTCCCACGAGTGGTTCATCCATCTGGATGTATTGAGCAGTGTCTTCCAGCAGTGGAGGTGTTCCCTGACTAAATTTAATTGCTGCAAAGATCAACAGGATATGCCTTTGCTTCTATTCCTTTCAGAATCATACCCTGGGTTCTATCGTGGATGTATTCCACAGACTGGACAACTGCATTATGCCTTTCTATCTACCCCACTCATTCACAGGGTGATAGAAGAGCCGAGCAAGACAAGGCATCCATGATTCTAAGAAACCCAGCCAATCTCAATAGCATTGGTACATCAAGCTGTTCAGCCTCTTGGTGCATGGGCCAATAAAATTTGCAGCTGACACAAAATAGGGAGGCAGTGCCAACTCAGAGAAGGATTGAGATATATAGGAAGGGCTCAGTGATCTTGTAAACTGGTGTAATAGGAACGGAATGAGATTTAATAGTGGAAAGTGCAAGGTCATGTATTGAGAGACTAATAAGAATTCTTGCTATAAGCGGAGGATGCAGCAGTTGGAAGTGAAGGAAGAGAAGGACCTGGGCGTACTGATTGATCACAGGATGATTAGGAACTGCCAGTGTGATGTGGCTGTGAAAAAAGCTAATGCTGCCCTAGGACACATCTGATGTATTTCCAGTAAAGATAGGGACGTGTTAATGCTGTTATACAAGGTGCTAGTGAGACCTCATGTGGAATAATAGCTGCGGTTCTGGTCTCCCATGTTTAAGAAGGATTAAGTCAGACTTAAACACATGCAGAGCAGGGCTACTAGGATGATCTGGGGCATGGAAAACCTGCCTTACAAGAGATGACTCAATTAGCTTGACTTGTTTAGCCTAACCACTGACCTTCACTGCTCAATATGCAGGCCAGAAAGGATGCCGCATTTGGCAGGGCAGTACTTCAATCAGTAAATCTCTAAAATCCAGCCCTGCTTCCTGTAATCTGGCTGGAGAGTCACCTCCTTGGAACCGACATGAGCAAACAGTCAAAAAATGGTTACTGACCTTTTTCCTAGCTGCTGTTCTTTGAGATGTGTTGCTCATGTTTGTTCCAAAAGCCACCTCTGTTAGAGCCAGCTGGAAAGAAGGAGATGAAACAGTGGAGGGTCACAGGGTACTTGGAGGGCACTGGAGCCAATTCTACAGGTACTGCTGAGGGAAAACTTTCTAGCAAACTGTGCATGTGGCCTGCGCACATGTTCTTGTAAACGAGCAACACATCTCAAAGAAGAGTTACAAAAGCATGGTCAGTTTCACAGCCTATTAAAAGTTCTTTGTATGCATAATAAAACACATTCTGACAAACAAAGGATTTTTAATGCTGTTGCTATTAAGGACCATAGAAATGTGGGGAGAATTTGACTATTTTCAAAGTGCCAATCTATGCTGAACAGGAATTTAATACAAAAATTACACACTTTTCATGTATTTCTATTATAGTTGTGTCTGGAAATCATAATTTGGGGTTGGGAAAGTTTACCTGTCCACATGTTTCAATTTATAAATTATGAGTTGGATTCTAATCCATTTTATGCATCAGTTAAGTTGCAGGGCTACATGTGTGGCCACACTGGAGTTGGTATAGATATGGGGAACTAATTTGGCTTTTGGACTGTCTCCTTGGTGGTGATGCAGATGAGACAATGTACCCAGTTCTGACTCAGATCTTGGGCTGAGTTTTCAGGCCTGAAACTTGTCTATTTGGAGGGTGGGAAGGAAGGTATTTTGTCTGTAGATTAAGCACATCTAGTATGGAAGTTGGTGAGGAATTAGTATTTTTAGTTTTCTGCACTGGCTCCCTGATCGTAAGTGCCTTCTCACCAACTCACCCCTGGTTATTAGAGTTTTTTTGCAATTTGCTTGGCCTGAGTCAGGCCACATGTCTTGCATTCTCTCTTCTCCATTAACTTCATAAAATGCATGGAAATACAGTTTCTGTGAAAGAATGCTATATACTGGAAAATATTTAAAATGACAAGAGACAAATTTGGATCCCCTTCGTTTTTAGGCAGATACATTGTCCAGAATGTGGCACCTCAGAAAGATGGAGAGAGATCTAAAGTGAAAGTTAAAGTCCGCATCAATGCTCATGGCATTTTCAGTGTGTCTACTGCATCTGTGGTAGAACAAGTTAAAGCTGAAGAGAATGACGATCTCAGTGTGGAGACTGAAGTTGAGACTGTGAATCAGAGGCCTCCAGAGAATTCATGTGATGTAAGTTGGTTTGTTTTTATGCACAATGTTCTGAACAAAGTGCATTCTTTTGTAATACTTGATGACTTTTATAAATTTTTTCTGTTATGGAGCTCAAGTAATTGAAGTGGGAGCTGGCTTTAGGTGAAACAACTCGCTTAGAAGGAAGGGAGATGGTTGAGTGCTGTCTCCTTGGAAAAGTGTATCCAGAAAAAAGCGTATGTCCCCATCTGGACACAGCTTGATGTTTTTAGTAGGAATTGGAGTATTTGATCTGTGTGTTTAGTAGCACTCAGTCAACAGCAGTAGTGATTTCTGCTTGTGACTAACACTCGTGGTGGTTGGTGTAACCCCAGAAAGGGAAGACTTTAGTTTGTGACAATAAGAATCAAAACTAACTTTAGATGCCCCATGAGTGGCTTACCCTTAGGGGGAAAACTACTGGCTTTCTGTAATTAAGGGAGGGGGAAGAATCCTGCATTGTAAGGGTGGCCTAAATATCTTAGGCTCTCATCTCATACCTATAATTCCATGAATACATTAACTACAGAGAGTTATCACTCAGTAAGTAAGAGAGCATGTGGGAAAACAATACGTACTATGACGTCTAATAAATACAAGCACATTCTTTCTACATCCTTTGTGCCTGGGCTTTCATTTCAGAAGACTATCCAGCAAGACAACAGTGAAGCTGGAACACAGTCCCAGGTACAAACTGATGGTCAACCAGCTTCACAGTCTCCCCCTTCACCAGAATCACCCTCTGAAGAAAACAAAATACCAGATGCCAAGAAAGTGAGTGATCCTTTAAACTTACTGTAATGAAAGATGTATATTATGATGGCAATGTAAAACAAGAACTTCTGGCAGTAAATGTAGGTCCTTTTGCAGCATGTTGGGTTTAGTACTTTCTGCATCTTTTCTTTGATTTTTGCATAACATAACCAATAACTCCTGTGGTTACTTAAGACAAGAGAAAGCTGGCAAAATCTTGCTGTTCCAAACATAAACTTCCTGCAAGGAAGAAAACTTAATCTCTTTACTGCCTCCATTTATGCAATATTGGATAATTTTGTGCATTACCTTGAAAGTATTTGACTTTGCATAATTGCAACAGGCTCAGTTTAGTAGATCAACCCCCTGCAAACTGCAGGCAAAGAAACCAGATTATGGAGATGTATAAAACTCAAACTTATACCTCATAAAAAACCAAGATGTAGCCTTTGCCCTAAAGGGCTAACATTCTGACCCTTATTTTGAGCATTAATATTGATTGATGCCTGATTGCTTTTGATTTTTAAAACTAATTTTCTCAGACAGAGACATTGTTTTCATCTGCTTGAGATCTGTGGTGGTGTTTGCACTTAATGCTTACCCAAGTGTTATGGTAACTGATAACTAGATCTGCCAAAAAAAAAAAAAAAAAAAAGCTGTGTACTTCTCGTAGATGCCGTTTCTGCCGGTTGCCCTTTCTGTCCACAACATTGTTAGTCTCTTGAAATCTGCATTATTTTTGATTGTAGGTGAAGGGGGGGGGGGGAGATAAGATACACAGCAACTGAAAAACAAAGTAAACTTCCTTGAAAGGAACTATTTAAGATATTTTTGAGGGAACCATGAGAAAATGCATATAGTTGAACGTTCTACAGAAGGATTTTAGCATTGCAGTGAGAGAGCTTTTTAGTGCTTCTACTGAGTCATGGGTATGTATGTTTTGTTTTTTGTTTTTTTTTTGCCTTGCCAACCCAGACAAATGAGAAGAAAAGTGATCAACCTCCAGATGCTAAGAAACCCAAGATAAAGGTGAAGAATGTAGAACTGCCTATTGAAGCTAATCTGGTCTGGCAGTTAGGGAAGGACCTTCTCAACATGTATATTAAAACAGAGGTGAGTTTGGTAATTTTTGTGGGGAGACTGAGTTCTGCTTACTCTTATTCAATGATTATTTTAGAATCATAGGGTTGGAAGGGACCTCATAGGTCATCTAGTCCAACCCCCTGCCAGAGGCAGGACCACTCCCACTAAACCATCCCAGTCATGGTTTTGTCCAGCCAGGCCTTAAACACCTCCAAAGATGGAGATTTCACCACCTCCCTCGGCAGCTCATTCCAAGGCTTCACCACTCTCCTAGTAAAAAAGTTTTTTCTAATATCCAGCCTTGACCTCCCTAACCGCAACTTGAGACCATTGCTCCTCGTTCTGTCCTCTGTTATTACCGAGAACAGTCGAGCTCCATCTTCCTTAGAGCATCCCTTCAAGTAGTTGAAGGTTGCTATCAAATCCCCCCTCAATCTTCTCTTCTGCAGACTAAATAAGCCTAATGCTTCCAGCCTTTCCTCATAGGGCTTGTGCTCCAGCCCTTTAATCATTTTGGTTGCCCTCCTCTGAACTCTGTCGAGCATGTCCCTGTCCTTTTTGTAGTGGGGAGCCCAAAACTGAACACAGTATTCTAGATGTGGCCTTACCAGTGCAGAATAGAGGGGAACGATCACATCCCTTGATCTGCTGGTAATACTTCTTTTGATGCAGCCCAGTATGCCACTGGCCTTTTTGGCAGCAAGAGCACACTGCTGACTCATATCTAGCTTCCCATCCACCATGACCCTCAAGTCCTTTTCTACACTGCTGCTACTTAGCTAAATGTTTCCCAGCCTGTAGCGGTGCATGGGGTTTTTTCGTCCCACGTGGAGGATTTTACACTTGTCCTTACTGAAGCTCATAAGATTTCTATTGGCCCACTGTTCCAATTTATCTAGGTCTCCCTGAATCCTGTCCTTGCCCTCCAACGTGTCTACTGGTCCCCCCAGCTTGGTGTCATCCGTGAACTTCCTGAGAGTGCAGTCTATTCCATCATCCAGATCATTGATGAAAATGTTGAACAGAACTGGCCCCAGGACCGATCCCTGGGGCACACCACTCTTGACTGGTTGCCAGCTAGACATGGAACCATTGATTCCTACACGCTGAAACCATTGCTATAGCCAGTTTTCCATCCACCTTATAGTCCACCTATCCAACCCATACTTCCTTAATTTGCCAATGAGAATGCTGTGGGAAACTGTATCAAAAGCCTTGCTAAAATCAAGGTATATCACATCAACGGTTCTTTCTGCATCCAGAAAACCAGTCATCTGATCATAGAAGGAGATGAGATTGGTCAGGCATGATTTACCTTTGGTAAATCCATTCTGACTGTTCCTGATCACTTTATTTTCCTCTAAGTGTTTGAGGATGGATTCTTTGAGAATCTGCTCCATAATTTTTCTAGGGATTGAGGTGAGGCTGACTGGTCTATAATTCCCCGGATCCTCCTTTTTCCCTTTCTTGAAAATAGGCACTACATTTGCTTTTTTCCAATCCTCTGGCACCTCCCCCATTCTCCATGAGTTTTGAAAGATAACGGCCAGCGGTGCTGCTATCTCAGCATATATTTTTGAGCAACCTTAGACTTTTTTTTAAATAAAAAATGCTGAGAAGAAGATTCCTGTCACTAATTCCTTCACAATCAGTTAATGCAATGCCTCTTGTAAGTTCTTGACTGCAATGTTAGCAGGACTGAAATGTCACTTTCGAATGACAGAATGACAGCAGTGACCTATATCAGTGATTCTTCTTCGAGTGCTGCTCCTGTCCATTCCTTAGTAGGTGTCTGCACGCCCCGTGCACGGCACGCCGGAAATTTTTCCCCTAGAGTACCCGTAGGGTCGGCTGTGGCGCCCCCTGGAGTGGCGCCGCCGCCACTACCTATATAGCCACGAGCCGACCCTCCTCAGTTCCTTCTTACCGCCCTGTCGGTCGCTGGAACGTTCCCTGGCTTCGTGCTGCATTGCACGTGGCCGCGTTATTCGGAGTACCCGAATCTCTCGTTGTTTATAGTTAGTTAGTGTTAGTTAGTTAGTTGTTAGTTGTTCATGTTGGATACTTCGCCCGCCCCGGGCTCGGGGTCGGGCCATGCCGGGCTTTAAAACTTGCGGACGTTGCAAGACGCCCATGCCCATGGACGATCCGCATGGTGATTGCCTTTTGTGCTTGGGCGAGGCTCATCTCACCGAGAGGTGTAAAATCTGTCGTGGCTTCAAGCCAAGGACCCAAAAGGACAGGGTACAACGCCTGAAGCTGCACCTCATGGAGGAGGCTCTTCGGCCGGTCCCCGGCGATTCGGGGTCCAGCACGGCACCGTCGGTGCGCAGTGCACCGGCCTCCTCGGCACCGTCTGCGGCACCGAAGCCGGGCCGCACTAAGACGACAGCAGCGCCTCGGCGCCGTTCCTCCTCCCCGGTGCCGACTAAGAGGAAGCGCCTGGAGGAGACGTCCCCGCACCGTGCCCCGGTGCGGCAGGGAGACGGCCAGAGCCGCGCTGGCCAGCCGGTCTCTGTATCCCCAGCGTCGTCTCGTGACCCTTCAGAGGCACGTTTTAGCCCGTGTTCCACTTCCTCGCCGACTCGAGACATTTTGGAGGAGGCCTTGGCCCTGCCGACCACGCCGGAGGCTTTCGCCGCAGCGCAGGCGCTCGCGGCACCTTCGGCACCGTCGGTACCGTCGTCGACCTCGGCACCGCGTCCGGCACCGTCCCGAGGGAAGCCGGCTCTTCTACAGAGTCAGCGCCGCAGTCCGGCACCGTCCCGGGAACACCGGCACCGCTCACCGGCACCGGCACCGCCCCGGGAGCACCGGCACCACTCACCGGCACCGGTCGTCGCAGCGGCGGGAGCTCCTCCTATCCGATCCCCCCAGCGGCACCGAGAGTTTCCACTTCGCCGTCCACGAGAGAGCCGGCACCGGTCCCCAGTACCGTCGGCGGCACCGCCATGGTCCCCGCACTCCTCTTCAAGTTCAGCGCCAGAGTCGGTGCCGGACCGCCCCCAACAGGTTGCAGGTCCTGTTCCTCAGTCGGCGCCGGCGGTTCCGCCCCCTCAGTGGCCCGGCTGGCAGTGGCCCTTCTGGACTCCCTGGGCCGTCCACGCATCTCGAGTGGGCGCTGTGCCCTCCGCTCGCTCGCAGGTTCGACTCCCTCCATCAGCTGCGCTGGGCGCTCCTCCCCCTGTCGGTACCGGGGAGTTGTCGGAGGTTGAGTCCTTGCGAGACGAGGCGGACAGGGAGAGTTTCACTACGGGGGCCCGTAGTGTAACTTCTGGGACACATTCCAAGGACCCTGAGTTCGAGGAGTCCTCCTCTTCGCCCCCCGATGAAGCGGTGGCGGGAGCCAAGCCCCTAGCGATCCCGGACGATTCTAGGGTCCACCAGGAGTTCCTTCGTCGGGTGGCAACCGGCCTGAACCTACCAGCCGAGGACATTGTTGAGGACGCGGACCCTATGGTCGACATTTTGCTCCCAGAGACCCCAGGCCGCGTGGCTTTGCCTTTTATTAAAACTGTGCATAGCACCACCAAGGCGCTTTGGCATACCCCGGCCTTGATTCCCCCTACGGCCAAACGCGCTGAGCGCAAATACTTTGTTCCCTCTAAGGGCTACGAACATTTTTATTCTCATCCCGCCCCTAATTCCTTGGTGGTTGCGGCGGCGAATGAGCGAGAGCGGCAAGGTCGACCAGGGTCCACCCCTAAGTCCAAGGACTCAAAGAAACTGGACCTGTTCGGCCGCAAGGTCTACTCTACTGGGGGGTTGGAGCTGAGGATAGCAAACCAACAAGCTATCCTCAGCCGTTATGTCTTTAACGCCTGGTCCGCCATGGAGCGTTTTAGTGAGAACTTGGAGCAGGACTCCAGGGCGGCCTTCTCCGCGTCCATCCAGGAGGGCAAGGTGGTATCTAAGGCCCTCCTGCAATCTGCTTTGGACGCAGCCGATGCTGCCGCACGCTCCATGGCTACGGGGGTGACTATGAGGCGCTCTGCTTGGCTGCAAGCGTCTGGGTTGCCCCTGGAGGTCCAACACACCATCCAGGACCTGCCCTTTGAAGGGCCTGATCTGTTTCCTCCCCAGACTGACACTCGTCTCCAGACGTTAAAAGATTCACGGGCGCTGGTTAAGTCCTTGGGTCTTCACACTCCGGCGAGCCAGAGGAAGCCGTTTAAGCCAGCGCCTCCTCCTTCGCGTCCCTACTTCCGCCGCCAGGACGAGGACCGGCGAAGGGGTAGAGGGCCACGTCGGCCGGCTAGCCGTCACCCTAGTGGACAAGGTCCCTCGCGCCCATCGGGGGGTGCAAAGAAGACCTTTTGAAAGTCAGCTCGGGGGAGACGTACCAATCACCCAGGATCCAAACACCCTTATTTTTTACAACAGACTGTCCCATTATGCGCCCCGTTGGCGCCTGATTACGAAAGACCGCTGGGTTCTCAGGACGGTTCAGGAGGGCTATTCCCTCCAATTTTCTTCATTACCCCCCTCGGCCCCTCCTATGCCTCATGGTGCCCTGCGGGACCAGGCCCACCGGCTCGCCCTACAAGAGGAAGTGCGGGTCCTGCTCCAAAAAGGAGCAGTCGAAGAAGTCCCACCGTCCTGCAGGGGCAAGGGGTTTTATTCCCGTTACTTCCTTGTCCCCAAGGCCAAAGGGGGCCTGAGGCCCATACTGGACTTGCGCCGGCTCAACCGGTTCCTGCGCAAAATCCGGTTCAGGATGGTCTCCCTCGCCTCCATTGTTCCCTCTCTGGATCCGGGCGATTGGTACGCCGCCCTCGATTTACAAGACGCGTACTTCCACATCGCGATTCATCCGCGACACAGGAAGTTTCTGCGTTTCGTGGTGGGGCATGCCCACCTACAGTTCACCGTCCTCCCCTTCGGACTCTCCGCCGCTCCGAGAGTCTTCACAAAGTGCCTAGCGGTCGTGGCGGCTCACCTCCGAAAGCAAGGAGTCGCGCTCTTCCCATACCTCGACGACTGGTTGATCGTGGGGAGATCGCGACAGGAGGTCCTCGCCCACCTAAGCGTGACCCGGTCCCTGTTCACTCGCTTGGGCCTGCTAATAAATGTTCAAAAGTCGACTCTATCTCCTGCCCAACGGATAGAGTTCATAGGGGCGGTCCTCGATTCCACATCAGTGCGGGCAAGCCTCCCAGCCGGCCGCTTCCAGACGATAAAGCAGACCAATAGACTTGCTGGTGCGGTTTCCTCGGGTATCGGCCCGCGAGTGCCTTCGCATATTGGGTCTCATGGCCGCTTGCACGTTTGTGGTTCCCTTCGCCCGTCTGCGAATGCGGCCCTTCCAGTTGTGGCTTGCGACAGTGTTCCGCCCGGGGCGGGACAATCTGGACGCCATGCTATCCGTGCCGCTGGTGGTGCTCGAGTCCCTGAGTTGGTGGACGCGTACCCCCAACTTGTGCTCCGGAGTCCCGTTCCGTTCCCCTCAGCCTTCCCTGCGCCTGACTACGGATGCATCCGATGTCGGCTGGGGCGCTCATCTCGGAGCTCTCCGAACTCAGGGCATGTGGGGAACAGCAGACTTGCCCCTACACATCAATGTAAAGGAGCTGAGGGCGATCCGGCTTGCTTGCCGGGTCTTTCGGGACCAACTCCGGGGTCGGTCGGTATCGGTTCATACCGACAATACCACTGCAATGTACTACATAAACAAACAAGGTGGTACTCGCTCACCCCTCCTTTGTCGGGAGGCCATGCGGCTCTGGGAGTTTTGCATTCGCCACGAGATCCGACCGGTGGCGTCGTATATTCCCGGCCTCCGGAACTGCTTAGCGGACAACCTCAGCCGGAGGTTTCTCACGCACGAGTGGTCCCTTCACCTGGAAGTGACGGATTCGATCTTCCGGAGGTGGGGTTATCCCCTTCTGGATCTTTTCGCCTCTCGGGTCAACACAAAGTGCCAGAGTTTCTGCTCCTTTCGGGGTCGCAGCCCCGGCTCCATAGGGGACGCCTTCGAGATCCACTGGGGCGGCCGGGGTCTCCTGTACGCCTTTCCCCCGACCCCACTGGTGGCCAAGGTGCTGTACAAACTGAAGACGGACAAGGCGCTGGTCGTCTTGGTCGCTCCCGCCTGGCCCAGGCAACATTGGTTTACGACCCTGGTGCGGTGGTCCCAGCGCCGGCCGATTCCGCTTCCGCTCAGACCGGACTTATTGTCCCAGGACGGCGGGAGCCTGCTTCATCCCAACCTGGAGGCCCTGCATCTCCACGCGTGGTGCCTCCGTGGCTGACGGGTGCTGAGCTGCTATGCTCCTCCCCGGTGCGGACAGTATTGTGTGGTAGCAGGAAGCCCACCACAAGGTCCACGTACGTTGCAAAGTGGCTCCGGTTTGCGCGCTGGGCTTCGGAGCAAGGAGAGGACCCGGAGCTGGTTTCGGTTCACCGCCTCCTGGACTACTTGTGGCATTTGAAGTCAGAGGGTCTGGCGTTGTCCTCCTTGAGGGTACACCTAGCAGCGATTGCGGCCTTTCGCCGCGCCCCCGGGGGTGCCTCCTTGTTCACGGTTCCCCTGGTTAAGCGTTTCCTGGTGGATCTTTCTAAGCTGTACCCAACTATTAAGGCACCCACAGCCCAATGGGACCTGAATACAGTCCTTGTTAAACTCACTGGGGCCCCCTTTGAACCACTGGCGACCTGCTCCCTTCTGTATTTGTCATGGAAGGTTGCCTTCTTGGTGGCTGTCACATCAGCCAGGCGGGTGTCCGAACTGCGTGCTTTGGTGGCTGATCCGCCGTATACGCAGTTTTTTAAGGACAAAGTACAGCTTCGCCCGCACCCTTCCTTCAGGCCTAAGGTGGTGTCGCCCTTTCATCTAAATCAGGACATCTCCTTACCGGTTTTCTACCCGAAACCCCATGCGTCAGAGGAGGAGCGGCGTCTCCACTCCCTAGACGTGCGCCGGGCGCTCGCTTTCTACATAGAACGGACTAGGCCTTTCCGAAAGACCCCCCAGCTCTTCGTCACTGTGGCGGACAATAAAAAAGGCCAACCGGTGTCCTCACAACACATCGCCTCCTGGATTGTGGCCTGCATTAAAGAATGCTACAAACTGGGCAGCAGGCACCTACCGCGGGTAACGGCGCACTCCACTCGGGCGCAGGCGGCTTCCACTGCCTTCCTCGCCGGGGTCCCGATTGCCGACATCTGCCGGGCGGCAACGTGGTCCACCCCGCATACGTTCTCGCAGCACTATGCTGTCACCCAGCAAGCTCAGCAGGACGCTGCAGTGGGCAGAGCGGTGCTTCAGTCCATTTCCTTGTGATGTCTCCCACCTCCGAGGTATGGCTTGTTATTCACCTACTAAGGAATGGACAGGAGCAGCACTCGAAGAAGAGGTTACTTGCCTGTAACCGGTGTTCTTCGAGAGGTGTGCTCCTGGCCATTCCCAATCCCTCCCACCTCCCCTCAGACAGTAGGGTAGAAGGAACTGAGGAGGGGCGGGTCGGCTCGTGGCTATATAGGCAGTGGCGGCGGCGCCACTCCAGGGGGCGCCACAGCCGACCCTACGGGTACTCTAGGGGAAAAATTTCCGGCGTGCCGTGCACGGGGCGTGCAGACACCTACTAAGGAATGGCCAGGAGCACACCTCTCGAAGAACACCGGTTACAGGCAAGTAACCTCTTCTTTCCAACCTTCTTTTTCTTCAGTGGCATACCCTGATACCTTGAATTATTTTGAGGCATACCACCATATAGTTCCCAATGAACTAATGAATATTCATGAGCCAATATTCATGAACTCTAGTTTTTCAAAAAATTCCCTGGCACACTCGCTCAGACCTGTTGGCACAGCTGTATGCTGTGACACACCGGTTGGGAAATGCTGAGCTATGTAACAAGATCACACATTGTTTTAAAACCACCTGAACTAGGAAGAAATTTCCACTTCCTTTAGTTCATGCTCTTCTTACTAGCAGTTCCTGCAACAGTGTGAATTAAGGCCTTTAAAGGCTGTAATAGTCTTTTGTGTAAGACTGCTTTTAGGTTGAATTTTGTTTTAATAAAGTACTTGCTGTTTTCTGTGACCAACAGGGCAAGATGATCATGCAGGACAAACTGGAGAAGGAAAGAAATGATGCCAAAAATGCTGTGGAGGAATATGTGTATGAGTTCAGGGATAAGTTATCAGGACCATATGAAAAGTTTGTTTGTGAAGAGGTATGCTATAAAGTCAGTTTACCTGAAACATTAGTATCAAATGTGTGTCTTGCTTACTTCCAATGAAATTCTGCCCTCATAACTGTACTACAGGTATCTGAAAAGCTTAAATTAAGCAATTGTTATAATTTGGAGTTGCATTACTTTTGCAAAACATACATATACTTTCAAAATTAGCTTTGTCTAAAATGATTTTGCAGTTAGTGTTACAAACAATGAATCAGTCTGAATTTGATTAGTTGTAAACTATTGAGATAGCTAAGGAAGAATAAGTTTGTGAATGTGCTTCTGGCTCAGAGGTGATTGTTGCAGCAGGATCCATTGAGCGGCTCATGGAGACCTGCCTGATTGATCCTAGATGGGCTCTCAAATCAATGCTAGTAATCCACCTCCCTGAAAATAGTAGTAAGGGTGAGGCTGCATCAGCAGGATGGGGTATCCCTTATTTACACAGTGGTGTAAAAATGTCACAGTATGGCAAAGTATTGATAAGAGTTACACAAGCTATGTTACCCATTGACTGCTGGCAGCAGAGTAGACCAGGCCCAAGACTGAGAGCTGCAATGGAAGGCACCAAGGCCAAATGGACAGGATGAGAGCAGAAAGTGAATAAGTGGAGACATCTGAGAGAGAGATGAAAGGGGAAGAAGCAAGAACGCTAGTCTCCTCTTCTAAGAGAATCTCTAGCAATTTCAGTCTTAAAACATATCATTGACCAGTTGTCCCTCCTGCAGATGAATGAATGATTGTCTTTTTACAAGTAAATAATCCACTCAGCTGAGCCATACTTGGATCTAGATGTTGGTTAAATATTTAAGAGCAGAGATGTACAAACACCTACTACACTTTGATCCATTGAAATAATGTCTACTAAAAATGTCTGTTTTAAAAAGGGAAGTATTTGGTCCAGTGTATCATGCTAAGTGTCAGCACAGAGTTGCTGAAACTCATAGATATTACCAAAATGGACATTTGTGTTTTTTAAAAATGTATCCAAAAAGGACAAATAATTGTTTTTGTTCAGTGTAAGCTTTTTCTTTTTTCCTTAAGACTGTCAAGCTCTTACTTCAGTTGGTATAACTTTTAGGGAACAAACATGTTTTGGCTTTACTTTCATCCTCATGAAACTTGTGCCTTCATCTATATTTGGCCATTGTAGCTCAGCTTGACTTGCACAGACTTCTAGAAATTGCAGTAGTAAATGCAGTTCTGATCTAGAAGACTTGAAGTGGAGTGTTTTACGTACAACACTCTCCCTTCAATAAGTGGCAGGCAAAAATCAACTTGGTCTCACAGGAAAGTATGCGATGTCAAGACAGATATGATGGGCTGGGTTCTTTGTTCAACAGATGCTCCGTGTAGAAACAAATGCTGGTGTAAAGGGTGGTTTTGAAGTTACCTTTGCACCAGTTTTCTCAGCTGCTGGCAGAAAACAGCCTTGGGGCTTGCCTATGAAAACATAAATAGCCTTCTTTGTAAAAAGACTAGGCTGCACTTGTGCTCCTTTTTCCTTCATGTACTAAAGTATTTAGCAATGGGGTGTATTAAACTCTATCCAAATTTTTATCTTAGGATCTTCAAAGATTCTCTGCATTCCTAACAGAGACAGAAGATTGGTTGTATGAGGATGGAGAGGACCAAGCTAAACAAGTGTACATAGAAAAATTGGATGATTTAAAGGTAGAATCACTTTCATTGTTGTATAATGTAGCTTTCAGAACATTGCAAGAAAGACTTCTGTGAATGTAGGTTCGAACTATGAAATGCTTAGAAAATATCACTGTCCATAGAAACTAGGTTCTCCAATTGAAATGCGTTACCAAGAAGCAGAGGAGCGACCACGGGTGTTGGAAGAACTGGGACACAAGCTTCAGCACTATGCCAAAATAGTAGGAGAATACAGGGACAAGGTAAGCAGCCTCACTGGGGATGGATTGGGGGTAGGAGTGGACTGACTTTTGTCTGCTATGTGTGACTTCATTTGGACTTGCACGAGATGGGAGGGTTGTGAAACTCAGCCATTTAGGCTGTGCACTTATTAGTAGTCTGTAATGGTGGGCCTATGCAGTTAGGAATAAACAGCTCTGTACACAACAAATATCACACAGACAATGAATCTGAATGTGAGTTGCTCAGTATCCCTCAGGACACAAAAGGCATTATGATCTTCAGCTGAAAACTGAGCCAAATGTTCTGCTCTTATGGCTTTTATTGGAGGAAAAGTAGCGAAGAAGCCAGTGAGTATCGGGGGAAAAAAAGCCTGAGATAAATAAGGATGTGTAAATAACTTGTGTATGTTGTTTGAGCCTAGATGCAAGATTAGTCATAACAAGACACCTGGCCTTAGGAAATATGGTTGGTCCTTGGTGTCACTGGATTTTGGAGCCACTACACTGGGGGAGGGGAGGGGAGGGCACTATTCACGACAATCAAAGCTGGTTTGTCCACTTGGACAGGACTGCATGAGGGTCACATTCAGTGGGTTTCTTCGTGGCCAAAAGGGTCAACAGTCATAGGTGAAAATTTGCATTAATGTCATGGGGTCCAGAAATATAAAAGCAGCTGGGTGCCTGATTCAATTGACCAGTATATCTGTGATAGGTTACATATGCTGCATGACTCACATTTTTATTTTTATAGATCCAAAATTTTCCATTGAAGGGCAGCCATAATATCAGGCTGTGCAGTTTGGTTTCTCTTCTCCCGCTATTGCTCCCACCTACAGTACATGCCAGGGGCCCTAAAAAGGTTACATTATTTCTTACACATCTTAAAGCTTGGTTTCTGGTGAGTGGGACGAAAAAACCACATGAGATGCTTTCTGCTTCCCTGGGTCTGCAAAAATACATGGTGGTGTAGGAATCCATCATGAAACTGGGCAACGCTGTATGATCTTTGTCTTCTGTGTATCGAACAGCCTAGCATCAGCTGCTCTGGCTTCCTGCACAAACTGTTGGAGAAGCCAAGATTTACCCTGTTAACTTGAACTGCACACTTCCCTTACTCTAGTTATGTTATCCCCATTAAATTATTTTGAAACCCACCTACCTCTCTGAGATTATCAAACACAGAAGTGGATTTGACTCTGCCTTACTGTTCCATGGTGCTTCTTGCTGCAGTGAACTTGGTTTATTTCTAAAGTAAGCAGTAAGGTAACTAATAGTTTAGTGAGAGAACACAACAAATGGGGTGATGTGTCCTGGTAATCTGTTATCATTTGAATTGATTATTACTGGCAAACCCAAAATATTCAACTCCCATGCAGGATGAGAAGTACATTCACATTGATGAAACAGAAATGATACAAGTAGAGAAATGTGTCAAGGAAATGATGGAGTGGATGAGTAATGTTATGAATGCCCAGGCTAAAATGAGCCTTCATCAGGACCCAGTTGTACATGGCAGTGAAATTAAAGCAAAGCTAAAGGTTAGTACTAAAAGAAATGAATTCTACTGATTGGTGATATAACTAGGCCACTAGTAGGAAATCACAGTATATGTTCTAAGTAGTGGGAAGCTCTGGATAATTAGAAACCTTAGTATCATGAGCTGGCGGGGGGCCTACAAGCTAGTGTGTAAAAAAAATTCTGTGGTGAATATCTTCACTATATATCTGTTAGGCAGAAAAACTTGCACTAGAAATACCTTTCAGCAGAGTTGAAATTTAATGTCTTATCTGGTAGCGTGTAAATACAACATATAATTTGAGTAAGAATATTAAAAACCTAACTGCTCAAATATTTCACTGATTTAACTTTATAAAATGCTTGGGCACTTTCTAAAACAGGTTGTATTGTGGTTCTTTAAAAAGTAAACTGGATATGCTACTGCTGAGTTTGGACTTAGGAACCAAAGGTATAAGAATTGAGACTGTAGTAACTCAGAGCACTCCCTATCTAGTGTACCATTTCCACGGGTTGGGAATTTTGGTACTAGCAAAACAGTCTTTGAACAGAGGTGTTGGATCATTAGGTAGCTCGCTAATCAAGTGAAGTGTTTCTTGAGTGCCTCTCTTTATTGTAGGAGTTACATGATGTATGTGAACCTATAGTGATGCAACCAAAACCAAATGTTGACTCTCCTAAAGAGGAAACTCCACTGAATGGACCCAATCTTCATTCAAACGAAGGCACGGAAGAATTTAAAAATGCTGAAATCCCTCAACAAAATGGTGATTGTCATCCAAATGATCAAAACACCCTGAGTATGGACTTGGACTAGATGCTGCATTGCATTGAACAATTGGATCTCATGGAAAAAATATTTTTGCTGTTATATGTTATTTTGGTGGGAGGGGGTACAGGGGACAGCGTTCTGGGAACTATTTATATTTTTTTCACAAGGTTGTCTGGAATGTGTTGTACTATGTGGAAGGGGATGGGGGTAAAAAACTGATCATGACTACCTTAACAGGGAATATTGTCTTGGTAACTTTCAGATTCCTGTGGAATTGTGAATTCATACTAAGCTTCTGTGCAGTATTTAACCATTAGCTTTAGTAAGGATGAAATTCAGACTTTTGCTATGAAACTTACTGCTCCGTCAACAGGATTGCAACATAGTCCTAGGCACTTGTAGATGCCAAGGTAGTTTTCTTACATTTTGACTGCAAGCATAAAGCCACTGTCTCTTCAATTTACAATGGCGTTCTGAAGTAAACATCCTCTCCTCAGCTTCACTCTTATCACTGTCCCAGCCCTTGCTGACCAGTACAATGTGAACGGTGTAAAGCTGCATGTTAAGTAGTGTATTTCATCTCTTGTTACATAGTTCATTTTCATGTGGAAAAAACAAAATGAAGATGATCATCTTGTTCATGTTGTGAAACCTTTTAATGAGCTTTAGTAATAAAGTTCATCTAAACAGTATTTTCTAAAATGTTCAGTGCTGTTCTCAGTGTAATGCCGTGTCATAAACGTTAAAGAAAATAAAGCCAAACAGCTGTGTTTTGGAAGCAAAATCTTACAGCACTTCCCCCCCCCGATTGTGAAGAGGTGTCATTCAGAAACAACTTATTACTCTTAGAACTGCACAAGTGCCTGGAAACTTAAACAGCTGGGCATAATTCTTTCAAAAACACACAAGTTTCCTGGATCCAAAAGGGCCAAGATTTGCAGTTAAGATACTAAACATTGGGCTTCCTTGGACTTGATCCCAAACAAGTTAATGTTTCACCCACTCAGCAAGTTGCTCCTGATGGGTAGCCAGCAAAAAAAAAGTCAAAGGTTAAATTCCACCCCTCAGGAATTTCTGTTCCAGGCTCTTGCAGAACAATTGCTGTGGAGGACTAATTACCAGTCAGGCCTTTTGGTTATACAATTGTTTTTGAAATGCCAAATAAGTCCAGCTAACTGCTGAGCCCCTAGAATAGGAAGCTTAGGAGGCTTACCTGTCATGAGGTAATTAAGAAACATCTGAGCATGTTTGAAAAGTATTTACCAAAACACCAAAGAGGTAAAGTGAGCCCAGGAGCTCCACTAAACTGCCTTTCAACCACTGAAGAAAAAGAGGGTGAGGGTCTCAGTTAATCTGTAGAATTTACTTAATTTTCCCCTAATGATTTCTCATAAAAGGCTGTTCTAAGAACAGACAAGTCAGGCTTTTGACAGAAGGGTAGAGAAGTGATGATTTCAGAGCAACTGGTTGTGCTCTGTCCCCCAAGAGCAAGTGGTTGATTTAGCTTCTGGAAACGTTCCTGCTTCAACCTGGGGGGGAATGAAAGTATGAATTTCTAACTTGTTTAGAAATTGGGAGAAAGCTGATTTATGTAGTGGTCTTGTTTACACTTTACCTTTCACCCTCAGCTTGTGCATAGAGCCAGTGGTTGACTTCCTCTTTGATATCCATGTCTGTAATGCTGACTTGAGCAAGTTTGGGGTTATAGCTCATTTCATGCTGAAAATACACCAAAAGATCACTTAGCAATGCAGGAATTATTTAAACTGCCAATATATATCTTATTAGTGCTATGAACATCCTTAATCTAATGTGCACATTGAATTGGTAAGATGATGCATTTGAGGGTGCATGCACTTTTTTACTCAGTATTTGCTTAATATTTAGGAGCCAACATGGGCTTCTGTCAATTTGTTTCATGCATGTGGACTGAACACTGGTAAACTGTACTCCTACTGCTTATTTTAAATTTTTTTTAGCTGAACAAGCACCCTGAGTTGAGATGGAAGAGTTTCATTCTTACAGTATGGGTATGTCTACATGGCACTTTTCTTTCAAAATAACACTCGTTATTTCAAAATAAAATAAATTTAGTCTACACGTTTTCTTATTTCGAAAGGATGTATCCTGTCCTTTTGAAATAAAAATCGTTGTTTCGAAAAAGTTAAACCCCAATGTTTTCAAAATGGCCGTTTTTTCAAAATGGCTATTTCGAAATAACGCCAATTAGACCTGTTGTTTTGAAACACCATTGTTTCGAAACAACAGGTCCAAACGGCTTTATTTCAAAATAACCATTTTGAAACAACAGCCGTTTGGATTGCAGGATTTCCCTTAATTCAAATTAACATTTTGTTAATTTGAATTCACTTATTTCGAAATGGGTTATTTCAAAAGGGGTTCTTTCGAAAGAAAAGTTACTGTGTAGACATAGCCTATCAGAATGATTTAGTTTCTTTTAATGGGTTTTAAGAGCTAATTCCTACACTCCACTATTGTGCTCCTGATCTTTGGCTTAGGTGAGATGCAAATCTCAGCTTGTTCTGTCTTTTATAGGGAAAAAAGACTTACCATGAGTCAGACAGAGAATTTGTCTCCAGAACATGGAAGATTTACGGTAATTCTTTTCAACAGAGACTGCTGTTTAGAGGTGGATTGTTGCTTTATGTGAAATCCTGCACACTGGTTGCTATTTAAAAAATGACTATGAAATGAGTGATCCCACATTGATATTAGTGCTGAGCATTCAGGGGAAACACCCTTTTTGCCCCACATCTTTTCTTGGCTACCCTAGCTACTTGCAAGTACAGGATCAGCTATGCAGGGGCTCTAGGTAAGTGCTGCTGCTCAGTGCAAGGGTCTGGGCCTAGTTTAATCTTAATTATACTCACAAGTAGCCTTCAACAGCATTGCAACACAACTGTGGGCACCTGTGCTAGGATTCTCAGCTGCCAGGTCCTGTTTGTGTTTTTTATGTTTAAAAATAAAAAAACCCTTGACTCTGAAATTGTATTTATTAACAGGTAAGGCCAAACATGACCATTTAGTTTGACATGAATAACAAGGTAATTGGACTTCCCTGAATTAATTCCTGTTTGAATGAAGGCATACCATGTAGAAAAATGTCTAGTTGTGAGTTAGAGAAAATGTACCCCAACCTTAAATTGTTTAATGATTGTTCACCCTCACTATTAAACATCCATGCTTTTCTAGGCTGAACTCATTTGGCTTTATCTTCCACTTACTGACTCTTGTTATACCCTTCCCTGCTGGATTGTCAAGGACATGATTAAATATCTGTTCCCTAGTTCACACTCAGATTGTGGTCAAGTCATTCTTAACTTCCTCTTAAACTAAACAGTTCCTTGACTCTATTGTTAAGTATCTTTTCCAATCCTTTAATTTTCTTGGCTTTTCTCTGATTTATCAACATCCTTCTCAATTATGGACACAAGAACTGGATACAGAGGTAGTTTCACCAGAGCCAGCTATAAGTGGTGGTACCTTTCTACTCCTAATCTTTGTGGGCAACAAGGGGCCCCTGGGATCTTGTTAAAACTGAATGTCCACCTCAAGCCTTTTCAGAGCCACTGCTTCATGGGATAGTTTCCTATCCTCTGAGCTTGGCACCTGTAGTCTTTAGACCTCAGTGTATGACTCTGGCCCTTCCTGAAATACATTTGCTAGTACCTAGCTTCTTATCAAACAATCCAGAAAACAGCAATAGTGCCTAGCTTTGTCACTCCTCAAATTTTTTGTCATACAAACTTTACCCAAACAACAATTGTTTCCTTGCAGGTCATTAATTTTAAAATGTTGAACAGAGTAGGACCAAGAAATTAATGCTTGTGGAACCCCACTTGAAATACACCTGCTTGATTATTATCCACTTAAAAGAGCATTTTGAGAGCTAGACCACTTAATCCTTGTGCATTGCATAAATTTAACATTTTCCTACATGTACATTTTACTATAACAAGCATGCAAAACAGCCACTGCACCTGAAATACAGAAAAACTTCGCTACCTCTATGCAAACCTTTGGAAAGAAGTTTTCTGGAGCTCTGGTACTTGGCTCATTGTGTATGTGCTGTAAAACAGGTGATTCTGCTTCTAGCACTGGATGAATTGGCATGCTTCGTGGATCTACCAGAATTTCATAGGGAACCCTGGGATGTTTCCAGGAGGCAGGTGTGAAAATTTCCCAGGGTTCTGCCTGCCCAAAAGTCCCTAGAAAGGAAACAAGTAGGCATTTAAGAAGTTTCAAGGTGCACACAGTGCCAAGATTCCTAAAATCAAGGGAACTTTCACCCTAAAGCAACAAATGAGCAGCTTTTTGAAATTTTACTCTATACTGCTAGAATGAACTTTCAAAATAAATGGTTTTGGAAGAGCATTTGTAATTTTGAAAATTTTGTGGCTGAAATAAAGTAACCAGAGAAGTCTTTTAACTGTAAGGTGGTTTGTCAGAACTTTATTTCATTAGGGCCTGATCCAGTGTCACTGAGGTCCATTAAAAGATACATGCTTGAGTGGGACGGTTGGGTCAGGAAAAGATTTTTAAGGGTATTTTAAATAGGTGGTTAAATATGCAGATAAGATTAGGATTTTCAAAAATGCGTATACCCCCACTAGTTGCCTGTTTGCATCTTTAGGCATGTAAATACTTAAAATTTAACCCTTAGTGCTTTGAACTCAAAGATAGCCACTTCTAAGTATAGTTTGGTCATCCTCTGCCTCCTTAGAAAGCTCTGTAGTGGAAAGCACATTTACCAGACACTTTTTAATGTCAGTGCATTATTGCAGGGGTGGGCAAATCCTGCCTTGTGAGCCAACTCTAATCCTTCTGTTCTGCAATAAAATCTCCAGATACATGAAAACCTACAAGTCTTAACATGAAAGAGGAGCTTATGACTGTCCATAGGGGCTACTTGAGTAGATATTTTAGTTGTATGCTACTGCTTTAAAAAGCCAGGAGTCCAGTGGCACTTAAAGAGTAAGAAACTTAGTCTATGTGCCACAGGACTCCTTGCTTGGTTTGCTGAACTGGATTAACACACTGCCCCTTTGGACCTTGGCAACATGCTTTTTTAAGCTGACTAAATAACCAGGCTGTTTTTGTAGATACAAGCATTACCAATGTATTCTCCAGCCAGACTCCAAAGATGAACTGTACAATCAAGGGAAGAAGAGAGCAGAACTTTTTCTTCATTAACTACCTCCAGTCTATCAAAATGAAAGTGACAATCAGAACACATCTACCTAACAACTATGAATAACTAAATACCTATGACATCATAACAAACAGGGAGTCCTGTGTCACTTAAATAACTAACAAATTTATTTATTGCATGAACTTTTGTGGGAGAAAATCCCACTTTGTCAGATTATAGATGACAGGAAACTGACAGACTCCTTGTTTGTTTTTTGAACTAGATTAGCATGGCTACCCCTTTGGAACCTGTTATCTATGACAACAACGTCACTTATGCTTAATCATTAGAAACTTCTTGTGTACAAGTTGTCTAAATAGGTCATTTCTGCCAATGCTGAATTGGAGCACTGATGCTATGCTAATTGTTTCAAGAAATTGCAGTGCAAAGGAACATCTGACAGTGTATTTTTGATACTGCCGAATGCTGCTGCTGCTGCCATGAATCATAAATGAAACTATTTCATTTGAAAAGTATTCAGTGCACAGGATTGTCATAATAATGGGAGACCAGGGATCCTGATTCATGACTGAGGTCCTAGGTGTCAGCACAATAGAGAGAAAATGTAACTAGATTTCTGTCAAGTAACGTGCAGGTTTGTGTATTTGTACATAAGTGTGTCAGCCATAGGAGCCAGTACTTACGAGACAACTATATTTACATGAGCTCTCCAGTGATTCACATCTACAGCAATAGAGGATAAACATGTATTATAAACAGACTTCAGAGTAATACATAAGAACGCTGCTCTGTGTCAGGTAAGAGAAGTTAGGTTTTTAGACCAACCATCACCTAAGAAGCAGGGACATTAAAAAGTGTTTGTGATTTTAAAGTAATTTTTTTAAATGCAACCAAATTCTTAAAACTTACTTAGGATGTATTTGAAACTGCTTTGATTTCTGTTACTAGAGGGCTCCCACTAAGACACACAGTTATAAATGTCACCAGGTGAAAATCCTGACATCCTCACTCAGGTGTTGCTTGGTCCTTCCCTCCCATGAATTAAACTGAGATTTGCCTGTATTTGGTCCATAATGTATTAGTTTTGTTAAGGAAGCTATCTGGGAACTCTGTTCACCATACTCAGCTATACTTAGAACAAGCAAAGAACAATGCATAACAAAATGCATTTTGAAGCACACATTAGCTGGAAAAAAACTGGGATTAAAATTAATAAAAAGAGACAGATCATGACAAAAACTTTGTTTTTTCAATCTCCCCCTCCCATCATATTCTAAATATCTTTTATATTTATATATAAAGATACAAGTACAAAAAACTCAAATATAAAAAAAAAATCTATTCACAAGACACACATTTGGGTGGTCCTCGCTCTGGGTCCTGCAGGGCATAATCCTCAATGCTGTAGACATAGATGTATCCATCATCATCTGCTGCATAAAGAAACGAATCATCCGCAGTGACAGTAATGCTGCTGATGTGGGACCTCATTCTAGACTGGGACAGACATTAATGGAGGCTGTGTTATTAGTTAATGATTCACAGAGCAAAAGAATAACATACTGACCATTTTAATGAAAATAAACTACATGTGGATCCCCATAATAAAGCTAGAAGCACAGATGTGTATTTACCATCATTAAGCAAAGCAAAGCAATCATGCTTCCCTTCCTCCCCAATACAGATGCTATCCTGAATTGTGCTAAAGTTTATCCTACACATCCTTGCTCTGTGGAATTCATAACTCAAACTTACAGGTACAAAGCTGGCTGTAAGTGGAATTCTGCTGAACAAATTCCAAAAGTTGACAGAACCTGAAAAAAGCAAACAATGAAAATGTTTATTAACAACAATGAAGCAGCATCTTATTTTGATGGGAATTTGAGAGACTGCTGGATGCAGAGATTTACTAACGGGTCCATGAACCACTTGGTCACCTAGGCTGTGGCACTGAGAGGATGTGACTCACTGCTGGCAACACCCAAAGCCACTGTGTTTCTGCCTCATAAAGAGTGAGCCTTGCTAGACATTAGACTGTCAGCTCTCTGCCACAACAGTCCATCTCTCTCGCTAGTAAACTCCACCATCTTCCAGTCCACACCTCACCTAGTGGGTAATAATCAGTGAACTCTAATCCCTGAACTCCTCGGAGATGTTTCTCTGCAGTGCACTGCCCCTTCCACCACTCTGTATTCTTGAAGATCCTAAGTTTTAAAGTTCCAAAGGGGCATGTTACTGCTTGGTAACTGAGGCAAATACATCCTTCCCTTCAAATACAACACTAAGATAGAATATAGTCAAAATCAAGTTTATTAATAAAAAAAATAAGTGATGCCAAATACAAAGGATAATAAAGGCAGAAGTGGTTACAAGCAAATAGCAATAAGACTATAAAAAGACAAACAATCTAGCAAGATTCAGTCTTCTCTCACCCAGCATCTTCTACTGGTCAGAATCCATCACAGAAAATCAAGCACTTGGTTCCTTTGTCTCCTACAATGAAGAATATCCCAAGAGTTCTTTGCTCCTCTCTTTTACAGTCCAACAAACTTCTGAAACACACTCTTCTTCAAGATGTGTCCCCCCCATGGGTGCTCCATTGCAAGTGCATCTTTGTCCCTGCACTGGTGATCAAAGAACATGGGTAGCAGTGTCCTTCGTGCCTGTGCAACCAATGCCAACCTGGTGGGTGGGGGAGCTCCCTTAAAAACCCAAACCACCTAGGGCAACAGTAGCCAGGAGAAAAAGGCTCACAGCATAAACCTAGAGTTGCCAAGCTAGCTCTGTGTAGGTTCCAGCCCATTCCTCTAAGGAAGAACCACATTCTGGTTCAATCATACAACATGACTATGCTCACATATTTTAACAACCACGGGGGACCAAGGAGTCTAGCATTGTACAGCCGTAACAGAAGTAAGGAGGAGGAATGGTTCATTCTTTTCAGGGTTGGATTAAAACTGCTGTGGGCCCAGGGCTAAAAGATTTTGTGGGGCCCCTGGCTAGCCTGGGGACAGGACAGCGGGGTTTCTAGCACTCAAGGGGCCATACTTACATGGCTACTCCCTCATTGGCAGCAGCACACTGGAGGTGGGGTGGGTCTGCGGGCTTGCATCCCACTCTCCCTTACCAACATCAGGAGCAGCACCCCATGGGGCCAGGGAGAATTTGTAGGCCGACGTCCCACTCGTCTGGTGGGGGGGCAGTGGAGTGGCTGTGATAGGCGCTCTGTGGCTCCCTCCTCACTCCTGGAGCGGGGGCAGAGAGGGTTCAGAGAATGCCTTGGCTGCCAGTGAGCTGTGACAGTCTGGCAGTGGGGCTCCTGCTCTCACACTCTCCTTCCAGACTCCCCCACATCCCTCCTTTCCTTCACAGTGCCCCCCACCACTCACATCACAGCCTCCACTCCTCAGCTACATAAAACTCCTGCAGCTTGATCCCCCCTACATCCCCGTATCACCTCTGCCTCCCTCCCATCCTGCCCCTTCATCACCTGTCTCCTCCTCCAGTTCCTCTACAGCCCACTTGCAACTCTGGCTCCAGGATCGAGGTCCCTTGCCCTGCTTCTGTTCTGCAAAGTGACCCCACATCATAGGGGACTTGAAACAAAACGCAGACTGGCTCAGCAGGCATAGGATAAATTATTCTGAACAGTGCCTGAATCAGCAGGTTTTCAATCTAATCATTCAGTTTTTCAGCATCCCTTCAACTGACCTGTTTGTGAATTGTAAGAATGCAGAGGCCAAAATAGTTCATGAGGGAGGCAGACCTCAGATTCACAGGGACATGTGTCTCACTGCACAGCTGACCCCAGGGCCTAGTTTACACTTTTCCACCCTTTCCACTACTGGGAAGATGGTTCAGAAAGTAAAGTGAGAATAGGTGACAGTAATACTGATACCTCCGCATTGGCAGAGGAGACCTTGGTTCTCAACTGTGACAGAGCTAAAACAAGCCCTCACTCCAGTTTCTATGGAGACTGGGAAGCCTCTTACAAGGTCCTTTTCTTCATCTAGACCAGAAACAGCTTCAGGTGAAAGCCTAGCTGTTGAGAGGGAAGGCTGAGAAGGACTAGGTCTGTCCTCTAGAACCAGTAAGCTACCACTTTTTTTCCTAGGAGAGTATTGAAACTAGAAGCATATTCCTCTGTCTGGCTCATATTCAACAACTCATGCCAAGAGCACAATGCAAATCCCTGAAATCCAGGAATTTCAACCATTCTTGACTCCCAGGGTGGCATGGAAAGAGGCCTTCAGCCCAGCACCATTGTATGTCAGGTGTCTGCTCTTCACAGCATGGTATTTTCATGATCTTTGTGCTCTCTGACAGACAAACCACAGGTCGCAAGAGTCCTAGCAGGCCAGCTAGCCAGGGAGGAAGTCAGGCTTCTCTTCCCAAAATGGGACCTTATGCTAGTTTTGAGTGCCCTGACAAACCGTCCCTTTGAGCTTCTGACTGCAGAATTGGCTTTTTATTTGCCCATTAAGATTTGTTTCTTAGTAGCTGTCACATCCACTAGGTGAGCATCAGAGCTGGCAACCTTACCTATACAGAAGCTGCAATGCACGTTCTAGGAAGACAAGATGGGACTCAGGACACACAAATCCCTTCTTCGTAAGGTAAATTCCTCCTTCCACACTTCCCAAGACCTTTCTTCCTTCTGCTCAAAACTACAACACCCAGCTGAAAAGGCTAGCTCACATTAGATGTCAGAAAAGCACTGAAAATCTCTTTCAAGTTTATAGAATCCATAAGAACATCAAGTTCCATAACTGTGCCCTTTCGCCAAAATGCCAAGGGCTCCACACTTCCAATTCCTCCATCACTACGTGATGAGAGGTGATAGGCAAAGTGAGGCTAGAGTGTGAAGGGCCTTGAAAGAGAATTGCAAGCAGGTTATGTTTGTTACAATAGAAGAGAGGGAGCTAGTGGAGAAAACTAAAAGGAGTGATGTGAGCTCTGGGATGGACTGAGAAATTATCTTTGAAGCAGCCTTTTGACTGGATCTGAGCATGGAAAAATACCATTTATCAAGACCAGAGAGAAGGATGTTATTTTAATTGAGACAAGATGATAAGTGCTGTGATGAGAGTTTTAGCAGAATGGATGGACAGGAAAGGCTGTATCCTAAGCTATGTCTACAGGACCAGCTGAGACTATGAGTCCCCTCCTTGCATACAAGTACTTGCACCAGCTGGAGGAAAACTGGCACAAGTGTAGACAGTAACATAGTTGCAGTAGCACAGGTAGCAGCAGTGGAAACACAGGTTAGCTGTGCTGAGTACCAGCCCTCTGGATCCCCATAGTATGTACCTGGCAGGGCCAAGCCGTGACTCCGCTGCCTGTGTGCCACAGCCACCCACACTGCTTTCATGCTTGCACTAACTCTCATGGAGCTACTGTTGGTAGGTGTATGCAAGCAGGGGAATCACACCACTAGCTGTAGCCTTAGAAGAGTTATGCAGAGGTAAGGAATGAGCTGAGCTGTAGATGGGCTCTGAAGTGAAAGCTGTTCAGTTCTTCTTGGCTGAAAGTTGGTGGCCAGAATTCAAAGTGTTGTGGGAACTGAGTTGGATCAAAAAAGGCAGGGGGCACATTATAGTCTGGATATTTTTAAAGCCATTTAGTAGCATGAATTGTTTTTTAAAAACCCATTTCTTAGAGATGTAACATTGTAATACACACTAGAGTTATTAGCACCTACCTTGAGGCCCATTGGAAATAAGAGAGGCTGCTGTTGATTCAAATTTCACTATGTGAGTCCTTAGAAAAACGAGTTGAGTGATACTGGTATCTATAGCTTGGGAAGGAAAATGAAGGACAAGATTGATTTGTTCATTCTAAGCCTGCTTAAATCTGTAACATACATTATTTGCTCTCTAATGAAGAATAAAACCAGAATGTTGAAATAGATTATATTGTTACAGCAGGTTTTCCAGAGATCAGGGGTATTATTTCACCTCACATTTAGATGATGATAAATAGATTCCTACTGCTGTCTTGCTAAGTAGACATAATGCACAACTCATATTTATTGTCTATGCCAGCTTTAAGACATATTAAAACTCTCAATGTGTTGATAAATACATCAGCACTGATAAATTTCACTAGAGCTGATTGGGAAAACTTCACCAAAAGAGATTTCTCTAGGAAAACACAGTTTAGTTTAAATAAAAATGCCTCATCAAACCAGGTAGCTTTTGATAAAACTTCAGAGAGAGAGAGAAAATAGTTCAATTATATATTTCAACACTTTTTGAATGAAACATTTTGATTTTTCCTTGTAAAAGCTTTCCATTTTGAATTTTTTAAACTTTTGCACTATATATTATAAATTATAATGTAACAAAGGCCAAATTCAAATTAAATGTTTTGATTTTTCAAAACAAAAATGCTTGGCTCAATCTAAAATGTATTATTTAATTGGAATTTTCTTTCCTGGAGCATTTCAAAATTTTTAGGTTTCCTTCTGATTCAGAATGAAAACAAATTTAGCAATCTCAAAATCCTCCACCAAATGGAATGGTGGGTTACTCACCAGTAACCGTCCTTCTTTGAGATGGGCTGCTCGGATCCATTCAGTAATAGGTGTCTCCATGCTGGAGCACTGGATTGGTAGGAGAAAACTTGTCCTAGCCTGTCATGAGAGGGGAGGTGGCCTCTGCCCCTCGTGCCACCCTGTGGCTATATATATGGCCGCCTCCCGACCCCTCCTCAGTTCCTTAGAGTTGCCAACTCCAGATGCAGGCACGGAGGTGAGGGACCTGAATGGATCCGAGCAGCCCATCTCGAAGAAGGACAGTTACTGGTGAGTAACCCATCGTTCTTCGAGCGCTGCTCAGATGCATTCAGTAATAGGTGACTACTAGCCATGCTGATGGATGGCGGGTGGAGTTGGTTCTTCCGTCTTCAGCACAGCAACATGCCCCATAAGGTACCCAGCAACAAGATCCTCGCTGGAGTCAAGAGGCGAACAGGCCTTGATGCGGCCCAGAAAAGTCAAGAGCTGAGGGCCAACCCAGGACAGGGGCAGGACCGAACCCACCGAGACATACGTGCATAAGTGGGTCAGAACAAGGTCACCATAACCGGAGTAAAGGACGCAACCTGAACATAGAGGGTTGCATTAGATGTTCCGCATAGGTGGAAACATGAAGTATGACAGACAGAATACAGTGTCTGGCCATGGGCCTTGCAGCATCGACTTGTGGGAGAACGCTGGATGCCAACAAGTGCAGGTTTACCCATATTAGCTATGTCCTGCACGAGAACGAAGAAAGGGTGGAGATTACTCCCTGAACTGATCACCTGAAGGCTTAGCTGGAACCACATGGTTATGAACTGATCTGGACGACTAATGGGTATGCAGGTAGCCATAGGAGAAAAACCATATCCTTTGTTCAGGTTGTGACCAGACGTAGCTGAGTCTGGTCGATGCAGGTGAGGGTGAGGATACAGGGTTGTAGGGTGGGGCTCAAGAACGACAGAAGACCCACAAGACACTAAACAGCAGCATATAGAGACCAAGCTGAGCAGAACGGGGGGCCTACGGTATGCTAGCTATAAAACCGGGTAGAGCGGGAGCACACGTTTTCAGCCGAAACAGGTACCAAGGGCCGGGTTCTCGCAGGAGAGAGGCTCCAGGACATAAGAGCCACCAAAAGCAAGGTGGCCTGAGGCAGTGCTATTGAGTTGGTCCTTATAAGGCCTGCGGGAGCATGAGAACTCACTGGAAAGGCCTGCTCGGCCTACAATCTCACAGGGTTTCGTATAGCGAGAGCCCTCACGAGTTCATGAGGGAGGGAGAAGAAGGATCGGGAATAGCACCTGCTATCATTTGGTCACCCCAACATGGACCAAAAAGGTTCGTAGAAGTGCCGTGTAAGGTCACGGTCTCAAGCAGCTACAGTACTTCCCAGAAGGATAGCACTACCGCTCTGCCGCGCCAGTGGGTGCCCAGGAAAAAATTCCTCAATACAGGGATATCCTGAGAACCCCGACACCAGGGAAGATTCATTTCCTACCAGCTAGGAAGTGAATCCACCACTGGGTGGCAACTGCAGTATTTCAAGGGTACTCTGGGGGTTAGAAGACCGAATGAAGTATCTTCCCCAGGCGGAAAGCCGGAAGGCGATTTGAGGGAGTACAATCCCCAAATTCCTGGATATTGTAGGAAACAGGCTCTAGCTTGATTCTCTCTGTCTATCACACCAGTGGACGGGCAATCTATGTAAATGGATCCTCAAGAATTGAGGAGGAACAGCAGTACTATTGGGCGCCACCAATGCACGTGGGGGTAACCCTGCGGTAGTTATAGGTCTGCAATCGGACGTAGTGGGAGGGCCCCAAGAAAACAAAGGGAGGAAGGGGGGGGGCGTGCCCTGCCAGGGTACAAGACTGAGAAGCAGAAAAGGGCAGCTACAAGTCCCTTGGAAAGGATCCCCTCTGCCTACACATGGTCTCCTGCCCAGTATGGTGGCTGGTGACATGGAGGAGGGCGTTGATGAGAGAAGGCCCGATAGGGTGACCCCTCGCTGTTCCCTTACATGGAGATGTGACTAAATGTCCTCTCCTAGGTTCCCTGTCTGGGAGTTAGAGGAATGTATGCCTGGCCCGTGTTTATGGGCAAGGGCAAAAGGGGAATTGACCACCATGATTGGGAGGCGGACTGAGGATGAGGGTTCCTAGGGTGGGAGCCCTGGTCATCACCTAGATCACCGCAAAGTGAGGGTGTGGAGCTGTAGTTCCCATAAGGAAGGGGAATGGTTTGGGGTTGGCCATTCACCTTGGCCCCCTTCAGAGGTAAAGATCCGCCCTGGCTAAGCGCATGTGTCCCCTTCAGTGAGCAGGAGATATTCCTGTCGAATTGCGGCCGGGGTCGCAAAGGCTGGTCCGTGTTGAACCGATGGTATGTGACTGGAGGTATCCCCCCCTTCCCCTGACCCGGACTCGAGGAGGCCTACCTGAGGGAGGCATCAGGGTCACAGGCACAGTTCTGTTTGCAGGTAGGCTTCAAATATGCAGGTCTCGGAGCCTCTGCAGTGGGGCTGGGGCTACAACAAGATGTGCCTCTTGTCCCCGGCGATGGTGTTGGCATGGGGGACGCGTGGTAGGGGGATATCCAGGAAGGGGGATGAAGGGAGATGGAAAAGGGGTGGTTCTCCATGTGTCTTCGGAGAAGTCACTGCCTAAGGGATGTGTGGAGTAGAACACAGTACTCGGGTACTGTCGGTGCAGGCAGGGGCGTCATTATATTGTCAGGCCCATGTCGCCGCAGAGCCAAGGTCTGCTAGTGCAGTAGCGAATGGGAAAAAAGGGGCGGGGGAAATGGTTCCCACCAAATCCCGATTCCTTTCGAGGGGAAAGGGGGTGTGGCAGCTGTCTGCGACGCTGACACCCTGATACCTCTCTGCCCGAGGATCGAAGTGGGGTGGTGGAGAGTAGTGGGCCCCTCCCTGTGGGAGAAAGGGCAAAGACCCAGTCTTCGCAGCGGATAAAGCAGTGGAAGAAAACTCCCCTGTGGTCCCCTTCTGGGAGAAGATGGGGAATTCGAGGGGGGGGAGGGAAAACTAAGTCGGGGGGTGGGTCCGTGGGGGAGCAGGCCAAAATACTTGGCCTCTCCCCGAGGATCTGGGGTGGTGCCCACCACTGAGAGGGTTTCAGGGGGAAAGAAAACGTCCCCCTCAAAGGGCAGGTCGAGGGCCACCTGCTGTGCATTAGGGGGCACTCTAGCCTCCCTAAGTCATGCCACCCTGAGGATGGTAACTGCCAAGGCCACGGTGCGAGCGGTTGTGTCCACCGCATCACGTGCCGAAGGGAGGAGATCTTGTGAGATTATGTTGCCTTCCCCCAGAAAGGCATCATACTCCTCTCTAGCCTCAGGTGGGAGCAGGCTTCTAAACTTCCTGAGTGACTCCCAGACATCCAGCAAGTACCTGCTGGTTATAGCCTGGCTGTTTGCCACTCCTAGTTGGAAGACCGATGAGGAGTAGACCTTACAGTCTAGCAGGTCCAGTTCCCTGGTTTCCCTGGAGGATGGAAGGGGGTCACCGCGGGGCTCCCCAGGGCCCACTGCCATCTGGACTATGTCCTTCGGGGGGGACTGGGTAGCCAACAAGGGAGGGGTAGTCCGACTCGGACACCCGATACTTTACGCTCACCATATCCGAAACCGGGGGAAAGGAACTTGGGCTCTGCCACCAGGAGCGTGTGAGGTCCTAATATGCTCGGGTGGGGTGGGACTGCTAAGGGTGCCATTGAGGCAAAGGCTGGCCCGAAGAGGGTATTGGGAGGGAGGGTCAAGGGCTGCACCTCCATGCCTAAATGGGCTTAGCCCGGTGCAACAAATCAAAATACACCGATAGGTTTCCCGTGTAAGACCCCAGTGCCTGAGAGAGAGCAGTACTGGGAGCTCACCATGGTGGGGAGGGAGTTCCTTGGGAGGACCATTCCTGTGGCCTAAAACGGAAGGGTGATGGGGCCGATGTGCGGCATCGAGGCCGTTTGGAACCCCTGGAAGGTCCTTCCTCCAGGCTGGAAGCAAGGGAAGGGCACCGAGACTCCTGGGCCGGTACCAGCGATGGCGTAGTGGTGCCAGCCCCCACTGGAATGGACAACGGGGGGCTGTGTGGTGAGGGCGAATGCCCCGGGTGGACCCAGGGCATTGATATGAAGGCCGGTTTGCCCCTTCTGGTTGGGAGTGGGGCAGGGGGTGTCAGGAGTAGCAGAAGGGCTCGTGCTGCCTCCACCGCTTCCGGGGTAGACGGGACGAGGAGTGACTCCATTTGACCTGGTGGCAAGTCCTTGCCCCGGGAGGGAGGACTCGCGCTCCTGCAGCACCGGGCTATGGCAAGCCTGCAGTGCCAAGGATGAAACTGGCTGGTGCTGGGGTGAGCTCCGCACCAGCAGGGCCGGACTGTACTAGGCCATCGGTGCCAGAGATGAAGTGAAGCAGCGCCGAGGTGCCACGGTGCCAGGTAGGCGCTGGGGTGCTGGAGTTGGCACTGAGGTGGTGCAGCGGCGGCTACCGGTGGTGCGGTGCCACATAGGCTCCGGTGCCAAGCTGGGTCTTGGCGCCGGGCATGAACCCGAAGCCTCAGGTGAAGGATCCTGGGCCTCCTCTGAGGCTAGGGCACAGCGTCGCTGTTCCCTCTCCTTGATTGTTCTGGGTCTGAAGGACAGACAGATGGAACAAGCCATGTGGTCTTTGCCCAGGGACCTAAGGCACTTCCCATGGGGGTCGTCCCGGGGGAAGGCCTTGCTGCACTTGGCGCAAGGTTTGAACCCTGGCATAGTCGACAAGATGTTCCGGTCCGGTAATGGGAACTCTTGTAGTGGAATTAAATCCACAAAGAGATGCTCCCAGCCGGACAGCAAGCTGAAGAAAGGGACGGGATGCTTGTGGTTCACAAGGAGCAGACGTTCCAATTCCGACGCAAGGTGGAAGAAATGAAACTGAGGAGGGGATGGGAGGCGGCCGTATATATAGCCACGGGGTGGTGTGAGGGGCGAAAGCTGCCTCCCCTCTTCTGACAAGCTAGGACAAGTTTTTTCTGACCAATCCAGCGCTCCGGCACGGAGACACCTATTACTGAATGCATCCGAGCAGCACTTGAAGAAGAATTCCTGTTCTTTACCTAGCTCTAGTTTTTACCATGTCTGGTAACAGCCACTGTCTGCAGTCACAGAATGTTGGCATCCTGAGTGAAATTTACATAACTTGTAAACTTTTTGGTTCGGGTGAGGAGCATCTTTTTGTTCTGTATTTTTATGTCTACAACAAGGAGATCCTGGTCCAAAGCTAGGACTTACAGGCACTACCACAATACAAATAAATACAAGCTTAATAAATATTTCATTAATGATAACATATTTCTGTGCAATTTTTAATTATGATAAATGAAATAAATTGTTTCACTGATTTCTTTTAACACCTAAAAGCTCTGTCCTTCCTTGTGTTAGTAGGGTTTCATAACCTCAGATAACCTCACAATCTTAGGTAACATAACCTCACATAACCTCACAACCTTAGGTAACATAACCTCAGATCAACAAAATCTCTGAAGGTGAAAGAGTGAAAGGAAGAAAACACAAATAATTTTTGCAAGAATACCCTTTTTCTCTGACAGCAATTCCTTTATAATCACTATGGAAAATTTATGAAAAGACTTTCTACTTCCAGAAATGGGCAGAACTTCAGTGAGTAATAAGAAAATGTCTGTAGGTGTATAACTGCACCTTTGCATTTCTTGAGTGAAGACATTTGGAAATGTGCCTCAGTGCTGCTGTATTCAATTAATATATATGTACCTCAAAAAGATAATGTACAGCACTGCAGACCATGGAACAGTTTTCCAGCCATTTCTAGCTGGACATCAGTGATGTGCAGGATACAAGAACCTAGATAAAGCACCATAACAGAAAATGATCTGTACTATTCTTATGTATACAGGATTGAACCTATAGGGAAGTTGGGTCATTTCCACAGGGCAGGTCAAACACCGGAATATCAATTTGGGGCCAAATTCTGACCCTATTACCCATGGGACTAAAGGAAACAAAGAGCCCAAATTCCAGCATAGGGGAGCTCAGTACCAGCCTGACCATTCCCAAAGACAGTCAGGTTGGGGCAGAAAGTGATGCGGATGGAGCTGCTCCTCTGCAACAGCTTTGCAGTTAGGTCCCCTGGAATTGGTAAGAGCAAACTGGGGCCAACAGGCAGTTGAGGACCAGTGGAATGGAAGATTTGGCAGCCATGTGTCCCTCATACCTCCCAACACACATCTTAGACTGAGGCGGACCAGATATGCCTTATGGTGATCAGGAATTCTGGCATGCCAGTGAACTCTTCAGCTTTTCATCCCCTTGGCTGTTCTGCAGAGAACAGCCAGAGGCCCTAGCCCTATATTTCCAGGAGGAATTTTTAAATACTATTGCACTCTTAAGAACAGCACCAAAGGACAATTACTCATTCCATTTTAATGCTTAAAGAAAGAGTTGGCCTTTCAGCTAAGGCACTAGATAGACTTTGAAGGTCTGGGTGCAATTCCTAGCTCTGCCACAGACTCTTGGGTGAGTCACTTAGTTTCTCCATGCCTCAGTTTTCCCAGCTATAAAATGAGCAGAATAATCCTTCCTTTGTGTTGTCTATTTAGACAATAAGCTGTTCAAGACAGGAACTGTTGCGTGCTCTCTCTCTCTCTGTACAGCACTCAGTACAACATCTCATCTGGAGCCATTAGCCAGGCAGGCACTACCGTAATGCAAATAATTATCCATGTATATGTGTATATAACCCCCCCAAACACATCGAGAAAACAAATATAATCAACTTCACCTTTTGCCTTCGATATTTACTACAAACTATTTGATTTCCTTATCACCTCAGAGATAACAGCTTTAACGAAACCACAGATACGGCACTGCTCCTTCACCCTATCACACAATCATCATGTTGTCTCCCTGTTCTACCAAACTACTTATTAAACATCCTCCTGGTTATACAACAGGGAAAGTTCACATCTCTCCAGAAAAGATTTCTAATGAAGGATTACACTCAAAAGTGTTTAGAAACTGTCTTCCTTGTGATATTCCTAGTCAGTACTTACTTTCTGTGTCAGCATAGTCAGTGGAAAAAGGCATGTGAAGTTTGCGGTTTATGTGTCCTGAGATCATATTCCAAACAATGATTTCACCATCATAACTGGAGGTGGCAAGAAGAGTAGGTGGACACTGAGCAATGCATAAAATATCTTCCTTATGGCCACGGTTCTAAATGGAAAAAAGATGACATCAAAGAGGAGGAGGTTACTTACCTGTAACCGGGGTTCTTTGAGATATGTTGCTCCTAGCCATTCCATATACAGGTGTGCACACCCCACATACATGGCTAGCTGGAGAATTTTCCCCTCGAGTACCTGTAGGGTCGGCTGTGGCGTCCCCTGGAGTGGCGCCGTTGCAGCTCGCTATATAACCCACAGCCAACCCACGCCTCTTCACTTCCTTCTCGTTGTATTCCAAGGGGGAAGGTGGGAGGGAAGCGGAATGACCCAGAGAAACACATCTCGAAGCACCCCAGTTACAGGTGAGTAACCTCCTCTTCTTCTTCGAGTGATTGCTCTTGTCCATTCCATATATAGGTGAGTTACTAGCCTTACCTTAGGCGAAGGGTCGGAATTGTGCCATTACAGATCGCAGTACTGCTCGACCAACCACTGCGTCCTCCTGCGCCTGCTGGATGATCGCATAATGCTGTGTGAACGCGTGGGCTGACGACCAGGTCGCCACTTTACAGATGTCTGCAATTGGCACTCCTGCCACGAAGGCTGCCGCCAACACCTGGGCCCTGGTGGAATGAGTTTTAAGCACAGGAGGGGTGACCTGAATGAGTGCATAGCATTCGTGGATGCAGGACACTATCCAGGACAACAAGCGCGGAGTGGAGACCGGCTGGCCCTTCATCCTATCTGCCACAAAGAGTTGAGGCAATTTGCGAAATGGTTAGTCCTTTCAATATAGAAGGCAAGGGCCCGTCTTACATCTAAAGCATGTAGTCTGAGCTCTCTCTCTGAAGCATGTGGCTTCAGAAAGAACACTGGGAGGACAATCTCTTGGTTACAGTGATATTGAGCGACCACGTTTGGCTGGAATGCTGGGTGCGGATGCAGCTGGACTTTGCCTTTGAAAAAGACTGTGAACGGCGGCCCCACCATCAGTGCTTGAATCTCTGACACCCGCCTTGCTGAAGTGACAGCCACCAAAAATAGCACTTTCCAGGAGAGGTACAGCAGGGAACACGAGGCAAGAGGCTCAAAGGGAGGGCCTGTGAGCCTAGATAGCACTAAGTTCAAATCCCACTGGGCCACAGGCTGCCTCACTGGTGAAAATAGCCTATCCAGGCCTTTCAAAAATCTTTCAACCATAGAGTCTGAAAAAAGAGGCCCTGTTGTCAACCTCTTGTGGCAGGTTGATAGTGCCACTAGGTACACCTTAACTGAAAAAGTCACAAGGCCTTCTGACTTCAAGTGCCACAGATAGTCTAGGACTGCTGGAACTGGCACTCGGATTGGGTTGAGGTGTCTTGTAGAGGCCCACAACACAAATCTGAGCCACTTGGCCCTAGTCAACGACTTTCTGCTACTACGCAGAACCTTCTGCACCTCTGTGGATCACTGCTGTTCCTCACCTGTCAGCCACGCAGGTTCCAAGCCTGGAGATGCAGAGAGGCCAGATTCCAGTGGACTAGGTGGCCCTGGTCCTCGGTGAGCAAGTCCGGTACTAGGGGAAGCTCTAAGGGTTCCCTGACTGAAAGGTTTAACAGCATTGAGAATCAATGCTGTCTCGGCCAACATGGGGCTATGAGGATGACCCATGCTCTGTCCTGTTTGATCTTCATTAGAACTCTGAATTAAGGGAGTTGGCAGGAAGGCATAGCAGGTCCTGTTCATCCACGAGATCTCAAACGTGTCTGCTAACAAGCCCTGACTGAGCCCTCTGAAGGAGCAGAAGGTTCCGCACTTTCTGTTGAGGTCTGGGGCAAGCAGGTCTACTTGGGGATAGCCCCACTTCTGGAAGACATGCTCCAGGACCTCCCATTTCAAGGACCACTCATGGGTCAGGAACTTCCTGCTCAGGGAGTCTGCCAAACGGTTCTGCAGGCCTGGCAGACATGACGCTACTAGATGAACTGAGTGGGGAATGCAGAAATGCCATAGAGCAAGGGCTTCGCGGCACAGGCGTGGGGAGCGGGCATCCGCTTGCCTGTTGATATAGTACAGGGGTGGCCAAACTTGTGGAACTCAAGAGTCACACAAGTTGATTATTAAACCTTCAAGAGACGCACTGAGGCATATAGCCATAAACTTTTACCTACTAAATTGATTTCCTGATGTTCTTTCACAAGCCACACTTTTTCTTTCAAGAGCTACATGCGGCTCCCGAGCCGCAGCTTGGCCAGGCCTGATATAGTACATTGTTGTCGTATTGTCCAGACTGAAACTACCTTCCCTCTCAAGTACTCTAGGAATGCATGACAGGCCAGCCGGACTGCCCGCAGCTCTTTGACATTTATGTGGAGCCGTAGTTTGTCTCAACTCCACAGGCCCTGAGTCCTGATAGCCCCCAAGCACGCTCTCCACCCCCAGTCTGATGCATCAGTAACCAGTGTAATGATCTTGAGGGTTCATTAAAGATGATACTACTGAATGAGTAAGGAATAGAATTTTAATCATACAGACAGGCATCCAGGTGCGTACCTGGGAGCAGCCATGTTAGATCTTCTCTGGGGCACGTCTCCCAATTTACACAACACTGGCCCATGCAAGGGAGTGTCTCTAAATTCACAATTTCAAAAGGGATAGCCGTGTTAGTCCAGTCCAGTAAAAAAACAAGAAGGAGTTGTGTGGCACTTTAAGACTAACAGATTTATTTTTTGCATGAGCTTTCGTGGGAGAAGATCCCACTTCCTCAGATGCCCATCTTCTAAATTCACAACCTTCTACAAGCATATCACTACAACCAGGAACACTGAGGGCTGAGGTGCCACTGCACCTGGAAGGCCACTGCATACGTTGTTCTTTTGGCACCACCAATCTAACACGCTTAGCACATCTGCCGGGATCTGTACCAAACTGTTGATACTGTGCTTGACCGGGAAATACACTGAGGCCAGCCACATTTGCAGTGGGCGCAGCCTCAGGGGGTGTGGGCTATGACGTAGGTGCACACCTCCATGTATCCGAGCAGTCTGAGGCAGGAGCGGACTGTAGTAAGGGAATATTTCTGTAGGTCTATGATACAATTCCTGATAGTCTCGAAGCAAGTTCCGGGAAGGGAGGCTCTCACTGAGCTCAAATCCCGCCATGCCCCTATGAATTCTATACTCTGGAACAGAGGTAAAACTGACTTCTGAAAACTGATCATCAGACCCAGAGAGTCAAACAGGTCCCGGATAACTTTCAGGTGACTGATGGCCATACTGGCCGATTGACCGCAGACCAGCTAATCGTCCAAATACGGGAATACTTTGACACCCCGATGTCCGAGGCAGGCTGCCACCACTGCCAAGCACTTTGTAAAAACTTTGGGGGCCACTGCCAGGCCGAAGGGAAGCACTGAGAACTGATAGTGTCTGCCCGCCACTATGAACCGGAGAAACCTCATGTGTCTGGGGAGGATGGCAATGTGAAAATATGCGTCCTGAAGATTGAGGGCGGCATACCAGTCCCCTGGATCCAACAAGGGAATTATGGAGAAAAGGGAGACCATCCAGAAGCGTATTTTCTGTAGGAAATGGTTCAGCCCCTGAAGATCCAGGATAGGGCGAAGGCTCCCCTTTGCTTTGGGGATTAGGAAATAATGGGAATAGAACCCCTTGCCTCTCCCATCTTGAGACACCTATTCTATTGCTCCTTTGTCGAGGAGGGACAGCATCTCCTGAAGCAGGACTTGCTCATGAGAGGGGTCCCTGAAAAGGGGAGGAGAGGAAGGGGGGTGCGAAGGGGGCCAGGAGAAAAACTGGAGGCAATAACCCTGCTGGACCGTACGCAGAACCCAGGAGTCCGTTGTTATATCGAACCAGGCACGGAGGAAGTGGAAGTCGATTGACGAACCGAGGGCATGGATCCTGGTGTGTTGGTATGCCGTCCTTGGGTGCAGCTTCAAAAGGACTTCTTGCAGGCGGATGGTTGTTAGGAGAAGCCCTGAAGCTGACTGGAGTGGTGCTGATTGCCCCGACGCCCACTCCTATGGCGCCTCCTGTCAGGCTCTTGGCGGCAGTGATATAAGTGGGCGGAAGTTTGTGGCTTAAAGGGGCATCTCTGGGTCGCTGGGGTATGCAACCCCAAAGGCTTCAGCAGGGCCCTGGAGTCCTTCGAGGTCTGTAATTTGGTGTCAGATTGCAAAGAAAACAGGTTAGGGCCTTCAAAGGGGAGCTCCTGGATAGTGCTCTGGACCTCCTTTGGGAGCCCTGACGCCTGTAGCCAGGAGCTTCTCCGCATGGTAATACCCGATGCCATCGCCCTTGTTGCCACAAGCGTGGCATCCAGGGCGGACTGCAGCAATGCTTTGGTGACCACCTTGCCTTCCTTAATTGAGGCTACCAGGTCCGGCCTAGCATCCTGGTCCAACTTGTCCTTGAATTTTTCTAGGGAAGACCAGGCATTAAAAGCATATCTGCTGAGGATTGCCTGCTGGTTGGCAATCCTCAGCTGGAGGCCCTCTGTAGAATATATCTTACGCCCAAATATATATCCACCTTCTTGGCCTCCTTTGATTTTGGCATAGTTTCTTGGTGACATTGCCTCTCCCGCTCATTGGTCACGGCAACCACCAGTGAACTCGGAGCCAGATGGGTGTAAAAATATTCATGACCTTTCGATGGAACAAAGTACTTTCTTTCCATCCTTTTCGTGGTTGGGGGAATAGAGGCTGGGGTGTGTCACAAAGTCTTTGCGGTATTTTGGATAGTGCATATTAGTGGCAAGGCCACCCTCGCTGGGCCTTCTGGGGCCAAAATGTCCACCGCTGGATCCGCCTCTTCCACTATTTCTTCCGCCAGCAGGCCTAGGCCATTAGCCACACACCGGAGAAGCTCCTGATGGGCCTTGGCATTGTCTTGTGTGGGTGCTAGCTTAGCCCCTGACACCTTCTCATCCAGAGGGGATGAGGAAGACTCCCTTGAAGGTTCAAGACCTGCAGCCTCGCTCACTGAGGTTGTGGGGATAGCAGCTCTCCAGTCTCTGGAGGCATGGGACCTCCTCCCCAACTCTGCTTCCAAGAGGCCCTCCACGTTTCGTGGCATGCTCAACGAAAACGAGGGCTGAGGTCGGGAGCTGGTTACTGACTGGGCCCTACTGACCCTGGAGCCTTGGTCTTGGTGGTAAGCCCAAGGCATCCAGAAGGGCCACTGAGATGGTGCCGGCCACTGGGGGGGCCACTGAAAGGCCGATGGAGGCTGCGGTGCCAGGGCACACTGTCTCGTAGAGCTATGTCTGGACACCGAGGAGTCCTTTGAGTCTGATGACAAACCACTCCTCAGCGACCAGGGAGGAGCAGTATCGCGATGTGGTGAGGAGTGGTACCATGGGCTATGGTCCCTTGATCTCGCATGCAGCGCTGGCGGATGGTGCTGCTCTTCTGCCCTCAGGGGACAGTGGTACGGGGCGCTCCTGAGGCTGCCACTATTTCTGGCGGTATGGGGGAGTGGTGCTGAGATGGTACCAGTAGTTCACCCTGGGGTCTTCTGGCTTGCTGCCCCAAAGGGCAAGACTTTGCTGGTGGTGGAGGCCACAGCGAGACTGGTCAGGTCAAGGGGAGCTTGCTCTTCAATGGCCCTGATCGTGAGGGTACCGGAGATGGCAGCGGCGCAGGCACAGATGGCACCATCTCCATCAAGTCCTTTGCTGCCTCGAAGGCCTCGGGCTTGGAGGGAAGGAGAATTTCCTCCTCCAAGATGTCCCCCGTCGGTGAGGACATGGACGCCAGAGTTGACAGTTCCTGCTGTGGAGCTGGACTCGATGGCGCCACACACTTACAGGCCGGAGGCCTTTTGGACATTGGACTGCTCGATTTCTCTGGTCTTCTGAGATCAGGGCTTGTCCAGTCTGAGTTTCTTCTTCCTTTGTGCTGGCGATAATGAGTGGTGCCATCAAGGGCGTTTCTCCTGCATCGTCAACAGTGCCGCCACGCGATGCCGCGTGTCCTTAGGCACCTCCCAAGACTTAGCGGATCCCTCAGAGGCCGCGGGAGCACTGCTTACCGATGGCACCGTGGAACTTGTCCTGGGGGAACGAACCAGGCGAAGGGCTTCCTCCATCATAAGGAGCCTTAGACGCTCCTCTTTCTTTTTGAATCCAAGGGTGAAAGTTCCTGCAGATCTTACACTTCTCCTTCTGATGAGCCTCGCCCAGGTATCTCAGGCAGGAAGTGTGTGGGTCATCTGGTGGCCAGGGGCATCGCTGGCGCTGTGCACATGCGGGGATGGGGCCGGAAGCGGCCACGAGGGGCTGAGCCCCAGATCCCGCAGCTGGGTCCCAGATCCCTGGCTGGGGACAGGGCCAGGAGTGGCCTCCGCAGCAGCAGGCGGCTGAGCCCCAGATCCCCAGCCGGGAACGGGGCCAGGAGCTGCTGGTGCCGCCGCGGGCGGCTGAGCCCCGTATCCCCCTCCGGGGACAGGGCCAGGAGCAGTTTCCACAGCCACAGGCAGCTGAGCCCTGGATCCCTGGCTGGGGACGGGGATACCACAGCCGCGGGTGGCTGGGCCCTGGATCTCTGGCCTGATTGGGCCAGAGACCAGGAGAGGCGAGGCCTCACCAGATCCAGGGCACTGGCACCGGGATTCGGGGCACATGCTCCACGTGCCCAGCACCAGCGACGTCCCTGCCTGTGGCATAGGCTTATGGCAGGAGCCACTCGTTTTAAAGCCAGGCATGCCCTGGCCCTGAGCCCGGGGCGGGAAGAACTACTTAACAAGAAAAACCAGTTCTATTCTAAGTACACTTAACAGCTACTTCACTCTAAAAAAAATAAACACCACTTAACAGGTACTCTTACTAACAAGAGAGGTCTGCTGACAAGGCAGAGACAGTCTCCAGCTACTGTCAGTGGTGATAAGAAGGAACTGAAGAGGTGTGGATTGGCTGTGGACTATATAATGACCCACAACGGCACCACTCCAGGGGGTGCCACAGCCGACCCTATAGGTACTCTAAGGGAAAATTCTCCAGCTAGCCATGCACGTGGCACATGCACACCTATATATGGAATGGACAGGAGCAATCACTTGAAGAAGAAACACTGCTGCTCTTTTCTCTTTGTTCAGCAAAAGAAATGGACCCAGGTATCTGGATGTGGAATTCCCCTGGTTCTTAACAGCTCACAAGAACCTATGTCTAGGGGCCCTCCTATGTCCAACCTAATCTCCTAGATAGTATCAAGTAAGAAATTTAAAACAACTGAGATTAGTGTCTTTCAGACTGGACAAAGATCTCATTTGCAGATATTTCCCCCCTTCTATCCCATAAGGGCCTACAATTCACACAGCTTTAATTACCACCTTCTGTTTCTCCCCTGTTGACTTATAGATCTCTTCTTATCCCCTTAGTTCAGACTCTTCTGTTTCTCTGACATCTCCTGCTGGATGTCTCATCGAAGGCTCAAGATGCTCAACAAATCAAACGCTGAACTCATCTTTCCTCCAGAATTTCTTCTTTCTCTTCATTATGTCATCAACCCCACCATCTTCGTACTCCCACAGCTGTGAAGTTAGTTTTTGACTTCTCTCTCCTTTTCACACTGATGTAGCTATCTAGTTTTGCTGGTTTTCATTCAAAAACCAGCTATTCCTTTCCCGCCCAACATAAAAAGCTCCTGTCCAGGCCTCAAACATTTCATGCCTCAGCTACTTCATTTCCTTTTCTTCCTCTCCTCTAACCTCTTCAGCAATAACCTTGTTGTTCTCTAATCTGCTCAAAACTCAGGTGTGAAAGTTATCTATCTAGAATTATATGTTAGCAAGAATTCAAAGAAACTGTGCACTACTAAATTCTAATTGCCTGTGTTCAATCCCGTGTTCAATTATTTGTCCAGCTTTGTGTCAAACAACAGCTGATTTATTTTTTTAAAGAACTGTATTTGTAATACAGAATCAAGATGGATTCATACTATGTCATCCTGCCAGTACGGCTGAGGTTTCTGAAGATGATGAAGGCCATCTGGAGAGTCCTGTTCCAAACAACAAAGATAAATGAGAAATTGGTGTGTTTTCAGCATTGGCTCAGCCAGCTGGGATTTGTCCTCCTATCAGATAGGTCTATACAGCTCAAAAGAAGTTGAGTTCACATGTATAAAGGCCAAATGGATTTAAACCCAGCTAATTCCCACTGCCACAAAAAGGACCCATGCATCTAAAAGGAGCAGACTAAGCCCTTCATAGTGCTAGAAACAAGAGCTGACAAACCAAAAGGTTTGTGAACAGCAGGATTCCTATGTCTATTTGTTAATTTTTTAATTAAAATATTAAAATCTGTCCAAATGTTGTAACAAATATGTATAACAATGTTAGCAGCATCACATATAACTGCACTGCTTGCTAAAGGCTCCTATGACTTGGCCATGTGTTTGATGATGGCCCACTGGATGGCTCACCGATCACTGTCCAATATAGTTTTGCATACATATGCTTTTGCAGGTTGCCTAAGGTACTGAATGCAGAAAACAATGTCAAGGCCCAAATCCTGCAAAGACTTACACACATGCCCAACTTTATGTGGTGAGTGGCCATGCTGAATTCAATGGAACTACTCTTAGGATAAAATCATGATCTCAGTGAAATCAATGGGTGTTTTGCCATTAAAGTTCATGGAACCAGGACTTGATCCTCAGTGGGTAAAGTTACCCATCTCATTAAGTCTCTGCAGGATCACGTCCTTGAAATTTTGTTTGTCTTCTGGACACAGAGGCATAAGCAACTCTCAGACAGTGAAATCAAGTTTTACGTGTCCTACCTTTGTAGGCAGGGATTGGGTGTTGGACAACATTTGTAGTCTTATCCCAAAGCAGAAAGGGTTAACTGTTAATGCATCAGCGACTATAAACAGATTTTCCCCTTTCCACTTTAAATGAAAAGTTATCCACACAAAATTTAAGTGTTAATTTTAAAATAAGAATAATTTTATATTTATATGGTGTCATTTTTTCTACTTACCAAATACATGCTTATTCTTCTATCCCATCCAACAGCTACAATATACCTACAAAAAGGTTTAATAAAGAGCTCAGTGGTTTTGTTTGATTTTATATACTAGTAGCTTTGTTTTTCTGTTTGATTTTATATACTAGTAGCTTTTTTTTTTAAGAGAGAGTTTTTAACTATTACTATTTTAGATGTCAAGGCAATGGGAAAGTTACATACAGCCGTCTAAAAATAATAAAATAATCACTAAGAACTGCCTTCCTAAAATGATAGCATCTCTTAGGACTATATTGCGCTTTTCATTGTTTCTACACTGGCTAACACAGCCAGGTCCCTGCCATATATATGCTACTGTAATACAAACAATAACAACATGGGAGCACTATATAATGAATAGTGAAGCAATAGCATCAGTCTTAGAGAACTAGGAATCTATAAGTCAGAGAGCAGATACACTAGCCAGGGAAGGTAAAACAAAGCCAGAACTGCAGTTTGGTTCATATCTTTTCTTCAGAGACAGCTTTATCATCACTAGGGGATTCAAAACAGGAACAAAGTAGTATCTCTAAACACCTGGTCCCAAGCACCAGCAGCAGAGAGACAGAACAGACACTCCTCGAGTTGCCTTTACTGGCTATCCTTTCAGTTTCCTGGCAGCCAGTTCCCCATGAAGAGACTTCCCTCAGGGCCTCACCTCAACCCTCACCTTCTCCAGACTGAGCCAGGAGCGTTCCATTATGTAGTTAGAAGCATGCAGTCACATGACACTGATTCCCAAAGGGATAGCCGTGTTAGTCTAGTCCAGCAAAAAAAAAAAAAAAGGAAAAAAAAAAAAAACCCACACACACACCAAGGAGTTGTATAAATCTGTTAGTCTCAAAGTGCCACACAACTCCTTGGTTTTTTTTACATGACACTGAGTCAGCTGGTCCCTTTTTCATGGGCTTTGTCTGGGGACAACTGTCACCAACCTATGTGCCATGCTCCATCACATATGTGTTGGCTGCACGAATACTTAGAGTCCAAAGGCATTCATCAAAGAACATAACTTGCTTTTGTACAGCTGTTCAAGCCTGTTTAGTTCTACCATATTTAATTTGTCAGAGGTTGCAATACCCATATTTCTTTTTGTGGCACACATTTGTGACCAATGCACCAGTCATGTGTCAGAGGAATCACTTTCTACAAAAAAAAAAAAGCTAGCACTCACAGTGTAAATTTCCACCAACTATTTTACTCCTTGTGACAAGCTTAATAACACCCTGTGAAAGAGCTTACTTGCTTTTGTTCACTTCCACATAGGTGCAGTCACAGATTTCAGCACATTTGTCTTCTGGAGGGAAAAGTAAACAAAACATTTATTCTGAACTTTAGATCACATTTTTCCAGTCTTTCACATATTTTTAATCAATTTAATTGCTTACCCCTTTTCAGTGTATTCAAACAATGTCCATTGTTATAATTCCATATTTTCAAGTACCCATCTCTTCCTCCAGTAATTAACCTAAAATGGAATTCAAATTCAAGATGTTCACCCACATGTGCAAACAATTATTTTACATAAAGCCTTATGTATCCATAAAAAGAAACATACCTTCTTCCACTGACATCAAAGGTCAAACAGGTTATTGCAGAATCTCCATGAGCACCACTAAACTCAAATAAATGCTTTCCTGTTTCAAAATCCCACACTTTAACCACCTTTTAAAAAACAAGGAAACAGTGATTGAAGGACCGTGCATAAAGTAGCTGTATTTTTCTGGTTTCACCCCAAAGGCCTACCTTTCCCAACCGTTTTTTTGTTTTGTTTTGTTCTTGTTTTTGTTTTTTGTTTTGTATTTAAGTTGAATGGTGTAGCTGCTGGCAGCAGGGAAATCTGTTATTTGATCTCCTTTACTGAGATCATGATGGTCTCAAATGTGCCTTGTAAGGTACCTTGATACCAACATGATGGCTACAGAGTATCTACCTATCTTAGATTGGCATGGATGCATAAAGAAACATACAGAACGAGCCAACATGATTGTCTGACTTACTATCACTTTAATTAGTATCTCAATTTATTCAGAGCAACTCTACATCACAAATTAAGATGACCTAAATTACATTGACATACAACCACTTCAGTAATTACATCAATTTTGCATGTCCACACTGAGCTCTGTGGTTGCATCCTCACCCAGAGCACTTGGCCCTATTTAACCGTCAGTGTGGACATTGTGTAATAGCTTCTGAAAGGCAGCAACTGTCAATGTAAGCAACAGTGTCTACACTGCATTGACCTAAATACATCAACTTAAGTGCTACACATCTCTGAGGTGGAGGTATTGAGGTGATGATGTGGGCGAGTTACATTGGTGGGAGCTATGTTTTAGTGTAGACACTCAGTTAGGTTGAAGTAAGCTGCCTGGGGCTACAGCCCATGCAGCCCCTGCATTGATCCGGCCCTGATTTATTCCCTTTAAAATGTTTTACCTCTTGGTGATTAGCTACATCTCTGCCACCATGCACTTCACCACTGCTGACAACAGGGACCCCCGTGCGTGCTGCAGCCATGCTAGCTGCACGCAGGGACATGGACCCCCACTCGTGCTGCAGCCACGCTAGCCATGCATGGGGACAGGGACCCCCGCACGCGACCAGCAAGGCTGCAGCACGTGCAGGAGTCCCTGTCCCTGCACCGGCTAGTGTGGCTACAGTGCACATGGGGATCCCCATCCCCGGGCACGGCTAATGCAGCCGCAGAGCATGCAGGGCTCCCCATCTCCATGTGCAGCCAGGGGGGCTGTAGCCACGCGTGGGGGTCCCTGTCCCTGCACGAAGCTAGCACAGCTGCAGTGGGCAGGTGTCCCTGAATCTGCACATGGCTAATACGGCTGCAGTGTGCATGGGGGTCCCTTCTCCCCATGCCTGAGGGTCCCATCCCAACGCCCAGGGATTCATTCCCCAAGCACATGGGTGGTGGAGGCATCTCTGGAGCTGCTGGCCCCAGTTGCTGGAGGGCTGGTCTTCCTTCCAGTGTGGCATGCGCCCTGGGAGGAAGGTCAACCCATGTCAATTTGAACTCACAGTGAGTTCGAATTGACATGGCCACACTGGGTCTATTCAAACTAAAGGGTTTGCATTGACCACAACGTCTATGTGAAACGAAGTTTAACCACTTCAAAGTCAGCTTTCATCAATTCGAACTGAAGAGTTCTTCAGTTCCAGCTGATGAAAGTGAGTATGGCCATGCACTTAAATGAATTCAAATTGATTGTCATCAATTCAAATTCAGTTCTAAGTGTAGACATACCCATGGAGTGGTCTCAGCAGCAACTACATTTCCTTTAGGAGATACGGTTTTCACTTACAGATCTCTCTGAGCAGCTCACCACATGCCTGAATTCTTTGTTGTATTTGCAGCACAGGACTGGCTCCTTATGAGAAACGACCAAATGGGTTTCTGGAGGAGGCCTGTCTCATGGAAAAACAAACCAAAGCAACACACTGTTTCTGCAGTCATCAAGCACCATATTTCAACTGGAAGGTACAACAAAGTCATGGGAAGTGCAACAGTGTCAAATATTTCTACACTATCTCCTCAATACATCATTCAAAAGAGGGAAAGTGATGCTGTGACTTTATTGTTTAAAGATACTGATAGCTGGGGCAACAAAGACAGAGGTTGTCCATCTCCATACCCATCCCCTTGTTAGTCTACCTGCCTTCACTACTCGACCAAACTCTAGGGAATTTTCCCTAATAATTCTCACCATCGCTGCCACCCATTCCTCTGCAACAGCTGCCTTCATAGGAGCCCTAGTGCAAATGAGAAGAGGGGACCAGGCATCCACACTATCCCATTTCCAGAGTGCAAGCTTACTTCTCCAATTATATTTCAAATGCTCTAGGTTTTACACACCCCCCCACCCCCAGCCCCACACACCCCTCATGTTGGTTGAACTCCCAAACTTTTGAGTAACAGTCAAAGAGGTGTGCAAACCTTCACGCCCAAATGAGCTTGCTGGGTACCTTAATCGGAGATGAAGGAGCGCAAGTGTATCAGCAGCCACACAAAGTGATCTGGTGCCTGACATGTAGTGGCAAGCCGTGAGCTCTCCCTTAATTCCATTGGTTTTTGAACAGGCTGTAAACAAGCAGCTCTGGTCCACAATATCCCAGATCTGCAGGAAAAGGTATTACATAAACCAAACAAAATGAATAGGGTTCTTTTCTAAAGTCCGATATGTTCCAAAGGTGTAGCCACGTTAGTCTAGTTCAGCAAAACAAGCAGGAAGTCCTGTGACCCTTTTAAAGACTAACAAATTTATTTATCGCATGAGCTTTCATTGCATGAGCTTTCATGGGAGAAAATCCCATTTCATCGGATGCTTTGTAGTTCTCCATTGTCAGAGAGTGTGATGAAGTGGGATTTTTCTCCCACAAAAGCTCATGTGATAAATAAATCTGTTAGTCTTTAAAAAGGCCACAGGACTCCTTGCTTGTAATGTCAGATACATATCCCCATGTAATTCTAAAAACCCATTGCTGTGTGTCCCTTCCCACTGAAGTCATGCAGCTCTGCCTGACACATACACTAGAAAATTAGGACCTGACCAACCATACCCCCAACACGATGCTGCTAGACCAGGCTCTATCGATATTTATAATTGAGAAGGTTAGTAAGCAACAAATCACCTTTAAAATGCTGTGCTGCTTTTCCACAGAATGGAATAGCACTAACAGAGGACTATGCTGGGGCTGGTCTCTTCACCTCTACTCCTGGAGTCATTCCTCTTTGCATAAATAAATAAATATACACACATACTCATTCACATGGCCAGAGAGATTCACTCTACAGACCACTAGCAAAGGGACTCACCTAAGAGTTTATATTACTCCCTTGGGATATGAGAGGCCCAGGTTCAAATTCATAATCTGACTCAGGCATGGCAGGGACATGAACTCAGGTCTCCTATCTCCCAGGTGAGTGCCCAAACCGCAAAGGTATTAGGTACCATGTGACCTTAAACATATGCTAGTTTAAGAAACCTTTGGGTTCAGGCATGAGCAATGGCTCTGAGCAGCTAGTTAGCCATGATGCAGCACCAGGACTCATGCAGCTTTTTGCATAACCACTGCTAGAAACTTGGACCTCTAGAGGACTTTTAGTGAGTACAGGGTTAGGCAGCAGCTGAATGGTGGTTTTGAGAGTGTCAGTGGCACCTAACTGTTGGATTTAGACATCTTAGTAGCTTTGTAGATCTAACCCAGAGTCTTTCTACTGACTCTAATGGGCATTTCCTGTGGCTGAAACTTGGTGACAACATTCCAGCATGAAAGGTGCTACATAAACGTAGACTACTGTTTGTGATTTTCACCATGCTATGTATGCCATATTCATCCTTAGTCTACAGTTTCCCCCTGAAGTCAGTGGAAATTTACCAGAGATGAACTTAGCCCTATATCTAAACTAATCGTAGGTGTACTAAACGTCCAATGATGTCATCGGAGATACACTAAAGATGAATTTGGTATATATGGTACAATGGAAAATAATGTTGCTAAGATCCAGAGGGGCAGCCATGTTAGTCTAGTTTAATACAACAAACAAAGAGTCCTGTGGCACTTAAAGATTAACAAATATATTTATTGCATGAGTTTTCGTGGGAGAAAATCCCACTTCTTCAAAGCGTCTGATGAAGTGGTATTTTCTCCCACAAAAGCTCATGCAATAAATATATTTCTGTTAGACTTTAAGTGCCACAGGACTCCTTGTTAGTTTGTTTTCTGTAAAATAATGAACACTCATTTACATTTATAAGAGAAGTCAACCCCTACAGTATATTTTTACAAAAAAGACCCAGCAAATACCACAAGATGTCTGTGATTATAAAGTGAGAACTAGAGTTCTAAAGATCTGGCTCTGGAAATTAAACTAGGTGATTTAAAAATAATAATATAACAGGGTCTGAGCATCTGCAATGAGAGCAGAAACAGTCTGATCCCTTGCTGGGCCCAGAATGCAGAAGAAACAACCACTGGGATGTGCACGGAGAGAAAGAATGGAACAAGACAAGGAGCCGGGGGAAGGATAGAAACTGGAAATGGAGACTGGCAGGAAAGGGAGGGAAGAATGGCAGAAGAAGGGAGACAGATATAATGAAGGGTCAGGGTACTATCTGGGCAAAGAGACTGAGATTGGAAGGGGAGGCCAGAGAGGGAGATTGGGAGTCAGGGGATGGGAAGAGATTGGTGAGGACTGAGGAGTGAGGGACTGGCTTGGCAAGGAGACTGGGGATGAAATGTTGCTGGGATAGAGATGAGGGGAAGAAAATGCGTACAGGTAGTGTATAGGGGTGGGATTAAGACTTGCTAGGCAAGGAGACTGGGGAGAGAGGGGAAACCTGAGGAGTGGAGACTGGGACTGGCAAGGCAAGGATAACAGGTCATGGAATGCAGTGAGAAGCTTAGGGCATAGAAGAGAGGACTGGGAAAGGGATAAACTGAAGGGGGTGGGACAGAAGGGTCACACTTCAGCGGAATGAATAGAAGAGTCTGTGCCACTAGAACACCCCCCCTTCAAAGCCGGGAACGTACACCTAGATCCCGGAGTCTCACCACTTGTTTGCTGTTAGTAAATATTGTGAGGCTCACTGGCAAATTGTTCTATTTTCCTGTAACACTTGTCCACACAGTCAACGGCAGCCTACTTCTGTTACCAGTCATCCTGTTAGCTCAAGTGGCAGAAGTCTGTGTGGTGGGCCTAAAGATTCCACCCCTTCTGATGACCCACGCAAAAGTTAGTATGACTCCACATGACAGAGTTTCTGGTTTTTTCCATTTGCTTTTTGAAAAATTTAGGAAATTACACACAAAAATCTACGTTAAAAGGTTGCAAAGTCAAGCACTTAAAAGGAAATGCCAGAATTAATAAGGCCTCACATTCAACAATGAGAGAAAAAAACACAATATTTGATAGCCTCTCAATAAATGTGCACCATCCATTCTGTGCACTGAATGAGAGAGCAGAATTGTGGAAAAACAGTATGTATTTTAAAAACAATCTGCCTATGCAAAAGAGGTCCAAATGAAAGTTTAATGAGAAAACCATTCTAGTATTTCCAACCTTAATAATAGTATGTTTATTTAGGGTGGTTGTTCTCTCTCTCTCTCCCCCTTCCTCCCCCTTTGTACATACATGTATTTAATATATATAATACAAGCATGGGTAGGGAAATTTTAGCAAATGAAGAAACAGAAATACATGTCTTATAGAGCTTTCAATAGAAGCTAGAACATTAAGTTTAAAAACCAAAAAACAAAGTCACTTTCTAAAGTGACCACCACTTTTGAACTTCAGAGTACTGATCTCTATTAAAAGTTTTCATGATTTGTAACACATTTAGCCACAAATGTGTTTATTGCAACTTAAAACAAACTATGGACTCATAGGTGCACAACCTGGAATTTCTCTCTCTACATTTATGTTCTACAGTCCAGATCCAACTCCTATTAAGTCAGCAGAATCTTTCTATTAACTATAAACATGAACACACACAGAATAGTGCAGAAACACAGTGCCTGATCCAACTCTCATTGACTATATTTACTTCTGCAAACATAAACAAGACAATAATTGCTGTTCACAGAGAGACCTTAATAGTGTTGTCTGTGGATATGGAAAATATCTTAGCATCTTCTGATATGGAGAGGAAACAAACTGGTGCTGTGTGACTTCTGAGCATCCCTGTTGGTCGTCTGAAATTTAATAAGAGCAGTTCAATATTAAGTAGTTTCAAATTGATTTTTTATTGTAAAATAAAAAAAATAAATGGGGTGGAATCTGCTAATACTCATGAGTTAACACACACACACATGAACAGGGTGGTCTTCCAGTGACAGGGATGTGGAGTGATATACATGAAACAATGGCATCTGCCTGCAGCGTTCAGCTTTTCATGAGATGTTAATGCTGCCAAATGAATTCCTAGGCCCCAGCTGCACAGTGAGCTTTGTGTGGACAGAGATCAATACAAGAATGGGGTTATAGGCACATTGAAAACCTCAGACCAATCTTAGGTACAAAACAGAGATTAGTCCAGGAATTTTTATATTTACAGAAAATACTTCATCTCCTTAAGTTTATTTTGCTGCACGCATGTGTGGCCATTGACACTATGAATTGTGCAGTAGTGCCATTAAATGAGCTTAAACATATTTCAAGGACATTTGTGATTGTCTTCTCAACGCACTTAGCTGATCCCTCTTAACAGAGCAATACAATAGATAGCAAGAATTACTTATTTTTAATGTTTGGTTACAAAGCCCTTCATAACAGAGTCCTTCAACAAGTATTGTTACTGTCTCATACCTAGGTATATAAGGGTTCCATATCCGGATGATTCGATCCATTCCACCTGTCACTATGAGGTTGTTTTTTTTACAGAATGCAAAAGCTTTTACTCCTTTGTAGACTTGAAACACTGTCTGATCCCCTTCAGCTCTCTTCGGAGGGAGTCTGGGTATCACCTGCCCTTTTCTTGCTTTTGACTCTCTTCCATGAGCCTTTATGTCTTTCATCTGCTGCTCAACATTAGTAGCTCCAGCAATACGCCCTGAAAAAGAAACACTCATCTAAGAGATAACAAAATGTCACAGACATCTTGGTTCCCACCACCTCCTGCACAGTAGGTACTAATAACTTCCAGCATCAGGAAATTTCTCCCAACACTCCTTCTATAATTCTATACAATTATTGTCTATATATAATTTCTATTCCTCCAATAGTCTTTCTATAATTCTAATTCTATAATTTCTCCCAACAGTCCTTCTATAATTCTCTTTCTCCATTTTATGTCATTACTCCTATGTATGCACCTGTTTTACAACGCTAAAAAAATTCCTCCTCCCAAATCCCACTGGGGTTTACTACTTTCAGAACCCTCTTGATTACCACATTTCTCATTAGTCAGTATTTAGCTATTTTGTTTTTTTCTGACAAGAAAATCCCTCCAGCTTCACTTTCTGGAACTTCTTACAGTTCGGTAATGTCTTTCTGACAAAGAGAAGTCCAGCACTGAATGCTATGTTGACCATGCTGCTCATCATTTCACAGAGGCATGGACAGAGTCTGCACCAATATCTGGAAAAGAAGGTTACTCAACTTTTGCAGTAATTGCAATTCGTCAAGATGTGTGTCCCTGAGGAGGCTCCACATCAGGCGTTGGTACATCGTAGTGTTCTCAATCGGAAATTTTTAGCAGCAGTGTCCATCTAGGTCTTGCAGGCACAGCTGTTGTCTTATGGCGCTAGTGGCACCTCAACTTCCATGTGCACAGCGTGACCCCTTCATTTCCTTCCCTACTGTAGAGTCCCTAATAAGAACTCTGAAGTATAGGGAAAGAGGCAAGAACATGCATCTCGAAGATCCTCAGTTACTGCCTGGGGTGAATAACATTCTCTTTCGAACGATGTCCCCATGGGCACTCCACTTCCAGGGACAATACAGCAGTGCCCCAGTGTGGGAGGGGGGGTACTTTGAAGTGGTTCAAGTGACAAATGTTAATACTGTGGAGCCCACCAGTGTGTCAGTACCTGACCTCTGCATGATTGGATAATGTATATTCAGAGGCCCAAGTTGCAGCTTTGCAAATGTCCTTAAATAGCACATCATTCCGGAAAGCAACTTAAGTCACCACTGGCCAAGTGGAGTAAGTTCTGATCACCAACAGTGGCTTTATCTTATTTTGCTCGTAGCATAGACGGATGCAGCTAGAAATCCATTTGCAGAGTCTCTGTGGATGTTGGAGAGCCTTTGAATCAGTCTGTTGAAGAGATGAATAGTTTTGAGGATTTATGGAAAGGCTTAATTCTCTCAACATAGAATGCCATTGCTCTTCTAACATTTAATGTTAGACATCTGGTCTCCTGTTTGCTTCCATGTGACTTGGGATAGAACACAGGGAGACAGATCAACTTACTGATGTGAAAGGATAAGGTTACTTTCAGTATGAATTTAGGGTGAGGTCTCAGTGTGATTTTATCCCTAAAGAATATGGTATAAGGAAAGTGAACCATGAGGGCTCCTATTTCACCTACTTATCTTGCTGAGGTGATACTGGCCAAAAAATGCTACTTTCTTCAATAGCTGTAGTAACGAGCATGTAGCCAATGGTTCAAGGAGCAAGGGGAATCCCATGAGAGTTTTTAGTAGCATGTTTAAGTCCTATGTTGGCATGGGATCATGGACGTCCAGGTTTATATTCTATAAGCTGGTGAGGAAACGTTGGTAATAGGATGTATAAATAATGACATCCTTTCAATTTTGTGGTGGAATGCATAGGGCCGTCCTTGGGGAGGACCCAGAGACAAGCGGGGCAACTGTTCTGGGCCCCATGTTTCCATGGTCCCTTCTTTCCCCTGACTGCTGTGCTGCTCGCCTCCCCCCCCCCCCCCAATCTTCCGCAGCAAACCAAAGGCAAGCCGTGGGGTGGGAGAGTGAAGCCCAGCCTCTGGGCTGGCCCGCCCCACCCCTGGGGGAAGACTAGGAGTGCATAACCCAGCCTCTGGACTGGCCCACCACACTCCCCCCCAGCACAGCGGAGCAGGGAGAGACCCTAACAGGCTGATTAGCCCTGGGCCCCTTCCCTCCATCAGGACAACCCAGGGAATGCATTGATGGCAACAAGATGTACTCTGATGGAGCTCATGGAGAGTTACAAGGGTTTTTGGTTTCAGTGTATAATCCAGAACCAGCAGGAAGGTGCTGAAAGTGCATTAATGTGTTTATTTTGGCACCATATGTAGAATCTCTTCCATTTCTGAAGGCAAGTTTTACATGCGGTTGGTTTCCTGTTGTTAAGTAATACCAGTTTAATTTGCTTAATTCATTGTGATAGAACCGTGCAGTAACTGTCTGGAGTGGGATGGAGAGTCTGACCCTCATTCTCTGAAAGGAGGTCCCTCCAAAGAGGAAGTTATTATGGGGCACAGATTGTCACTCTCATCAGGTAAGAATACCAGGTTTGTCTGGGCCATCTTGGGGCTTTCAGTACCACCCTTGCCATGTCATGTCGTATGTATACCACTTGAGAATAAGGGGATTGGTGGGAACACATATAGTAATGTTGCTTCCCATTTGAGAGAGATGGTGCCCCTGAGCAAACAGGGTTCCAGTCCCACTCTCAAATAAAACTGTGGGCATTTCTGATTTTTTGCTTTCATGAATGATCTATGGATGAGAATCCCCATTGCTGGCATATTGACTGTAAAACTGTATCATCCATTTCTCCTTCTGAGTGTGAAAGAATTGTCTGCTCAGCACATCCTTGGTTGTGTTCTCTCAGCCTGGGGGGATTAGGCTGAGGTGGTTATGTGTAATTTATGCATCAATTCCACAGTCTCATGGGTTCCATATGTAAGGAATGGGATCAGACTCTACCCTGGTGATTTACATAGAACAAACAGGCGATGTTGTCAATCATCCTGCATACTGTCTTATTCATTACCCATGGAAGGACATACAGGCATGCATTGTAAACTGCCCTAATTCGAGTAGGCTGATGTGCAGTTATATTTCTGTAGGAGATCCCTATCCTGTAATGGTGTGTTGCTGCATGTGAGTACATCATCCAGTTACCAAAGCATTTGTTGTGATCATTACTGATGGTTTCACTTGTTAGAAAGGTATTCCTGAACATACGTTTTCTGCTTTTGTCCACCTATGTAGCGACAATTTGACTTTGTTGGTTATTGTAAGGCGTCTCAAGGCTGTATTTGTCTGGCATGTGGACTGACTGTAGCCATCCTTGTGGCAGCTCATGTGCAGTCATGCATACATTACCAGGAAAACATTGGCCACCGTATGTCCTAACAACTGTAGATATGCATGTGTAACAATATATGGATTGTCCATAGCTCCTGAGATGAGATTTATCAGTGTTTGAAGCCTCTTTGGTGGTAATGATGCTTTGGCCTCTCTGGAAAGAAGGTGTATTCCTATGAATTCCAGTTGTCTGAGTGGAGTTAGGGTTGACTTCTGCTCATTTATCTGCACCCCCTCAACTCTGAAAGAAATTGATGGTGTTTTGACTACTGCTCATTGCCTGTGGCTTCTCTGGGGTCAGTCATCGAGTTATAGGAATATTATTATCTCTTGCTTATGTAAATATGCTGCTACCACTGCATGTGTTTTGGAGTAGAATTGTGGTGTTGTGGAGAGGCCAAATGTCAGTACTCTTTGTCTGCACTGTTCTGTTCCAACTGTGAAACAAAGGAATCATCTCTGAGCTGGATGTACTGTGATGTGAAAATATGCATCTTGTAGCTCAAAGGCTGAAAATCAGTTCCCTTGTTCCAGTTCTGGGATTATCACAGCTAATATGACCATCTTGAATCTTCAGACTCTCATGAACTTGCTGAGCGTTCTGAGATGTAGAATGGGTCTTCCAACCTCTGCTTTTCTTCTGTGTTAAACAGTGGGAATAGAATTCCTTTCCTCTGTATTGTGGAGGAGCTTTTTCCACTGCATCTAACTATAAAAGATTGTATACTTCTTGTTACAGAAGGTGCTCATGAGAAGGTTCCCTGAAGAGGTTGGTTTGGTGAGCGGAATTGATGTGAAAGGGATGGAGTAGCCCACTCATATGATTTCTAGAGTCCATTTGTGTGAAGTAATTGATGCCCACATATTGTGAAGAGGGCATAATTGGTGTCCAAAGATTTGTGTATTGTTCGTTATTGGTGCTGGAATGTTGAGGAGGTCTTTCAGACCCTAGACCAAGACTTCAAAATGACTATTTCACTGATGTTGATTTTGAAGACAGTGACTGTATCTACAGTGGTCTGTCTTTGAGACCTTTGCCTTTGTATGTTTCAAATTGTTAGGTCTGTTGTTGCTGGTGAGTATCTGTCTGTAGGCGAGGAGAGGTATGTCTCCCACAACTGCTCTGATTTGCTGTTACTGTATGACCTGATCCTATGTTTTACACTCCCTTGCATTTATTTTCATTTCATTCTGTAAGTTCGCCCGTCTTTGAAGCATCTGATGAAGTGGGATTTTCTCACATGAAAGCTCATGCAAAAAATAAATCTGTTAGTCTTTATGTGCCACACGACTCCTTGGTTTTTTTTTTAATCTAAAAATCGCCCTCCCTTTGGACTCAGCTGACCCTGAAGACACAATATGAACCTGCAGAAGATCATTCTAGCCTCCTGAAGTTAGGATGTTTAGCTGAACTAAATCAAAAGAATGAAGAACTCTTTGAGGTCCTCCCATCATCAGTTACAACAGAAACACTGAAGCAGGCACACACCCCTGCAACAAACCACGCTGCCAAGTCTGCCCACATATCTGCACAACAGATACCATCATAGGTCCTAATCAAGCCTGCTACTCCATCAAAGGCTCATTTACCTGCTCATCTACTTATGTGGTCTATGCCATCATGTGCAAGAAATTCCCCAACACCTTATACATTGGACAAGCAGGACAATTGCTGCGCAAAAGGATAAATGAACACAGAGCTGATATCAGAAATCACAGAACAAAGAAACCAGTTGCTGAGCACTTCCATCTTTCTAATCACTCAATAAATGATTTGTTAACAACTGTCATCAGAGATGTGGCTGGGACATCAAGACTTCAAAGAGAAGCAGCTGAACTCGAATTAATATGCAAGCTAAATTCTGTGAAAGCAGGACTTAATTCGAGACTATGGGTTCTTTTCCCATTCCAAAAGGTAATTTGACTTCAGGCTTCCCATGGTTTGAACCTAACAACTGCTCTGATTTGCTGTTACTGTATGACCTGATCCTATGTTTTACACCCCCTTGCATTTATTTTCATTCCATTCTGTAAGTTCGCCCATCTTTGAAGCATCTGGCAAAGTGGGATTTTCTCCCACAAAAACTCATGCGAAAAATAAATCTGTTAGTCTTAAAGTGCCACACAACTCATTTTTTTTTGCTGGACTAGACTAACACAGCTATCCCTTTGGAAATTTACATAGAAAGCCATTATTGGGAATAAAGCCAGCTAGATGACAGTGATGTGATCAGGCACTATACCACAGCGAAGACTGCAGACATGAAAGGAGAACTGTATGTAAATCAGGGAAACGTTAAATTGAAAAAAATTCCAACAGGTCTTAAAAGGAGCAAAATGGTTACCTATTACTAATGCTGTAGGCTCATGATTGGAGGCAGAAATCACTGCCTTAATGGAATCATAGTAGTTCAGCTAAAAGGAACAGAAAAGGAACAGATTACCAATGATACCCAATATTGATCAGAAGAGAGCATAGCTGTTGGGATTATTGCATTTTTTTTCTGTTGTTAGAATGTTCTTGTTTCTGAAGGAAGGAAGTACAAAGATGAATACATTTCATTTGAAGTTGTTTGCCTAACGGCACTTGAGCATGCCCATTACCGTGGCTCTGATTCCAACACATTCCTGCTGCTTTCTCATGAAGGACAAACTGTGCACACATCACTCTTTGAAGTATCCAAAAGCATGATGTGCAGATTTTCGGTTCTATTTAGGACTGTCTGTGCAAGTCTGAGACTTCCCTGTCAATGTTCCCTCTAAGGCCAGAACGCAGCTGAGCAACATATGTTGCTCGCTGCGTGGTACCCCCCCGTGGGCCCGATCCTGCCCCCCTCTGCTCTCCCCGCCATAGGGGAACAGGGGCCGTGGACCACCAGGACCACAAGCTCCACTGCTCACCTCATCGTCTGGCAGCAAGCACTGACCAGCCAGCCCAGCTTAACCCTGGTCACACCTCCCCAAAGGGAGGAGAGGGCTGGCGCGGAGCTGCAGTGTGTGGGGTCAGGGGGAGCAGCCCGCTCCGAAGAGTTTGGGCCACTTCGCCTGCGGCCCCCCCACAGCCATGGATCAGGCCCATTCAGGCCTGGGGGGTGGGCTAGAGATGAAGCAACCCAAACTCTTCAGAGCGGGCCAGTCCAGGGCCCCAACCCCGCACACTACAGCTCAAGCGCCGACCCTGTCCACCCCCGGGGAGGTGCAGGCAGCCAGAGGTAGGCTGGGCTGGCTGCTCCGCACCTCTGTGGTGAGGCTGGGTGGGCAGAGCAGCCTCCAGCCCCCCCACAGGAGTTGTAAGGGGGGGGTGATTAGGGCCCCCTTAGCTGGCTGCGGGAGCAGTGCGGCCTGGCCCCCCGCCCACCCCTCTGGCCAAAGGAACTCTCAATGAGCATGCACAGAGAGTCTGCATGTGCTCAGTGAGAGCTTACTCTGAGCAGGAGTTTTAAAAACTCCCAGCTCAGAGGAGCTCCCAGCCAGCCGGAAGTCTTTGTTTTCCAGCCAGGCAGGGACTGCAGCTGCCGGCCGTGCATGGCATGCACCGTTCCATGTGCCAGGCAGTGCCAGGGGCTGCGCAGCCATGCAGCTTAGAGGGAATATTGTTTCCTATATCTTCCCGGATAGATCAGAACATGGAAAACAATCTCGTACTTCATTTGAGTTGCAGTGAAGCCTTGTGACACCCCCATTGCTGCTGCTGCTTTCTGGAAGCAATTAGAAGAGTAAAAAAAATCAATACCCATCACGTACCATGGGATATATCCTCCAAACTGGTTATCAGCCTTCAGGAATGTAAAACATGACCCATGAAGCTGCAGTTTAGAACTACTCTATTCCCTTCCTCCAAGGCTAAGAAGGATCCTGCTAAACCAATCCAGTGGTGGTGCTGCACATGGCTTCAGGATTTGAGAACCTGCACATCTGAGCCACACTGAGCCAAGAATGAGCACAGTGGGGGCTGGCAAATGAGGAAACCATTATTCTAGATATAAAAGAGGTGTAAAGCTGTGCAGAGGTTACAACAGTGCTGAGTCTGCAATGGTGCCCCAGTTGCCTGGGCTGTGCAATGGGGCTAAAATTTGGGCTTACACTTCTTTCTAGAGATGAGGGTATAGCTTTAGAAAAAACTTATGGTGCTATAATAAATGCACTTGTCTCATCAGGTGAGTTAGCTAGCAAAGGTATAAATACACCATTAACTCCTCTCCACTGTGACTACCTTTAACATTCCAGAACTCAGAGTAGCTGCAGAGAGCTAGCACATATTTCCTTCTTATCCCCCAAAATGACACTGGTGAAAGGTCCAGGACATGCAACGTTCAGCCCAAGAGCAGTGACAAGTTTAAAGTTTGACACCTTGTAGTCAGGGCTATGAAAAATTGAGAACATTTCATTACTTCCATGAAGTTCCCCCATCTTCAAAGCATCTGATGAAGAGGGATTCTCTCCATAAAAGCTAAATGTATTTATTGCATTGTCAGTCTTTAAGTGCCACAGGACTTCTTGTTTATTTTACATTCCCCTTTAGTTTCTGACCTTCTCCTCATTCAGGCCCTACTCAGCAAGGAACTCACGCAGATGCCTAACTTTAAAAGCAAGCATTATGGAAGTCAAGCTGTAAGCTAAACAGTTGTAGAATGGGGGCTTCACAACTTTCAATCTGAATTTCATGCCTTATTCTCTCTCGTCAAACCCTCGTTCTTTCTTATATTGAGTTTGCCGGTTTGCACCATTTCCCTGTTTCTCCTATCATATTGCTAACAGTGCTACTCTAAATGGCAAATAAGAGGGTTTTTTCTGTAGACTGTCTAGATCAGGGGTCCGCAATCTGCGGCTCTGGAGTCACATGTGGCTCTTCGGCTACCCCCTTGCAGTTCCAGGCTCCTGTGCCAGCAGGCGACCCTGCGAGCAGTCCATGCCAGGCTCTGGGCTCCCCTACCACCAGGGAAGCCTGCAGGGAGGCCTGCTCCTGATTCCAGGCTCCATCCCCCCATACCAGGGGACCCTACTGCAGGAGCCCAGGCCCATCTCCTCCCCACCCATCATCAGGAGGCTACTCCTATTGAGGCTCTCAAAATGCTTGGTCATGGAAAGATTTTTTTCTGCACAGCTCTTATCTTTTGGGTTGCCAACCACTGGACTAGGTGTTGTGGCTGAAACCTTATTTACCCATTCTCATGGAGATTTCACTTGTAAAAAGCTTTCTATTTTGTTTCTTTTGGAGTCGGCAAGGATTTTGATCTTTACCTGTGTAACCCAGTCTCCATGCACTTTCCAACGAATGTAAGTCACATTTGGAGAGAGAACAGCATTCTCAATGCCAATACTAGACAAGTTTTCAGCCTTTGGCAGTTTCTTCCATGTTCTGAAAAATCAAGGTATGAAGATGAGACGAGAAATGCTAGGAAACAAATATTTCCTCATCTTCCTTGGTCATGCACCACTCCTAAAATCTTGATGTTTACTCGCATGAAACTCCCAATCTGATGTTATAATTTCAAAAGCTTTTAGCAATTTATCTTGCATTTCAGGATATGACAAGAACCCCTGCAATTTCTGATGGCAGGCTGCTCCAGCAGACACCTGATGGAGAGAGAATAGCAGCTGTTGGACAAGTCAGCAAGGAGCAAGTATCCAGGGAGGTCTGGAGGATAAGGGAAGGCAGACCACTCGCAAGGAGTCATTATTAGGCAGGGGTCATACTGGGGGAGGCCATGCAACCTGCCAAATGAGACACTGCTTAGAGTAGACTGGGCAGCTTTCAGAGCCCCTCCTCAGTGGGACTTAAATATACCTGTGGGCTCTGCTGGGTTCCTGGGTCCTGGCTGGTTTATGATGGTGAGCAAAAAATAATGGGTGGCGTCTCCTGAATGCCCCCTACTTATGGTAGCAGAGTGAGGCCTCATTCACCATAAATTGAGCAGTCTCCAGCCCTTCCTTTTCCCTCATCCATGAGGAATGAAATAGTTAATCATCATCCCTGGACATCAGAGTTAAATGCTTGAGAGACTGGCTGGATTGCACCCAGAGTGCCCTGCTCCTTTCCTACGGCCAGAGCTATAGAGGGCCATCCTGCCCCAGCACTGGGCAACCTGCCCAACAGGGGGCACAGGAACATCTGACTGAAGGAAAGTGAGCTACCAGATACAGGCTTACTAGGGTAGCAACCAGGACTTTTTCGTAAGATGGGAAAACCAAGCCTACAATGAGGTCAGTCGGTTGATCAGTTGAATGAATGAAGGAATGAGTACCAGGAGGCAGCTGGTGGTTCACCAGAAGTACCACAGCCAACTGTGGTTCCCAATGCTGAGATGAAGGGGGCAAGTCACACCTTTGGGAGCTACTGTTTTGGACTCTCTGCAGCAGTTACACCTGGCTCATATTTTTTCCATTATCTTTGCAACTGTAAGAACTAGAGACTTAAAAAAAACCAAAAAAAATAACCCCACAAAACCAAAACAGACTATTGAGAACTAGACAATTAAAGAAGGGTCAGTACAATGTACTGGAACATATTATCTTAATTTACCACCCTGCTGGTGGGATACATTCTCTCCACCCCTTCCACATGCTGTGGAACAAAGCAATTTTCTCCCCTTAGCCATGAGAATATGTGCAACTCCTTTTCAGTCAGTCAAAACAGCACCAGAGGGTTCTCTTCCATAGTATCTACCACCCTTTTCTTTCGGGTCAAAGTGGCCTCAAATTCATTTCTCCATTCTCCAGTATGCACCAAGAATCACCCTTATCTATTTGTGCCCTGGAATCACCTTCATCTATTTGGGCCTTTACAAATGTTGCAAACCCGAGCTGTTCCCTGCTGGCTGCCCCAACAGGTTTGCTTATTGAAACAACTGTACAAGTTACAAGTGAAGTTAAATGGTTAAACCCTAAACTGGGATTTTAATGCCCAGAACTGTCAAGAAATGTTTCAAAATGACGAAGCTGGTAGGAGCAATACACTGGAAAAATAGTTCATGACATCTGCCTAATCACAAGGGTTTGGATTTTTGACCATTGGAGTTGAAGACAGGATTTTAAAGCAGCTGAGCGAAGGTGGAAATTGTTTCATAGTACAGCCCTTCAACCCTTTGAAAAATGACTAAGCAGTCAGAATCCTTAGAGGTGTCCCTTGGCACGTACGGCAAAAAAATGAACTATGCCCACTGAAGGAAGGATAAGAAGCCATGGGTTTAATCTGCAAAACAGGAGATTTAAGGTAGATATTAAGGAAAACTTTGTAACTATATGGGTAGTTAATCTCTGGAACAGGTTGTGGAATCCCCATCCCTGGAGATTTTTAAGATCAGGTTTAACAAACCAAGTCAAGGATGGTCTAGGTCAGGCCTTGACAAATCTGCCAGACACCTAGTATAAGCATAACTCGGGTGACCTGAGGTATCTGGCTGAGAAGGAGCCCCCTACCACCACAAAGCTGTCTTGGTCACAGCTCATTTCAGCAGTGACCCCCTCCACCACTACTGGCAGCTCTTTCAGCAGCCCAGGAGGGAGCTGAAGAGGGAGAGGTGCAGTGCTCTTTGTCTCCAGCACTGTCATCCCGTCCTTCCCCCTAGCACTGCTGAAAAAGCCACCAGAAGTGCCTTTCTTTCAGTGGATTGGGACAAGGTGGGTCTTTAGTGCACCATGCTCGCTGCCAAAAGAAACCCTCTTCCCCCACCACCGAAAAAAGGTGTTGCCAGCTGCTATTTTGGTGGCACTGTGGGCAGGGTGTGGAAGAGGGAAAGACTGGCACAGAAGAGGGAGTGCACTGCCATCTCTCCTCCTTTCCCCTGCACCATCAAAAGAGCCAGCAGCAGCATTTGTTTTCCAGCAGCAAGGAAGGAGGAGCCACGGCAGCTTTTCAGCCACAGGAGACAGGTGCCCTCTGCCTGGGTGTGGGACCCATTGCCATGGCGACCTGGCACCTAGGATTTGTTGAGGCCTGGTCCAAGTTTATTTCATCCTGCCTCAGCACAGGAAGCTGGACTAGATGACCTATGAAGATCCCTTCTAGTCCTACCTTTCTATGAATCTACTAGTAGATGAGCGAGTGATTTGGCTACAGACACTGAAATGGGGTTTCTTGGACAATGAAAACAGCAATAAATGCCAATTGTTGGCTTAATCATGTGTCATGTAATTTTGAACCTGTTGCACTTCTCTTCATTTTCTTTACATCCAAGTTTAATATCCCCTAAACACTTGGAAGGTCCTACAGTAATGTCTTATTCAGGTATCCCAACTGGATACCTGTGCAGACACAAGAGCCAGCTGTCAGTCACAAGCATAGATCAGTCAAACAGAAGAAAATCAACACAGTTAACCTCAGTGACAAAGCTTACAAAATTTTAAAAGTGTTCCGTTAACTAGGTTAAGCAACTGCATTTTTGTCTGTTTTTAAATTACATTTAAAATGTAAAAGTACTTACCGCAGGAGTTCTCCCACAGAAGACAAAAGCAAGATATTCACACACCCCTAAAAAAAAGGGGGGGAGTTATTATAGAAACCAGATAGTCTAATCTAATCCAAATTCTTTAGTTCTGATTTGGTCCCTAAAGTTAGGGAGAGATTTGCCCAGATAACGACTTCTGGGCAATATTCAGAAGATGGACAATTAATGTTGTATGAAAAAGGTGGGTGAGATAAAATCTTTTATTGCACCAGTTTTTGGTGGTGAGAGAGACAAGTCACTGGGCTTGCACAGAGTTGTGAGTGGTTTTTCACACAACACTATGCTGAGAGCAGAGACTAGCTGATGAGGCTTCTCATCCCACTTTCAGCCAGGAGCAGGAACAGCTACTCAGCTTTCCATTCAACTGTCTTGTCATTTTCTAGAATGACAGCCCTACAGCTGAGGTAAGTGACGCAATGTCTACATTTTCGAGAGGGGTGGCCATATTAGTCTGTTTCAGCAAAACAAGGAGTCCTGTGGCTCCTTAAAACTAACAAAATTATTTGGGCATAAGCTGTCACAGGCTTTTGTTGACAAAACTCTCTAGTGCTGCTGTAACATGCTGCAGCTCATGTACACTTTTGTGGTGTCATCTGTGTATCATTCAGGTTCTGTAACTGAGTATGGTCTAATGCAGGGGTCTCAAACTCAAATCACCATGATGGATGCATGAGAACTAGTACATTAGCCCAAGGGCCACACCACGCATGAGGACTAGTAAAGTAGACCAAGGGCCACAACACTGAAACCTTTTTGTACAACAGTATTGCAAATATTGATATCAATAATGTTGTTGTGGGCTGCAAGAAATAACTTTAGGGGCTGCATGTGGCCCTCATGTCATGAGTTTGAGACCCTTGGTCTAACACAAAGTATGTCAGGTACAGCGTTTTTGCTCATGACATATTGAACCTTTCTGTTTGTAGCATGTTTCCTGCCACATCATACATACATACAGATATGTTCCAAAGGAGTAGCCATGTTAATCTAGTTCAGCAAAATAAACAAAGAGTCCCGTGGCACTTAAAGACTAATAAATGTATTTATTGCATGAGCTTTCATGGGAGAAAATCCCAGTAACAAAGTGAGATTTTCTCTCATGAAAGCTCAAGTGATGTACATATATTAAACTGTGCTGTGCCATGACCCCAACTGAAACAAAGAGCTATGGTTTCGTGTCCCACAGAGGCATGCATAATGGAACCTAAGCACCTTGGGTCAAGAAGGGTAGATATGCCTATTGCTAGACATGGATGATCACCTGGCCCTAAAGGGTATCAAGTAAACTTATTAAAAGAAAGGAACACCTTTGCCTGGGCCTCTTCCATGGAGTCTTGCTCCCAAGAAACATCAAGGACTGGCACCTACCCACAAGGGGGGAGAGTTTGGCTGCAAGATGTGTCAGCAGCCAGCCTGTGTGGTAAGCTGAACATAGACTGGAACAGGGACCTTCGCTTAGGAGAAGTTCCAGTAGGGTAGCTTTGTTAGTCTGTACACAGCCAAAACAACAAGGATCCTGTGGCACCTTAAAGACTAATGAAGTCCTTTGGGCATAAGCTTTGATGGGCAGCCCCCCACTTCATCAGATGCATGAAGTGGAAACTATAGTTACAAGGTAAGTTCCAAAGGTTGTAGCCATCTTAGTCTAGTAATTAGGAGATATATATACACACATGCAAGGATCGGTAAGAAACATTACAGTGATATTACCTCACTCACCTTGTCTCTGTTACCCTGTAATACAATTTAAAATTCTACTCCTGAAACTTCAAGAACAAAAGCCTCATGACAACTCTTAGCAATGGATCACTCAGCTCATGTACCAATAAAGAACACAGCTAGATGCGAGAATTAATATGAATTGGAGGATACTTTATCTCAATTATTCTCAGCCTGGCTACATGGACCCCCTATGAGTACAATAGATCTTTCAGGGGGTGCATCATCTCACCTAGATATTTGACTAGTTTTACAAGAAACTACACAAACACACCAGCAAAGTCAGTAACAGCTAAAATTTCATACAGATAATGACTTGTTTATACTGCTCTCTACACTATACACTGAAATGTAGATACAATATTTATATTACAATTGATTTATTGTATATTTAGATGGTAAAAATGAGAAAGTACACTATTTTCCAGTAAATGGTGTGCTGTGACACTTTTGTATTTTTGTTTGATTCTATAAACAAGCAGTTTTTAAGTGAGATGAAACTTGGGGGTATGCAAGACATATCAGACTCCTGAAAGGTCAAAAGTAGCCTGAGGAGGCTAAGAGCCACTGTTTTATCTGAGCTGGTCAAAGCTAGAGCCAAGAAGCACTTTAAAGAATCTTATAGTGAACACATCTGGTTTATCTCTCTGGGAAGAAAGCTCAGTAGCCAGTCCATATCTGGTACAAAAGCCTGATCTACTAGTAGCAGTCCTAAGATTTATTTGTATACCAGGTATACGTGGCAGGTTCCATGCCCTAGATTATCAGACAGACTGGCAAGGTGGTCAGGAGACACTGCTGGGACAGCTCCCTTGATTATCCAGAGGTGTGTGCTGTTAATCTTTGCAATAGCATACAAAGGACTGGGAGTGTGCAAGGGCAGAATGGACGTCCAGGCCCCCATGAGGAGGCACTGGGCTGCCCCATCACAATCTGAAGTGTGAGGGAAACGGGTGTGTTCCCTACAACCCTGCAGGTACAGACCTTCTCTTCCGTGAGGCAGCTGGGGGGTAACATGATCTTGTAGGAGCTGGGAACCCTTCCTGCCCTGCACAGGCAGGGGAGGAGGAGGTGAGGCCTGGGGGGTGCCCCCAAATGCAGGCGTGGCCTCTGGATATGCCAATGAACATTTGGATAACCAGAGTTCATGGCTTATATAAAACACTGCTTTGTTGTTGTTGCTGGAAAAAACAAAAGCAAAAAACTCATCTACCTGGTCATCCCCATACAGAATCATGCATTCATCAGGACCAGTGTAACTGAAAAAGATGGAAAAAAGATAAACATGATGTAGTCAGAACACCTCAGTTTAAAAGAAACAAAACTAGTACAGAGTGCAATAATACACATTAGACAAAATGAATGTCATGTTCACAGATATGGCCTTCAGGGCTTCAATAAAGATAACTGTTCTCCTTAAATCAGCAGGAGGTGCAGTATATTTGTTTACATCAGAGATGAATTTGGTCCCCAGCAGTGCTGGGGATGGTGCAGATAAAAGCTAAAGGAGAGAGAGGACTACTTTATTTTACGTATTGCTGATAATGGGGTGGAAGACAACAACCTTCATGCAGACCACCCTGGTAAGTGGAAAACCACAGTTTTCATCATCTAATTAGTAAGCAATACATGCGTGAGAGGGATTCCTGGTAACCTAATGACCTAGGATACCTAAAATCACAAAAAGCTCTGGGATGAAGACCATGGCCAACAATTCTTTCCTCAGACATAATGGGCCTTTCCAACACAAAGGTGAAGCTTGTCTGTGTGGGAGACAAAAACTTTCTAGAGGCTGGTCTGAGACTACAGAATGAATTCTCTCAGGAACCAGGAGCCACACTCCTTCTGCTCCAAGTGAAAGATATACATCTATGGCTTGTGTTCTCTGTGTTTATGGTAGAGAGAGAACACCCCACATCTGATAGTCACTAATTATGTAATTTATGCACTACTGGAAAACATTCTAATGCCGCAGGTGTGAGGGAGGTTGAGGCAGTGATGAGGGAGAACACAAATAAAATATTCTCTTGCTACTTGCTGTGGATGTTATCCTGTTTTTGCACATCCGCAGAACGACAAACTGGTGTAAGCTAGTCCCCCATTCATGTCCTTGATGAATTTAGCCTAGACATGTCCACGAATGGTGCACCCCTTTCATTTCACGTTGCATCTCGCACCAGAATTTTAATGCAGAATTTAATATAATAAACTAGATCCCAGACTACACACACGGAGATAGGAGGCTCCATTCCAGTGCTGTTTCTCAACATCAAAACTGGCATGTGTGCACTCTTGGGATCTGCCTAACCTCAACAACGATGTAGCCACTGGAACCAGGATCTACCCAGGGGCAGCTGGAACACTGGAACTGACACCCAAATTCATACAGACCAATCTGCAGCACAGTGTAAAATCACTTCTCCCAGAAATGGATAGCCCTAGACAGCTATATAGTTTTCCTGTATCTATATCTATACCTAGTTTGCCTATATCTAGAATGGCCTCTGAGCTCTGGTGCCTGGCAATGTCGTGGGGTAATGTGTGAATTTTTTTCAGTGGTGCTTGCTAGGTATAAGCACATTCTTAAAATGCACATTTCACTTAACCAAAGAGATCAGCCAAATATGTTTTAATATGGCAGGAATATATTTGTACGACACACAGTAGATTGTACTCCCACAAACTCCAAGCAGCAGCAAGATTAGACCTATAGTCATGCAGGGAAACTCTTCAGGAGCACTATGCTGATGTCACTTTTTCAACTAGGACTTAACACTTCTATATCAGGCTACTACTTCTGAAATTCTATCCCAAGTTACTGGTCCAAAGTTAGACAGGAAGTCTGTGTACATGAGCATATGACAGATGAGTATTTTGGTAACATTTTGAAACAAAGAGAAACAAAACACATTTTTATGGGAAATAAAATGAGGATTTCTGGTTGCTTAATGATCGCCACCACTGGTTAATTACTATGCAATTTGATGAGGAAGCACTGGGCTCAATTCATCTACACTACTCAGTGCATGATATTTCTACTGCAGTGTCCAGTCACAGTACTCTCCTATCTCCCATGCTCACTATACATTTATCAGTACACAATATTTTGGTGGCAGCTTCTCAACATGATCCTCACCATGAAACTTACGAAGTTCCATTTTCACTCCCTGTTATAACCCTGATGCACCACAGTACTTTAGCATTTGGCTAACTTTAAACATCTGAGCACCCTGAATAAGAGCCTAAATGTACAAACTGAAATAATCAAACTAGAAGATCATTAGTGTCTATCGGGATAAAATGATGAACTGACAATTAAACATTATGTATGACAGAATGTTGTGAAGAAATAGAATAAGACATTTTCACATGAACAGAAAAACTGAACACAGATGTTGCCAAGATCAGACAGATACCATCAATAAAATATCATATGTCTAACAGTATGCAGTGAAATATTGCTGAACTAGAACTGACAACATGTACATAGCATTGCTTACCAATAGTCCAGTTTTAAAGGGATAGCTTCTAAGCCACTGATCTGGCAATATGGTTCAAAGTTAGACATCTCATACAACTGGACTTCACGATCCCTGCCAGAAAATGACAGATTTGAAATAAGCAGCAGGCTTCTACCATCACTGTGATGCACAATAAATCCCTTTTTTAACATTTTGGTTTTTAAGATATATTTTTAATTGGTTTCTATTGCAGTTAATTTAAGGTTGTTGTTTATATAGTCACTGAGCAGCCATCAGATTGGAATGTAAGCCAGGTCTAGAGGCTCAGCACTTCCTGTGTTTCACAGCTAAAAAGGGAACAACTGATCTGCATAGGCTTTGTATTTGCATGATAGCATAATCTCACTGCGTAGGTGCGGGGCATGATGGTAAATTGCATATGGGCCAATATGGATGACAAATCTTTCAATATCTGTATTTTAAATAAAGAGGGATATTAAATATTGTCTTTTCATGATATGCTACCCTTTGATTATATAAACTCTGTTTAGCCTATTTGATGGAAGAGTCACAATCAGCAACACAGAACTTGGAAGAGCAATTCTGTTTTTTTCAGTCTTATAAGATGAGTGCGGGGAGGGTAGAATTAGCTCTGCTAAAGAGTGACGCTGTAGGCAATGCCTAACCCACTGCCCATTGATAAAAGATAGATTTGATGACTCCTTGTGGAGTCTCCTTTGTTATTTGATCAGAGGAGCAGTCTCTGGTGTCCTGAAGTCTGGAGCTAAAATCATTGAGGGCTGAAATCCTCTCCAAGAGCTGAATTCACTGAAGAGTGACCAGCAGGCAGTATCAGCAGCCAGTGAACAGTGTGAAGAGCCAGCGGAGGGTGTGAATCACCAGCAAGTGGTGCCAGCTGCTAGCAGGCAGAGCCAGTGGACAGGGAAAGCAGCCAGTGAAGGTGAGACTGACCAGCAGGCAGTGCCAGCAGCCAGCAGGCTACGCTGGGCCAGCAGATAGTGGGTGATGTGAGTATATCGTTAGGCAGCAGAAGACAACTGGAGGGGAGGGCTGAGGACCCCCTCCCTTTCTGAGGTGGATGCTAAAAATATGATGGCCACTATGATGGTCAGAATGGGGATAATGGAGAAGTGAACGACACACTCCACATACACAGGGGTGGAGTGAGTTCTGCTTGTTGGGTTTTGTGGGACTCCTACCCTGCATTGATTCTCCGAACCAGTGCTGAATGTGAATCATGAACCTTCTATTTAGGGGTGGGAGGTTGATATAATAATTTAGATTCAGGAACTTCATGGTAAAGAACAAGTTTTATTTTTATGAAGGAGCATGCATTGCTTTATATTTTAATGGTTAATAACCCAATCAATGAATTAATTAATGGCAGTATGGTCAGCACAAAACTTCTCTATTCTGTATTCTGAATCTCACTGATCTGGAAGGACCCTATATGGATGTGAGCCGGAACCTCAGCCTCCATGAGGCTGTAGATAAAAGTGCCAGCTGTGACAGCTTTTCGGAACATGAATTCACATCACCAGTTGTTTCAGTGATGCAACCTCCTTCTGCAAGTTCCCAGTCCACCCCCCCCCCCACATGAGACAGTGATAATGCTAACAACACTACATTCACTTTTAGCTCTGATTCTTCTAAGAAGAGCACTTACCCAGTTCCTAGGATTATTTTGTTGTAATGTGTCATGACTGTGAAATCTGTCACCCATTTAGATTTTTTGTTTATAGATTTTTCCTAAAAAGGGAAAGAGCTTGTTGTCATCCCTGTATTGCATGAAAAGACAAGACATTACAATTGGAGCCAGAGTTTGTTCTTGGTGACTCTGTTGCAAACCTACTGAAATGGGCTTCCTGGATTAACTAGACTATAATGTCTTCACAGACAGATCCTGCAAAGCACTGGGTACTTCCCACTGAATATAACTGGAATTAAGAGGCACTCAGCATCTCTCAATAGGCCCTTAGTTATCACCTATAACAATGATCTACTCTGTTGTGGTTAAGAGTAAAGATGGAACAAATTCTAACCTCATTCACACAGGTAGGTGTAATGTCAGAGGTCAAGAAAAGCGATGTGTATACGTAGAAGGGCAGAACTTGGCACACACTGTTTTACACACCAACAGTCTAAGTACCTTATTATTATCTTGAGTAGTTATTATTTCCAAGGGGCCTTCAAGTGCTGTTAAAGAACTAAAGAGTTTCTCATTCTCCCTGACTTTAAACCTGCTACATCACAGCCCCATCTTGCTGGATGAGGATGGAGTGCTACTCGTTTGATAGCCAGTAAAGGCCATTTTCCTATTATCTGAGCAGTTACTGTGGAGTCCTGCAAGCCCCATGCTTACATCCCTTAAGAAACAGAGTGCTGACTCCACAGAAATCCCATACAAGGAATGGTCTGGACAGAAAATGGATCTATTTGATATTGAGAGGTCTGTTTAAGACTGGACTATATACCTGCACAACAATATTAAAGTATACATGAAGAAATTACAGAGACAGACATCTGCCACAAAACAAAAACATGACAGATGATTTTAGCTATCATTGCAAGCAAGAATAGATAAATTACTGGTTTTTATCATTGCAACATGGAATTAAAAACAGATTTTAGTTTTCAAAGGTAGCCACATCTTCACGCAGACAACTATTGGCAATTCAAATTGAAATATAAGCCACAAAAATTACAAATCTGTTTAATAATGTGTTAGAGAGAACAATTCTCTTTACACATCATGCAGCTTGCATAGGCAATGTTCTTGGGAAGTGACAACAGTAACTACACAGCAATTAAACACTCATGGATAGCCTGTGTCAGCTAAGTCAGCTTGTGGGGCTCAGTCTCAGACATTAATAATGCACTATAGCCATTTTGGCTTCAGCTGGAGCCAGAGCTATGGACCCTTCCCCTTCATGGGGTCTCGGAGCCTGGGTTCCAGCCTAAACATCCACACCGCATCATTACAACCTCACAGTCTGAGCCCAAGTCATCTGATCTAGGCCAACCACAGGTGTTTAACAGCTGTGTAGACATCCCCTAAGAGGTGCTATTATAGTTTTGTGTCTGTAGTTTAAGCAGAAGTATCAGATCTTGAAAAAAAATGCTATGATGTTAACAGTGATTATTATTAGACACTAAGGCAGAGATTTCCCAAAAGGCTCATTATTGACCTAACTCTGGTTCCACTGAAATCAATGGGAGCCTTAGTTGTGACCTTAATGGGAGCAGAGTAAGGCCAGTGCTGGGTGTTTCTGAAAACCCCTCTCTAAGCATTCACAAGTCAAGTTTGTTTCATTGCCAATGTCTCTCTGAGTGGAACCATTTCTTACGGTCAAACCTGCTGCTTACAGAACAGACTCAACAAGCAAAACATGAAACATTATATGTTGCCAAATTATTATAGACTCCAATCCTGCAGAACACTGAGCACTCACTGAACCCTGGCAGAGTTGACAGCCAGTCAGCAAATCAGGCCTACAGCACTCAAGAAAGGTTAATACCTCTGAGAAGGAAGATACTCATCATATCCTTGGCAAATGCAAGTTTGTTCTCATGATGTTACACTTGTTACAGCTTATTATCCTATGGGCAAAGTTCTGGAATATTCCAGAGCAAACAGGAGAGAGAGGTCTAGGTATGCACGATTCTTCTTCCACCTTGCTTGTGCAGTTTCAATTAAATTTTAACTGCATTTAACATGTACTTTTTCCAAGTCCCCTCAGGAAAAGTCAGGGGGAATTGTGAAGCTCAGCACCTCTAAAAATTCAACCATTACCTACTTTTATTCCAAACAGGACATTTAAAAAAACATTTCTACTGTAAATCACCACAGAATGAGGGAGCATAATAAAAACTTGTATTTTAAGCACAGCTCCTTCTCTTGCAGGTCTCTAGCACAATCAATCATGACCATCTTCATTTATAATGTGATACTTTAAAAAATAATTTAATTGTCAGTGAAGTCAAGAATTCTAGCAGGTCCACAAAACTCGACTAGTTAATAAGAAAATCAAACACACATACAAAAACCATCTTGCTTCTTTTCAGCTTCAGTTGTGGAGACCAGAAGGAAATAACTCCATCTTCTTGGGTCATTACTAAGGTGTTGTCACACAAAGAACAAATGCGCAGGACGGGCTCTCCATGAGGGTGTTCTTCTCGCAGAGCAGGAAGTGAGAAGGTCAGCTCTTTTGAACGGGCAGATGACAAGTCTTGTTCTGCATATTCTAACTGCATGTATGTGCAGAACTCATCCTAGTATAGGAAAGAGCTGGTCATTCATAATTACAACAGAAAGATGGCTAATACATTCATATGGTAATGCTCAGAGGGCTGACTCTGAGTTGCGACTCTTCTGTGATAGACATTTTACCAACCAACAGGAAAACAAGACATTTTCCACATTGAAATTATAATCACAGACAACGATACTCAGTCTGAAGCCTAAGGGCCACTAGTGGCACTTGAATGCATCTCTCACAGCTTTTTGCTGCACATGATATTAAAACACTGTCATTTAATTATTAACCAGTCAAGGTTATTAACCAGTTAGGATATTTTTACTGTTTTCTTAACCAACTGTAGTTGACAATATAATACTTGGTCGGTCATTCTGCTGTGAGAATATAAAGAACTAAATGTTTCCCTTCATACCTTGTAAATATGAATATGTAAGTACTAAATGCAACTATGATTTCACACTACTGTGGCTCTTCTGGGTAATGTTGATCGCTAATTCGGCTCCTGAACTACTGAGGTCCAGGTATCACTGAACTAAGATGACAAGATGCAACAAGTTGGTGCAATAAATAGGAAAAATGTGAGGAGGAGAGCAAAGGTAAATGCAATAGGAACATCTACTGCACAAACTGGCAAGGGCCCCTCTGCTTAAATGCTTTGCTGAATCATGTCTTATGATTGCAACGTGAAGGTTACAAGCTTTTTATTTATCTTAAATAATAACAACAATAAAATTATCATCATCATCTTCATCAGATAACCAAGATATCAGCAATTCTTACCGGTCATCTACTGGGTCATTATTTCTACTTGGAAAAAGCAGTATTACATTATTTATTAATATCATGAGATACCATCAGTTATTTTTCAAGCACCAATCACATGCTCAGTGCTGTACAGAACACTGACAAATGCTGGAGCTAGGTATTTATGGAAGTTTGATTGAAAAATGATTCCAGAATAATTCTCCTAACTTCTTGCCCACTTCAGTCAGAATTCAACTTTGGAGACTTGAAGCCTTTCCTAGCTCAATCTCTAAAGTAGAACAAAATTGTGTGTGCTATAGAATATTTTTAATCTGAAACAATAAATCTCATTTCAATATGCTCTCTCTTTTCAAACAATTCCACAAACTGTAATTATATATGTTCTCCCCCCCCCCCCGCTTTTACTTAAATGTCCAATTTGAACCAACTAAAAAAAGTTGAACAAAATAAACCATTAATCCCACCTGAGTTATATTTCTGGAAGTTGCGGAACTGCAACTTGTTTCTGATTGACTCAAAGTTTTGTTTCACCAACTGCAAAAAGCCCCCAAAACACACACCTACCCACTGAATTCTTCCAGTTGCAGCACAGTCTATTTTCTTGAAAAGTTCTTCTATTTGTTCATCACTCTATGGGAAAAAGGTATATTAAGAGTTTTGTCATATATTACAACTCTAATATATGAAGAATTATCCAAGATTTTAGTATTCTTAGCACTTCTTTCCACAGGTAGGGACCAGCATGGATTTTGCAGGTGCTACATTACTTTAATCATTTAAAATTTTCTGTTGAGTAGAAAAATTTGAAAACTGAGCTTGTATCCAAATTTTGGGCTATCCCAACTTTGTTCTGTTTTACCTAAATTTTTCAATGTTTCAGGTCTGAAGACTGAACAAAGAAGAAAATTGTCATGTTAGGCCTGAAATGGCCAAGCTATCTGTAAAATACATGACCTAAATCTAACCTCTGAAGACATATTATAGGGAAATGCAATCGTAGCAAGTAGGCTAGGGCTTTAATATGCATTTGTATCCTTCGTGGTTTCTTGATGATATTTACATGTATCCTGTTAGAGGTTAGCAAGGTGAATGAAGTGCTTCCCTATCTGTTACCATTGTTCTACTGGAAGGGGTCAAGAGGGAACATTAACATCCATAGGGACCTTTGATGTACCAATGTAAACTGTCTGTTAATGGCGCTAATGCAGTTAATTACCTGGGGTGCCCAGGAGGTGAAGGTTTTTCCTTCAAAGAATAATATGTATTGCTATGGTCCACTTAAGAAAGTACCTGGGAACTGTCATCAAAGCCCACATGAAGAACTGACCTGCAAATGCCCACGTTGCTAGCTACAACTGTAAAAGGACATTGGGAACAGAATTCCTTTATCTCACATCTGTCCAAGCTTCTTAGGGAAAGTTTGGGCCACAGGATTGAGATCCCAGCCAGCACTGGACTAGAAACCACCCTGCTAAATCTCATGGGGAGAATTAGAACAAACTCTACACTTGGATTATTTGGTCTCTATTTCTATAAACTGGATTACTAACAACTGAAGCTGTGAAACAAGGATTTATCTTCTTCAGACTCTAAATCATTTGTATGTATATCATTCACTTTGACCCTATAACATCTCTCATTTTGTTTCTTTTCTTTTTATATTAAACCTTTAGTTGTAGTTATGAAAGGATTGGCTGGCAGCATGGTATTTTGGGTAAGATTCAAGCCTATATCATTCTGTGTAATGTGGCTGACCCTTTGGGGTCAAGAAGAACCTATTTCTTTAACAGACCTAGTGGCTGTACTGAGGACCAGTGACTAGAATGCAGTAAAGGGAGCTGGCTATACTATATGGTGGCTTCTTGATGGCCATTGTGGGGGATCAGAAGCATTGTTTGTGACTGGTTGGGGGAGTTTATCTCCAGGTGACCCACCAGTGCTGGGAGAATCTGCTCTCCTTTTTGCAGCTTGCCCTGATCTTTGCATATTCAGGTGGTTATCCCAGGAGGCCCAGGTCACAAAAAGTTCCAGATGTTATTCAGATCTGTAATGAGAGTTATCCTAAAGAGTCCAATCCTTCAGTGTTTACTCAGTAGAACTCCCAAATTCAGGCCTGACATGGGAAATTTAATATTCATATGCTCTAAACTTTCTTTTTTTTTTAAACAAATATACAACATTGTGGGGAATAAAGGAATAAGCCAATAAGTCACAGATAAAATATATTCAGGATTTCAGGGTTATGTCCACAGAGTTGAGCGAGGCTTTACTATAAAAGCTCTTCTATCGGGGCATCGCTGCCATAGGGCCAGACAGGCTACAGCCCCCCACCCACTTCTCCAGCTCAGCCCTGGCAGGGGCTGGAGCCAGATCAGGTCTGCTGGGGTCTCCCGCCACTGGCTGGCAGCAGTAGGAGCTGGATCTGAACCCAGGCCACCTGCCACAGTAGCAATGACCACATGATTCAGCTCCTGGTGTTTGCTGCTGGCCGGCAGGCAGCAGCTGGAGCCCAATGGGGCCCACCTGGGCTGGTTGCTGCTCACCAGCAGGCAGCAGCTGGAACTGCATCGGGCCTGCCAGGACCACCAGCTGCTAGACAGCAGTAGCAGGAGCCGGATTGGGCCACAGTGCTGGATTGGGACAGGGGTGTGTGGCAGGGGGCGGGAAGCATGCCCTCTGTTTTCCTTTATACAACTTTTTAAAGTGAGTCATTCACTTACTGTTCTACTTGGTGCCATACACTTCCTCATTATCTGCTTGAATTCCTCCACATCCAGTGATTTACATCCATTCTCTTCTAACTCCTGAAAAGCAAAAGCAGCAACAGGCAGAGCACAATTAGCTACTTAAAAGGATTACCTGTATTCTGCTTACTGCAAAAGAGCATCGCTGAGTGAGTACATTAACATGAACCTCATCTGCAGGATCCTTTCCTCTTTAGAACTTGGTCATAAACTCAGATTGTATGTGGTGGGCTCTCACCTGAATTTTTACAGTATATGAGCCTAGAAAACATGATATCATGATTTCTAGCTTGTATTACCATAGACAGATGCTTAGATATGACTGTATCAGCTTATTGCAATAAATTATAGCATTTGGATGAGATTTCTCATGCTTTCCTCCTGCCCCAGAATTTTTTTTTAATAATATCAAAAAAATGGTTAGCTATTTTTTAGTTACCTGGATGTAATGATATTGCTTATTCCAAACATTTAAAAACAAAACAAAAACAAAACAAAACCTTGCCCAAAAGCTATTCAGATTGGTTTTGCACTAATTTGCTAAACTTCATAAACACTGGCAAAGAAAACTGTAATTATTAGAGAAATAGTTTCAAGTGCATGCGCCATACATTAATTTAATGTATTGATTTAGTGTGGTAAACTATCTGGACATCCAGCAGTGCTCCCCTTCTGGTCCCAGAGGTCACAGATTCAGGACTAATTACTGTCCTCATCTGGGAAGCAAAGGATGCACTGTGGGCATCCTTATTTTCACAGCTTCATATATGTGCCAAGTACTCAAAAGCTTCAATTAACATTTTTCAGTGTCTACATGGGTACCAACAACTCAGTGAAATGAGCACAATAAAACAATATAATATTCAGAATGTCTGGTATCCAAGAAGAGTGTTACAGCGAGTTATGGAGTGTATAATGGAAAACAACAAGCATACTTGTAAGATACTGTAATATCATCAATCAGAACTAGCCTTTTTACTGTGTTTATTTACCACTAATATAAAACCTACAACAAACCACAAAGTTGGAGCAACGTAACAGCAAGAGGAACAACATATGTATCATCTAGTCCAGGGCTCAACAGAACCTGAGTGCCAGTTCACCATGGCATTTAAATGTTGCAGGCTGGTGCCTAGGTGTCAGCTGGGGTTTTTGGTCTTGATGAGCCAGCAGTTTTAGTCAGTAGACCAATGGTCCCCAACTTTTTCTTTGCTGTGGCACACCTTGATACCTTCAAATTTTTCGAGGCACACCACCATTAAAGACTCATGAATATTCAAATTAGCTCAAAATGAATATTTATGAATCATGGCACAGTGGTTCGGAAATGCTGCTATGTGGGGTAGTAGGGGTAACAGAGCAGGGATGGCAAGACAAAGGAGGTCAGGAGTTATTTGCAGTGGCAGGAGTGAGTATGGGGAGCAAAGCAGGGCAGGGGCAGGGCCGGCACAACCCAGCAAGCCTGGTAAGCATTGCAGGGGGGTGCTGACACCTGCTCTGCTTGCAGGGGGGGCGCCAGAAATGGCAGCACTGTTCCTGGGCAGAGGCGGCCAAAGAGGACAAGGGGAGCCATGTGGGGAACAGCACAAAGGTGCCAAGAGAGGAGAGGGGAAGGGAGAACAGGAGTGGCTGGGGGGAACCTGGGGAGTGGGAAGGTAGGGCAGGGGAGCACAGTGCAGCACCCACTTCCCCTTTCTTCCACAGTGGCTCCTGGCCACCCAGAGCAAATCCTCACCCCACTGCTGCTCCCTCCCACCCCAGTGGGTCCTGTTCCCCCCTCCTCCAGCCCTCTGCTGCCTGTGATGGACCTTCCCATCACTGCAGGGGCCAGAACTATCCCTCCAGCCCCCAGCTTACCCCCCCAGCTACACACATCCCCAACCAAACAGCCACCCCACAACCTCAGCTATACACCCTCCGCTACACATCCACTCCCACCCACCTCTGCTACACACATACCCCCTGCCCCCCACAATCCCCGGCAGGCCCCCTCAAAGCCCTTACCTTGGCTGTTTGCAGGCTGGCTGACAGGCTGGGCGCTGCTTCCCTGCCACAAACTACTTTGTGGGGCCCCCTAAAGGGCTCACTATCGGACCCCCACTGCTACCTTCCCTGTGTCCCCAGTTCCCCCATGCAGCCCTAACCACCCCACACAACCCCCCAGGACTCCTTTTTTGTTTTGCTGAACTGAACTAACATGACTATCCCTCTGGAACTCATAAATTATTCTTGGGTATGATATTTTTAAAGATCTTCCCATCATGAAACTTGTAAGTTGATCATCTTTCACTTAACATAAATGAGCTAATACTGAACTATAAAAGTTAAAATGAACATTTTAAATTTTTTAAAAAAGTATGAGCGTTAATTAAAAATAAAAAATGGTAACATTAATGATGGCTCAAAACACACTTAAAATTTTGGCAGTCAGATCTTACAAATGTTTCATATAGGCTTGGGTTTATGTGCACTAGACATTTAATACAAATAATTATAATAAATAAAACGAAGTAAAAAAAGGTTCCTAGTGTGTAGCTATAAATGAAAAACACCAAATTTCAGTTAAATTCTTTGAAATACTTAAGTTTATAAGACTCTTGCCCCCTCAAAAATATTAAATAGTAAGTACAGAAGAAGCTAAAACATTACTTAAAAAAAAAAAAGATACAGCACAGAGATCACACACAGCTGTAATGATTGTCTAAGAGGGCAGCACTGGATTTATATGTGGCAGCCTATATGGACCTACCTGGTAAACTGATCTAACCAAAGCCAAACTGAAAATTGTCACAAAGTCAAAGGAAAAGGCAAAAGAACTGGTAAAAAAGAAAAAGAAAAGACAATATTTCACAAAATTAAAAAATGGCAGAATAAATGGCCACACTGAGGAATTAAAAGCTGAGCCCAAGGGAAAAGTTCCTACTATTGTGCTGTCTGTTGCTTGCTCCTGCTTTTTTAGCATGTCAGTGTGGAAGTGATAGGCAGATAATGGTGAAATCTGCAATTCAGACGAAGCACAGATCCTAATGATAGTTTGCCTTGATGAGCCAAGAGTGAAAAGTGCTTAGGCTTCCAGCCCTACTAGCTCTGCTAGATGGGAACAATTTCTATATTTTCATTTCTGTCTACCAAATTGAGGATGGGACCCCTTATTGCTTGGGGCCCTAGGCGGCTGCCTGTTTCGCCTATCCCAAAAGCCACCACTGCTTTTTGCCAGCCCTGCACGGCCCACGTGCCTGGGCTGAGCAGGGAGGGAGCTCTAACTCTAGCTCTCCCAGATTCTCTTGCCATGGCACACTGGTTGGGAACCACTCTAGTAGAGGGCACTCCTCCACTGCATTTTTGCTGTGGAGCTAGGCAGCCTAGCGAAAATGCAGTGGAGGAGCACCCTTTGGTGGCAATAAAATAATAAAATCACTGGCTCCTTCAGGGATTCGGCAGCATTGCTGTGGTGGGGGTGGGGGGGGGGGAATTTTGGCAGCTGAGGGTGTCTGGCCTAGGCACCTTGCTTTGAGGCTGGGTGCCTAGCTGAATAACACTTTTGTTGACCCCAGTCTAGTCTGACCCTTCTAACATTCTGCAGTTAGCAAGGGTTAGAATAGCTATTGTAAACTCTATACCATGGCTTGGCCAGTCAAAGGACACCCTGTGTCATGAGAGACTTCTAGATAAGGTATTGTGGGTTTGAAATACGTATCAGGCTGTCATTCCATACATGCCTTCCACGAAGATATGGCCCACCTGTCCCATATAGAAGTGGGTGGCTTAATTGCTTCTAGAGCTTTGTCCTCCCTCTAGGCCTAGAAGGGCACCTGTTGGTCGGTACTGGTGTGGACGGAGGGCAGCTAGGAGGAGCAGTAGGTGGGGTGAAGGAAGCATGCAAGTCCTTCTTCATCTGGTCCTAGGAAAGAGTCCTGGAAAAATTAATATATCTCAGAGCTATAGAATCTTTGCAGTAAAAACCCCAAGACGACAAAGGGGAGTCCAGTGACATCAGGTTGCCTGGGAGCTGGATGAGGTACCAGGGCCAAAGAAGGGGCACAGGATGTCTGCATGGGCAGCTCTGGTCCCCTACAAGTCCACCAGGTTCATGGTCACATTCCACAAGGACCACAAGCTCCTAATTCCTATCCTCCCCATGTCCAACAGGGCAATTTGGGACAGCAGTCAGCGTCCATCTGCCAGCCTGCAAGGATGTTCAGCTCAATGACCTGAACAAAACACATCTCTTTCCCCACTATCAGCCTGACAAGATGCTCTTCAGGCCCAGGCTACAATAGGGTCTAATCTCTCCACTACCCATCAGGCTCTAAATCAGAGAGAAAAAACTTTGAGAGAGTCTAACCTGAAAGCAGTGAATTATTCCTTGTTTTTTAGTTCTCCTTCTCTTATTCTTTCCTTCCATCTTTCCTTTTCACCTCCCTATAAATTCTTCTCTCTCCACTCTTCACTGTCCCTTCCCTGGCTCCCCTTTCTCCTTGCTGTTGTCCCTCACCTCACCTCACTCCCATCCTGGCTCCCTATTTCCTCTCCCTTCCTCCAGGGCACAATCCAACTCACAGAAAATAAAATGGAACTCCCCCTATGGATTAGGGTCTTCATTTCCCTCCCCGGTTCTCACTTCTCTCTCACTGGCCCCTCTTCTCTTCTCTTCTCTGGGTTATTCCCATTTGTTTCTTCTCCCAGTCATGTATACTACGTAGACCTGTATCATTTTCCCTCCCTCTCTTTTGCTGAGCTCCTGTGGGAGACAGTAGGACTTGGCAAGCTAGAAGTGCAAGTAAGTGTCAGTTTGAGCCTGAGCACTGAGTTTTGCTCATTTTAGGCCATATATTAATGCTGTTCATTCCTTACTGACAACCTCTCAGTGTTACTTCTAGGGCTTGAATTCAACAAGGTGGGAGAAGTAACTACATCCCCAGAACTGAGTATTGCACCACTCAGTTTATCAACTGAATCCCTTAAGGACGGGTCAGCAGCCTTTCCACACAGATTCCAGGATGCTGCTTAACCAATACATCCATCTCATTTTAAAGTCAGCTCATTGATTCTCTGGCAAAAGCTGCTATTTGAGTTCCTGCTGAGTTTCTCAAGTGTTTTGATACTTTGGCTCATCTCATCTATGGCACTGCCCCATAAACACAGTATCTGAGCACCAGTAATGTATTTATCCTCACAATACCCTAGGGGAACAGAGGGCTATTACCCCCACTTTTGCAGATGGGGAACTGAGGCACAGAAGGGATAAGCAACTTGGCCACAGTCACACCAGAAGGATCAGGTGGGCAGAGTTGAAGGCTCCCAAGCTTCAGGCCTGCACCGTGACCATCCCTCCTCTCACAAACATCTCCCCAGCCATTCAATCATGCAGAACACCACCTTCAGACTTCTAGCACAATAGCAGCATTATGGAAGTATTTAGATAGTGGATTGCAACAAGTATCCTCTTTGGAAAAACAAACTGTACCCTGCTATCTCCACTGCATGTTTCCCTTGTACCTGCTCCTCCTCTCCTTTTGCACGCAATGCCTGGCCACCAGCTCTGTTCTTGTGTTGCCCGGGTGTTAGTTTCCTTCCCCCTCAGACATTCCTCTCCATCTGTTTCTGTAAGTTCCCCATCTTCAAGTGTCTGACAAAGTGGGATTCTCCCCCATGAAAGCTCATTCGATAAATCCATTTGTCTGTCTTTAAAAGGCCACCAGACTCCATGTTTGCCCTCCTTCTATTAGTTTCTGCCTTCTCCTTGAACTACATTTCCTGATGGTGGTTGGTGGCTCCAGTTCCTGTGCATAGCTCCCTTTTCTCCTCTTCCTCCTACAAAACAGCAGCCACTAGCTAGGAAATTCACACTTTTGTAACTTCAGCATAAAGGAGATTGAAAAAGTACTGTTGTCTGCCATCAGGGTTGTATACTGATGCAACAACATTGATGTACAGGCCACTGGTGGATCTGCTTTCTCTGTATAACTGTTCTTTGAAAGCACTGGGTGTTCACTGTAGTACTGTTATTTAAAGTAATGACTTTACTGTAGAGCCACTGATCATTTTGTTGTTTGTCCTTTTGCAGATCACCCTCGGTATAAAGGAATGATCCACATATTGGAGTTTGAGTCCAAAATAAGTGCTCTTCATTGATTTTAAAACACTGGTCCTGACAGATTGAAAAAGGTACAGAAAAGGACAACAGAAATTATTAAGGGTATGGAATAGCTTCCATATGAGGAGAGATTAATAAAAGTGAGACTTTTCAGCTTGGAAGAGACAACTAAGGAGGGGGGCAGAGAATATGACAGAGGTCTAGAAAATCATGACTGGTGTGGAAAAAGCGAATAAGGAAGTGTTATTTACTCTCTCTCATAACACAAGAACTTGGGGTCACACAGTGAAATTAATAGGCAGCAGGTTTAAAATGAATAGGAAGTATTCACACAACATACAAGCAACATGTGGAACTCTGCCAGAGAATGTTGTGAAGCCTAAGACTATAACAGGGTTCAAACAAGAACTAGATAAGTTCATGGAGAATAGATCCATCAATGACTATTAGCCAGAATGGGCATATATGCAAAACCATGCTCTGAAGTGTCCCTATCCTCTGTTTGACAGAAGCTGGTGATGGGTGGCAGGGGCTGGATCCCTTGATTACCTGTTCTGTTCATATCCTCTGAAGCACTTGGCATTAGCCACTTCCAGAAGACAGGATACTGGGCAAAACGGACCATTGGACTGACCCAACATGGCTGTTTTTATTTAATATTTGCACAAAGTAATGCAGTTTACCTGTACAAAGACATGTTCCACAGAATACTCAAATCTTCTTGGCATTCTACTGGGCACACACATTAACAAAAACCCACATATGATTTAAACAACAAAAGAGTTTGTCAAGTTAATAATTAAATCCACAAGTTCAGCCTGAAATATTCTTTAACAAAAAACAAACTAGGAAAGACCACAGTTCTGAAGAATTAACATGGGTGTAATTGACAACTACATATGGAAACAGACCTCAGTGTACAACGTATCTGTGACCAGCAATATATAAAAGCACACAAAATGACATGAAACATCTGAAGCACCAACCATCATTGTAAAAATGATTACTGTATTACAGTAGTATCTAAAACATGCTCATCACTGTACAGACAAAAAACAGTTCCTGCCTCAAAGATTTTACTTCTAATCAACAAACTTTTACATAAATCAGATGTTTCCCTTTGTGATCAAGGCTATGTATTGATACAATGATTTCACTATATCATACCTGAAAAGCTGTATTTAGTTTCTGAAGTTGTTCAAGGGTCACTTGCTGTTCAATCTTGCCAAAATAAAGTGTGAAAGCAAGAATTATACATATGTATTAGAGCCACACCTGCATTGATTTTTGCACTGGATAATTCAGACACACAAGTCACTCATCAGCATGCAAGACAATACACAACATATATGAAGCCTGAGAGTGCTCACACCGAAAAGGGAATAGAGAGGACAGGGAAAGAAGAGGATCTTGACTAATGAGCAAGTTAAACCAACTTCTTTCTCCTCAGATTGTTGCATCAGTGCAAAGAAAATCCCCATTGTACATTCTCTAAACCAGGGGTCTCAAACACATGCTCCGTTGGCCGCATGCAGCCCCTAAAGCTATTTACTGTGGCCTGCAGTGACATGACCATTATTGATATTTTCAATATCGTTGTATGGAAAGGTTTCAGTGGTGCGGCCCTCAGGCTACCATATTAAGCCTCATGCGGCCCTTGTGGTGATTTGAGTTTGAGACCCCTGCTCTAAAACAAACATTCAGTCCTATACTCTCTGAAGACACAGAGGGGAGGGGAGGTTGTAGTTGACTTTAATCGGAATAGGATCAGGTTTATTCTTTGTTTTACCAAGATTACCTTTAAACTACAACTCATGACAGACTAAGGGGGCCTGATCCTATAAAATACTGGGGGCACTCAACTTCAATGGACTTTTTTTGATTTCTTCTGAGGCCAAACACTTACTTGGAATTCTTAGAATGTCACTCCATGAGACCCTCAAATATCAAATGTATTTTAATGTATTCTACAACAACAAAGTACATCCATCTATTCTTTTCCCTGAATTTCTCTCAGTCTGAGAGGTGACATTTATTGTAACTGTTTTAGGTGTTACTTATTCAGCAGAATCAGTCAGTTCTTTCAAATAGTTACTGAGATGCATTCATCAATAATTACTGAATAAAGAATATGTCTTTTGAATTTGTACTCTATGGAGACACTGCAACTGAGGGATTGATCTTGACTCAGGAGTTTGGTCAGCCATCTTGATGGAAACCTGGTGAGGATTTTACCTTATGCTGAGTTAAATTTTAGTGACTAGAAAGTGTTTAATATTTATTTCTCTTGTAACCATGTCTGACTTTTTTCCTTGTACATGTAGTTACTTAAAACTACTCTCTTTGGAATTCAATGAGCTTTTTTTATTTTTAATCTAAACCAATCCAGTGCTGTGTTTGAACTGAACTGATTGGAAATTCCCATTAAAGTAATAAACTGTTAGATAATGACTCTTAAAAGGAGCAATGAACCTTAACATCCCTCTGATCGTCCCACGATAGGGCTGGCCTTTTCAGAACACCTGTTTCTAGGGATATTTGGGTGCAGAGAGAGCATGGAGTCACCTTATCAATTGTTAGCCAAGGCTGATAGAGGCCAGTCAAAATCTGCACTTTTGCAGGTGGGTTTCTGGATCCAAAGCATGGACCAGGGCTGTCCAATGCATAGACGTAGGGAGCATGCTTGCTGCTGATTTTGGGCATCCCAGCAGAGAGTTACAATAGCAGAGTTTTAAACCTCTTAAACATTACAGGATGAAAGGTGACAAGTCCTTGCCAGTTTGGACTGCACCCCAGAATCTGACACTTACCCTACTAGTTTTCCTTTTCTTGAGCAAAATGCTGCAGGCCTTTGCCTTGGTCTGTGAAAAAGCCACACCCCTGAGTGGCATAGTTAAGCCAACCTAAGTCCCTGGATACACAACACTAGGTCTATGGCAGAATTCTGCCATTGGACTAGTAACCACTTCTCAGGGAGACCTTATTTATGTCAATGGAAGAACCTCTCCTTTCACCATAGGCAGTGTTCACACTGAAATACTGTAGTTGCACTGCTCTAATGTTTCAAGTGTAGAGAAGCCTTTAATCAGCCCAAAGTTCCAGTGATCGATATTCCACCCCAACTAGCCACATTCCTTTTTAGATCAGTGAATTAGAGGGTTGGTGCAGCCGAGTATTAGAGCTGTCATCCTCCCAAACCTACAATTAGTAAGGGGAGTCATTTTAGACATGATACTCTTGCAAGGCCTCCAGGCTTATAGTCTTGATTACAGGAGTGCATGCAGGAGTTCTCTGACCTGAGCAGCAAGTCTCAGGCTGGACGCCATAGAACTGAAGGGATGCTTTTTGTATGGGTGGTTACTTTTTTTCCCCCTGTTCTTTCTTGTAAATTTGGGTTATGCATCAGATCAGCCTAGTGCAGAGCTAGCATCCAGGACTTTTAGATACTCTAATTGGTCAGAGACACAGATGAATTTTCAGCTGGACTGCATCTGAGCATACAACCATGCTACCATGCAGGGAGTTACCCATACAACAATGCATCAAAAGGTAAGCATATTCCTAAACAGGTTTGTTTGTTTTTTAAACACACATTATGTTGCAAAATTCTCCTTAAGAATTACATCTGCACTAAAAAAAGGGTTCTGTGCTGTAGAAAACCCTATTCCCAAAGGGGCATACCAGAGAGGAGACAAACTAGGGAGTATTGATGATACCTTTCCTTTCCTCAGACTCTTGGCAGAGTTAGTGTGATGCTGAAAACTTTCATGTTCCAATATATTCTCCGTAAGTCCTATTGAGTGACTCCTCTGCTGCCCTTTCAGTAACTCTTTCACCAGCCATTCTGGAAGCCAAGGGCTCTCCTCTTCTGCTTCTTCTGAAAAGTTGCCAAGGGAAACTGGAGAAACAGCTTGCAACCTGGAGCCTCCCAGTGAAGTCTGGGCACGTCGAAATGAAGGCTTTGCAGCAGTTGTTGACACCTTTAGTTCACTCAGAATGCTGCCAGAACAAACACCAGAAGAGAGTTATGTATGGCATGATGTCAGAATGCTCAAACTCTTATGCTTTTATACAGTGCTTTTCCATCTTTAAATCTCAAGTCACTTTACAGAGAGGGATAAGCTTTACTGTTCTTCTTAAAGATGGAGAAATGGTGCTCCTGAAAGGTGAAATGGCTTGCTCACTCCAAATATGGAGCTGGTAGCAGATCCAGGAATAGAAAGCAGGTTGCTTGACTCCTATGAACCTACTGACTTGAGCATGCTACCCCACTAAACTAAGGGAAGTTTCACTAGCTAGTCCATTCTCCTACTTCTCACTGCTGACAAATGGGAAAAAGCAATGAATGACAGCAGAAAAAAGCTAGAGCAGACCATAAAGTTTGAGGAGGCACTGGCGAGGCAGCCACTATTACCATCTCTGTCCCCCACTCCACCCCAGTTTGGATATTAGACACTAGTGAGATTGTGGATTCTCCTTAGAAGTTTCTGAAACTATTCTACAGCAATTTAAATCTATGTGATCTGGGTCTGGGCCTGATCCTGCAGAAGTCCCAATAACAGCAACAGAACTGGGTCCTCTGTGTGTTTGTTGAATCTTGCCTCATCTGCAGCTCTGAAAAGCATAGACAGCTTTTCTAGATGAAAGTGAATCTGGTTTTTGCATGGAACATGGAAGCCAAGAAGAGTCTTTGTCACATAATGATGATGTTCATGTTGCTACATTAGACAAGGCAGTCTGTCACACCAGCCTAAAAGAGCAAGAGCCCTTGGTATACAGGATCTCCATCATACCTCCATAATATATTTTCAATCAAATATTATTGAAAATTATTCCTGAGTGGCTCAGGCCCTTCTGACCTGCTTATATTTCCCAAGACATAAAACGTAATAAAATAAGCACAAATGCTCACACAAGAGGAACTTACATTTGGCCAAACACTAGTGAGTCTTGTTTGCTGTGAATCGTGCCTGTGAATACACCTGCGAAGGTATATAATAGAGCACCAATCCACATAGCAGGCTGCTTTTTTAGGTCATCTAGGAGATTGTGCTGCACGGGAATGCCAGTTTGTAAACTTCAGGTGTGGGTTTGAAGATGCAAGAGGATGGCCTCATTTGTGCACTCACAAGATTTCCTGTTATGATTTACTGAAAAAAGAGCGAGTGTAATTCCTCCTAACACAAGAAAGGACATCACCATCAGCTGTAGACTGCTCACAACAACCACTTTGTCAGGATCAAGGAGTCACCACCAAAATAACTTGTCAGGGAATGCAGGCCTCAATCTATTGAACACCTAACTGCACGCACAGATTGTTGGCACTCTGATTAAATGACAAAGTCTTGCTTGTGACTACTATCATTCTCGGTTCTTCATAGTGTGCCAGCTTCCTGATCTGGATGGGAAGCAAGATTAGTACTACCTGAAACAGTGAAGTACATTCACTTAACTTCCATTTCTCTTTCTGGTGGGTAATTCCACAATGCAGTGCATCAATCCCATGATGTAATGCTCCATATGTAACAAAAAAAGTGTTCTGGGCCTGCATGCTACACTCCCAACTCCATACTCTGCAACAGAGTAATGTTATATCCCCAGGATGTTTCAGAGCTGTATTTATAGCCTGAAAGGTGTAGATAACAGGCCCTTTATTGCCTACAACCATTTATTTCTGGCAGATTATGAAGCTCTTGCACCCACCATATTTGTGAACTGTCCAACAGCTCAGGCCAAGGATGAAGTGAGGATGGCAATCATGACCCAGGATGACAAACGAATTCTGGCCAAACTCTTATTATCCAGTGTCAATAAATCTTTCGTTTTGGTCAAACTGACAGAAAGGGAAACCTAAGAGATGTCAGTCTCTGAAGGCTGGGTATGACATCTGGAAAAGAATGCTAATACTTTGTGAATAATGAACAGAACTCAGTCCTCATATCCTTTTGCGATACCACTTCCCAGTCTGACACCAATCTTGTCCATCTGCCAAACAATAGCAGATGTCAGGACCTTGCAGATCAGCTTTCCCAGCAGAGCTGGAAACAGTGATACAGATTCTGGGTGTATTTTAAGGCCAGCTCTATACAAAGTTACCTCAACCCAACTATGATGCTCAGGGGAGTAAAAAAAAAAAACAGCTCTGAGTGACATGGGTTAAGTCAACCTAACCCTGGTGTAGAGAACACAAAGCATATGGAAAAAATCATCTGTTGACCCAGCTATCACCTCTCGGGGAAGTGAATTAATTACAGCAGTGAGAAAAGCTCCTCTAGTCACTATAGTTAGCATCTACACTGAAGCCCTACAACTGTGCAGCTGCAGCCACATCACTGTGCAAAGCCTTAGCATAGCTTTCTCATCTACACATACAATACCGTCCCGGAACAAAGATGCTGGCAATCACTTCAGTCAGAAATCTCAGTCTACCACCAAAGCCTAGTTTCCAGCATACAGCTCTGCCTCAAGCTGATCAAACTTAGCAAATCCTCGTGCCGCTCACACAACCACCTCTGCCACAAGCTGGTGGTAGATTTTTGTTACATGACCACTATAATTTCCTCCAAGACTAAAACTTTTGCTCAAAAGCTTTAAAAAAACAAAAACACTCCCCCAACCCTGAAAAGACTGTGCAACAGCACCATCTGGTGCCTGTTTAACAACAGTGGTAGTACCTCATGATCCCAAGAAAGATCAGGGCCTTGCACTCAGCACTGTACAAACACAGTAAGAGACAGTCCCTGCCCTCAAGAGCTTGAGTGGGAGGCGTAACAAAGGCCTAGAAGGGTGAGGTGATTTTCACCAAGTCATGCAGCATAGCAACTGCAGAGCCCGGACGATCTCCCATGTTCCACATAGTTTGCACTATAGTAATTTAGTCTCAAGATGACAAGTTGGGTTGTGACAAAGTGGAGAGATTCTCAGGGTTTTTTCTGAGGGCTGTGTCCTTAACTCAGTTTCCCGTATTACTTTTGTACTTCAGTGATAGGACCAGGGTGTGTGATCGCTGCACAGACCATCCAGAGGGCAGCTGGGCCTTTTCCCCAACCACACAATATGCAGACAACAGTCAAGATGTCTCAGCCTTGAGTCAACCAGCTTTGACAGGTTGAGGTAGGTGGAAAAAAGGATGGGTGGATACCTTGCTTAGAAAAGAGAAAAAAGACTTGGGAGAGGCAAGAGGCAAAGTCTTTCAATGCTACGATCCCGAGAACTAATAAACCCCTCTGACTTCTACGCTGGCTGTGAATCACTCCTGACTGCAAGGTGGAGTGTGTGGCCCCTTTAGCACATAAGAACTCATCAGGCATCCCATGCAGGGAGACCTATGACAGAGAGCTCAGATGGAGCAAGAGTACCAAATGCTTCAAGGTTACATTCAGAAGGTGGCTGCACTGGTCCAAATGGGACCTGAGAGAAGATGCCAAGCACTAGAGCCTGAGGGGTTCCAGAGGACTGTGCCTGTGGGACTCTCTACAGTTAGCTCCAGTTACAGAAATTGAACCTTCTCACTGCCTCAAAAGCAGGGCTGTCCCTGGGGGGGCCTGGGCGAATCACCTTCTGCAGGGCTCCCATTCACCTCCCCTTCCCCCCCCCCCGGGCACTGGGGGCCAGGGCTGGCCAGCCCAACCACTGGCCATCCCATGCCAGGGACCAGGCAAGCCAGCCAAAAGTGGCGGAACAGGAGTGCAGGGTCTGGTTTCTCAGTCGCCCTTAAGCCAGTGGTTGTTAAACCTTTTCCCTCAGGACCTAGCTATGGACCCATCTGCTGTGTGGCAGCCCTCCACTGAAAAAAAAAAAAAAAAGCAGCCACCGCCAGAAAATTGAACAGTGACCATGGCTGGCGGGGGGGAGGGGGTGGCAATCCCTCATGGCTTTCATCCTTTCTCTTGAGGCTTCTATTGCATCTTCAAAATCTACATGTGTAATTTGAGATCACCAACATGGAACATGCAGAGGGTGATTCCACATGCCATACTCCTGTCTCAGATCAGGAAGCATGTAAAATCTCTAAAATTACATATAGTACCCTGGAGTGTGTCGGGGGGAGCTCCTTGCAAATGGTGGGGTGACTTGGGAGAGAAATGAGATGGAAATGCTGAGACAGAGGAAGGAGAAGAGAGCCAATGCCAGACTGGAAAGAAAGATCCTGGAAGATCCTGTCTGCTGCTGAGCCTGTCCAAGTCCATCCAGGTCCTGGTCCCTTCTCCACTGCCAAATCCCAGGAACTGAAGCAGCCTCTCTGGGTTCCACTTTCACCTCTGCTCTTCTCTGCTCCCTGAGTCTGCATGAGTTTTCATGAACACACAATTGTCCACAATATTGTGATTGAAGGGGTGCTAGCCTTCTCTGCTTGGTCTGGTGACCACTGGCAGTGTGCATAAGGCAGCAACACAATGGGGCTATCCACTCCCCCCTTCAGATTAGGGCCTTGTTACAACTTCTCCTTCCAGCAGATCCATTCCTGAGTTGGATTTTATTCTGTTACTTAGGCTTTCTAATTGTAGAAAAAATACCATACTTTGTAACACAGGCTCCTACTCGAACAGTTTGCTTTTCTCTTCTCTTTTTAATTATCGGTTAAAAAAATCTCTGGAGTTTTTATTAAAATCTACAAGTTCTAACTTTTGTTGCAAGCAAGGGAATTCTCAACCCACTGAAAAAAGAGGCAAGTCCTAATTTGCAAAAATAACTGCAATCCCCATATCCCAGAAATGGTGGAATAAGATGGTGTTCACAGTTTTTTCTTTTCTTCATTGGGTCTACTGACAAAACAACACAAAGGTTGCTTGCCAGTGACCTCAATCCTTCTCACATGAATGAGAGAAGCCCAAAGAGATACTGACACAGCGAGGAGGCATAGAGGTTGTTCAACAATCAGCACCTCACTGTTAGTCCTAATGACTCACCTTTGTTGCAATGCTGATCTACTACTGCCTTAAGCAACTTTCACCCCAAGCCACTCCTCTGGCCTCACAGTAGAGCCAGCCCTGTGAACCAGGCTGCCACTTTTGGCCGGCTTGCCCAGTCCCTGGTGTGTGGGGGAGAGCAGTGGTGCAGCTCCACAGGGCCCCCCAAAGCACAAGGCCCTGGACAGCTGCCCCTCGTGACCTGCCCTAGGGATGGCCCTGCTAGAAAGAGTCATGCTTGTATCTTCAAGGGCATGTGGAAACTGAAAGCTTTTGGCTGCAACTGTTTCCAAAGCAGCCTCAGATCTAACCAGTCCCCTACACTGCAAGACTTTGTCACAAATAGCAACTACACTCTGGAATGCCGTGACAATCCTTGCCCTTATTCTGATTTATTTCCAAAACATATTAACATTCTCAGTCTCATCTGGTCTGGGACACATCCATCTATCCCTTACCCAGTCCTCAGTGAGAAAGACACACTGGGTAGTCCATCCCAGGGCACAGGCAGAGCTGGATTTGATGAACAGAGTTGGGAATTGAAAACATAATGAAGATTCTGCAGCCGACAGCAGGGACTTTGTAGCAGCAGGAGCACTGTGTTGCAGATGCCACCATGCTGTGACACAAAAATCATTGCAAGCCACTGGTCTACAGCAGCATCTCTCAACTGGTGCTCTAGGGACATACAGAAGGTGTTCCATGACTGACCCCAGCCCCTCCCATTCAGGCAGAGGGGCTAAGCAGGGAAAGGGCAAGGAACAAAGCTGTGAACTGTGGTGTCCCTAAGACAGGGGTCATCAAGGCTCCCCAACTGACCCCACTCCCCCAGCACTGCATGGCCTGGGGCAACAAGAGCCATGTGCTGTGGTTCCAGGCCCCCACTGGCCATACTTCCCCGCTGGGGAGTGCAGCCAGCAGGGACAAAGAAGTTGTGGTGCACTGGGCTTTTGGCCCCTGCTGGCCCCAACCCCTGCTGGGCAGGGCTAGAGCAGAGCAGGGAGGGTCAGCCTGCCCAGAGCTGTTACTGCCAGAGGGGGCAGGAGCCAGCCCCGGGCTGAGAACCAGAAGCCACCTGCTGGCGGGGGCACAAGCCGGCCTCAGCCGGGAACCGGAGACCTGGCCCTACCCCTTTTGGCCCTGCTCTCAGCACCTGCTGAGAGCGCGTGTAAGCAGGGCTGGTACAGGTGCCAGCAAAACAATGATTACCCCTGGCCTAGGAGATTTAAAACACCACGGCCCTAGCATAGCTTCCAGGTACATGCTGGCATCCACCACTGCTACCTTGCTGTTTTGCTGCAGCTGGAACATTTTAAATTTCCTATTACTATTACTTCCAGCATCAAAATCACTTGGACATAACTTCCGTAGTAAGATTTTCTTCGATGAACCTTACTCCAAAAATATCTTTGTTTGAACATGCAGGCCTGAAATTCCCATTATCACTTGAGTAACATTTTCAGTCTTAAGTTGTGTGCATTATCATTATGTATCTTTTTTTTTTATAAATAAATGTATGTTATATTCATAAAACTGTATTCAGTCATTTTCACGAGAATATATAGTATGCAGATATTATGAACATTACAGCTGGTATAAACTGGCTTTTTCAGGAAAGTTTTTATCAGGTGTTCCATGTAAAGGTGTTCCCTGGACCACTAAAGGCTGAGAAACGATGGTTTACTGTATGTCACCTTACCAACCCCTTTAGCACTGAATGGGAGGAATGACCAGCTGGAACTGAGGCACGTGCAGAGTGATTGGTGTAGGAAAGTCACCACCTCAGATTGAAAATAATCACCATACTTGGTCCCATTATTCTCCTCCCGTGTTGGAAGATCACTGCCAGCACCACCAGTTTAATTTATGTCCCAGGTTTGAAACAAACTGACAAGATCAGGGAAATCCAAGGGCTCATGAAACATGCAGTTGCTTCATCCCCACACGACCTTCTCAAAAAACTTTTCCCCAAGATGGGAAATTAGATGCAGGTTGTTAAGTCAATATTGCCAATGTTAAGAGACAGCTTTATGAGTGCAGACCTCATCAGAACTGTTTTTAAAACACCTGGAAGCATCCCCTTACAAAATTTCCAGAGGAGTAGCTGTGTTAATCTCTGTACAGCAAAAATGACGAGAATCCTGTGGCACCTTAAAGACTAACAGATTTCTTCGGGCATAAGCTGATAATGCATCTGAGGAAGATGGGTTGGAGCCCATGAAAGCTTATGCCTGATGAAATCTGTTAGTCTTTAAGGTACCACAGGACTCTCATTGTTTCTCCTTTTATAAAAGCTGATGCTGCCAAATGTCAGTTATTGGCTCAGCTGCACTTTTGGCCCCCTTTACTCCCTGTTGAGTGGACCTCTCTGCAGACAAGTTTTGCTTCCTTCACCCTGTTTAGAAAGGACCACAATGGTCCTACCATACTCAGACTGCATCTTTAGGCTTCAGGCCTCCTGCTTACCAACTGGGAGAAAATGACAGACCCAACTTTGTCTGCATATTAGCCCTTTCCCTAGAGGAGCCTGTGACCAGTGGCCAATTAATACAACTCCAAAACAACTTCTTTGAAACAAAGTATTATTCAACCAACGGTACATAGCATGTAGAGCAAAAAACCTTTGTTGCCTGGGTCTCACCTAAACTTTTATTCTTTCCTTCAAACTTTTGAGTAAGTTCCACTCAGCCCAGACCTCCTGCACTTGGCCAGAGAGAGGTGGACAGCCCCTACAGTGTTCCCCAACTGTCTCTGTCAGTCAGACCCACCTCCAGCAACTGTTGCCAATCTATCCTTATATCGGCTTTTTAAACTGTACTGCACTTCTCAGCCAGTAGGCGGTGAGGTGTGTTTGACAAAATTCACCATCAGCCTCGCAAGGCATTAAAAGATCTTAATATTAGCACAGATCTGACACATTTCTTTGGAAACCAAGTTCTGCAGCCAGACCCTGTCCGCTAGAGAAGTGCGAGCTGCTAGAAGTAGCCCTACAACATGCCATGAATAAAGCAGGCACAACAACCCACTTCCTCTCCCTGGGGCCTTCAATCCTACGCTCAAGCCTGGAAGAATAAACTTTGCTAGCCTGGCTCTGGCTGCATCCAAGCGAGCAGGTGTTTCCCACCTGTTTCCATAAAGACTGCTTTTCTAGAGATGCCTTGTCTCTGTCAGTGCTTCATTTCCTGTTAGTCTCCCATTAAAAGCTTCTCTTGATTTAATTCCATAGACTCAGCCAGGATATTTTATCAAACAAGCAAACTAAGGTGCCCCTACAAGTCCCTCATTCACCACAACAAACTAAAGCATTTGTGAACCAAAGTCACCCCTGGCAGTAATAATCAAACCAGACTTGGGACCACAACACAAGCTGTAGCCTGAAGCACACCAAGATCCATGGCAAGCCATGACAACCTTGTGCACTTGACACTGAACAAGCCGTGACAAGCTTGTGCATGGTGCAATAGGTCAGTGTTTCCCAACCGGTGTGCCATGGCACTTAGGTGTGGTCAGGCCTCAGCAGGTGTGCCACAAAATTTTTTGAAAAACTACTCAAAGAGCTCTGGATTGGCTCATTGGCTCATAAACATTCATGAGTTTATTTGGAAACTATACAGTGAGGTGCCTCAAATTAATTAAAGGTAGCAAGGTGTGCCATCGCAAAGAAAATGTTGGAAACCACTACAACAGATGCACGGCAACCGTAACTCCATGTGCACTGTGTACCGGATCCACAGCAACCCGTGACCCCCCCCCCAGTGCTCTGCGTATCTGACCCACAGCAACCCGTGACCCCCCCCCACTGCACCATGTATCTGACCCATAGCAACCTGTAACCCCCCCATGTGCTGCATATCTGACCCACAGCAACCCATGACCCCCCCCAGTGCACCATGTATCTGACCCACAGCAACCCG
>ML681992.1:22570516-22613096 GCA_007922195.1 Podocnemis expansa
CCCCCGTGTGCTGCATATCTGACCCACAGCAACCCGTGACCCCCCCGTGTGCTGCGTATCTGACCCACAGCAACCCGTGACCCCGCCCAGTGCACCATGTATCTGACCCACAGCAACCTGTAACCCCCCCGTGTGCTGCATATCTGACCCACAGCAACCCGTGACCCCCCCGCGCGCTGCGTATCTGACCCACAGCAACCCGTGACCCCCTGTATGCCGCATATCTGACCCATCGTGACCTGTGACCGCTTGTGCATCATGTATCTGACCCCTAGCAACCTGTGACTCACTTGTGCACAGTGTATCCCACAGCAACCCATGTCACCGTGCACCGGGCTGGGCTTTAGAGCAAATACAGCAGCAGAAAAAGGGAGGAAAGTCAATAACTGCTGACAATAGCTAAGGCCAACAAAAGACTTAAAAAGACCCCAAAGCGTGGTTGCAGCCCCCGTGTTTATGGCCGTGCTTCCTCTGCTCGGCCCCCGAGCCGCGGGGGTCCGACACTGCGTCCTGGGGGAGCCTCCGACAGAAGCTTCCCGGTGCCAGCGAGAAACCAGTTCCCGGGCTGCAGCCCCCCGGCCCGCTGGGAGGGACGCGACGCCCCTCAGCCGCCTGGCTCGGCCTGGGACGCTGGGGGGCGGGAAGGGGGCTGGGGGGCCCCTAGGGCTCCGTCTGGCCAGCACGAGGGGCAGCTCCCGGGGCCGCCTCACCTGCTCAGGGGGCGCGTCTCCAGCTTCCCCGAGGCAGAGCGCGGCCGCCCCGCTTTGCTGAGAGCCATGGCTGCAAGCCAGACCCGCCCCGCAGGGGAGGAGCCGTGCACACCTCGCACCGGGGCTTGCAGGTTGCAGCGCGAGCCCGGCTTGGGGAGGCGCTGACTGCATGGTGCACGGGGCAGCGCGTGCAGCGGGCGCCTCTCCGGGGCTGCTGCCCGCCCCACCAAGGAGTGGATGGTGGGGGGTAGTGAGAGAAACTAGACTGTCACCACCAGCCCAGATTTGAGGAGTGTAGAAAGAAGGGGTCTCAAACACACGGCCCGTGGGTTGCATGTGGCCCTGAAAGCTTTTTCCTGCAGCCTGCAACATCCTTACCAATATTTGCAACATCCTTGTATGAAACAGTTTCAGCGGAGCGGCCCTCATGCATTCTGGTTCGAGTCCTCATGTGGCCCTCGTGGTGCTTTGAGACCCCTGTTTTGAAGTGTGGCAACCCACAGGCTGTCCCCACTCAGTGACATTTGGTCACTTCTTGTAATAATCAACCCACCTTGTCCATCCCTAGGAAGCTTACTGTTACAGGCAGGAAAATGCCTCTATCTTGATTAACACTAGGGTAAATCATTTTAACTCTCTCCAGCCTAGTTAGGGCAAGAGAAGACGGCAAAAGAGTTGGTACTAGACTAGTCACACCTGCTTTTGATCTCACTTTGCCAGGTTTTGCAAAGAAGCAGGGTTTTAGGGGTGATTCTAGCAAGTACGCTCAACTGGACATTAGCAACAATGATAGAGATGGTGAGATTTTGCTGATAAAGCAATCTCACCCTCCGCAAAAGTACTCCCAGTTCCAGGGCGGGCATTGGGGATTGTGGGCCCCCCACAGCAGAGTGACACTGGAGCAGACAAGTGACATCATCAGGGGAGCACCACAGCGCAGTCCCTCTTTGGTGCCCCTCAAATGCCAGCACCCCCCTGCAACATGGGCTGCTTACTGCATAGCACTGGCCCTACCCAGTTCAGGGAAACAGTGTGAAAAGCAAAAACCATTAAAAATCTTGCAATGTAAAACAATCAGACAGGATGGGAGCTCCAAAAGCATATTGGCACCTAGATCCTGATTTAGCACCTAACTCTCAGGTTTAGACACTTAAATCTCAGTAGTAGATTCCACTGTGGTCCACAAAACTCCTGCTGAACTCACTCAGAGTAAGTTTTTGCAATAAAACTCCCCTCGGTGCTTATGCTTCCAGGTGTCCAGCCAGAAACCATCCCCCACAGGCGGATACGTGGCATGGAAGGGTCCCTCAATTTCTTCTTTTGAAGTTGTTCCACTTTAATTACATAACTGAACATTTAAATATTATTTTGGACCACTATTAGTTGTAAGTGATTCTACAGCACTGTTGTTATGGGCCAAGCATGCCCTTGTGAGGTATTAAAGCCCTGTTCAAATCCCATTTTCTTATCAGATGGGGTAGGATTCTACCACATCCCAGGTAAACAGGAAATCACTGAGCTAGAAGTTAGAAGGGAGGATCTGGTCTCACTTCTGTTTTGTGTGAGCTTGCCTGAGGTCACCAGCAGCCTCCGAGAACATCTACTGGATGCAGTCCCACATACAACTTGGATAGCTGAATGCATGTCTTCCAGCAGTTCATGAATTACCAGCAGAGACAGGTGCCTGCCTCTGGGAGCATGGCTTCTAGCACATGCCCCTATCACCAGCATCTCCCACTGGCCAGCTTGGCAGCTGTCTGCCTAGCCAGCATCTGTTAGCTTTGTGGACCACAGTCTAAAACAAGTGTGGCCAAACTGCAGCTCGCAAGCTGCATGTGGCTCTTGGAAAGAAAAGTGCAGCTCACAGAAGAGCATGGTGGGGAGAAGCGCGGCATGGTCAGAGATGGCGGGGAGAAGCGCAGCATGGGTGTGGGCAGCAGGGAGAAGTGCAGCATGGTCAGAGACAGTGGGGAAGCAGCAGCATGGTCGGGGTTGGCGGGAAGAAGCATGGCATGGTCGGAGTTGATGGGGAAGTGGCGACATGGTCAGGGATTGTGGGGAGAAGCGCAGCATGGTCGGGGCGATGGGGAAAGTGGCGGCATGGTCCGGGACAATGGGGAGAAGTGCGGCATGGTCAGAGACAGTGGGGAAGTGATGACATGGACAAGGATGGTGGGGAGAAGCGCAGCATGGTGGGGATGGCAGGGAAGTGGTGGCATTTTTACTGTAGGCCTAGTTTTCATGGTACCCTTAAGTAATTATTAGAATCTGACAGTAGAAGGACGAATATTTGCCCTTTTTTTATGATAAAGTGTGCAATGAATATTAAACCTAGTAATTTTGGAGTAGGTAGAAGTATATGGCTATATGCCTCAGTGCGGCTCATCAATAATCAGCTTGTGTGGCTGTTGAGTTCCCTAAGTTTGGCCACCCCGGGTCTAAAAGATTACTTAGAACAGAGGTCTCAAACTCAAATCACCACGAGGGCCACATGATTACATTAGGCTAAGGGCCGCACCTGCATGAGGACTGGTACGGTAGCCCAAGGGCCGCACCACTAAAACCTTTTCGTACAACAGTATTGCAAATATAGATAGCAACAGTGTCACTGCAGGCTGCAAGAAATAACTTTATGGGCTGCATGCATCCTTCAGGCTGCGAGTTGGAGATCCCTGCCTTTGAATCTACTGTAAATCATTATATAAGATACTTATGCACTTTACTGTGGTTTTGTGAAAGTTGTTCCTGTGATTTGCAAGGCACATAAAAGATAGGCTCAGTATTACCATATGTAAATCCCTTTGTGAATCCTACCTGTAATATCTTATTACATGAGTAAAGATAACAAAATCAATCAAAACTACTCATTGAATATAACAGTGGCAGAATCAGAGCCCATATGGGTAGAATATTTAAGAAGTCGAATGATCTGACACAGTTCAACAATTGCTCATCAAAACCCATAGAGAGAAGGAGTGTCAGTATTTTTCCATTTGTGTTTTTATTAATATGTTAGGAGTATCCATAGCTCTGTGTTTCAGTTACTGTACTTCCCTCCAGAGAACATCCTTTGAAGTTATGGGTAACGCTACATATTTGTCTATGCCATGATTATCACGAGAGAGACGAGATAGATGAAGTAAATATCTTTTTTAATTGTTGGTGCAAGGTACAAGCTTTTGAGCTTCACAAAGTTCTTCAGGTCCAGGGAATAGGGTCTAAGACAGTTGTTCCAAACCCTCTTGGCTCAACGGCCACAGATATCATTTTTACAAGTTACAACCCTCAAGGGCCACCAGTTTCCTCCAACAAGCCACTGTCCCCTGTAGCTAGATGGAAGGAGTTCAGCAAAGAGGCTGCTTTTTTGGTGCTCTCCCATTTCCCTGGCTGCAAAAGGGAAACCAAATGCAACCTGTAGCCCTGTGTGCTACAGCTGGATCCCAAGGCAGTGGCATCTTTCTGAAGCCAGGGAGATGAGAGATCAGTGCTCCCCACCCTCTGGCTCCAGCAAGGACTGCAGTACCGATGGATCCAGGCAGAGCACTTTACTGTGTTCCCTGCTACAGCTGGGGTGGGGGTGATCACTGATCTCCCACCCCCTTCACTGTAGAAAGGAGCCTGCGCATGTCTTGTAGCCCTGTGACTCTGCCTGGGTCCTTAGGGAGTAACTCCCCTTCTGCAGCCAGCAGGAGAGCAGCAGCGGGCGACTCTGAAAGCCCTTGTGGGCCACAGGTCGGGAACCACTGGTCTAAGCTAAATACAGCTTGGGATATATTGTAGGAGACCACTAAAAATGAAATTGGTAATGGGGCATTAGATTGTTAAGCATATTCATCGTAATATCTTTCATGGCATTAACAGCGTGACTTGTCTTTTCCCTCTACACCCCACATCATAGAAGCATCAGAGTGAAATCCTGGGAAATTTGCCATTGATACCACAAAGAAACAGCCCATTAGTAGTGAGTCCTTTTGACCCGTCAGTTAGCTGGCAGATGAGAGACGATAGACTTGGGGACCTGCTGCTCTTGAGTGAGGGTAAACATACCCTCTCAAAGGCGGGATTACTTGAAGGATGGCTTACAAGCTGGCTGATTACTGAGAATAATCAGTATTGGCCATTTGGTCTGTCAGTGGTAGGATGTCGTGCAGCCCAGGCAAGGCTGCAGTTGGCCATGGGAGAAATATCTAAAAACCAGAAGATCAGCCCTAATGCTGAATTTTCAGTCTGAGGAGTGAATTTTGGGGGTGGGAGATGTAATTTTGTTTACCCATACAAAGCAACAATTATCATTAGAGTCATGACATCTTTCACTGACACCATCCTTAGAGGATCTTCTGAGCCAGGAATAAATGTTTGTCTAGAATTTATGGTACAGAGATGACAAAGCAGAAAACCCTTTTAACATTCCATAGCTCTTGAAGGCAGCATGCTGACTGATGAGAGCACAACAGCCTTTATTATTTGAAAGCAGGGATTTGCAAATTATTCATCACACATGCACAGTGCACAAAGACATCATGGGTTACAATTACACCACTCATTCAGCACCAGCCAGATACTGGAGCACTTTCTCTTTTTGGATTGTTGGTTATCATTTGCATTCAGATAGTTTGTCTTCTGGGGTCTTTGAGGGTGAAGTCCTTCCAATTTTTTCCCTCTGGGTCCAATTAACTGTGTTAAGAAAATGCTGAAGAATTGCTCTCTCTGCCAATACAATTTTAAAAACAAAGGAGTTACTTTGAATCTCAAACTGTGAAATGAAATAAATTCCATGAATGATGAACATTGGGATAGGCTATTTTATATAAGAATCTCATTTTTCAACCCACTATTTTTACAGGAGCACAAACAATTCTCCCCTACATATTTGCACGCAGAGTGTTTGGTTTTTTTTTCTTGTATTTCCCTCCTTAGGGACAAGGGGATCAGAGTTCACCCACCCTGCAGGAAAAAGAGAGAAACCATTTCTCTACCTTTCCAAAAAGTGTGAGGAGTACAGTCTTCAGAAAGTTTCGTAACTTGTGTTTCACCAGTGACGCATGATCATTTACACACGATGGATTTAATTGATCTCAGCATAGTACCCTACCTTGCTTTGGAGCTCTTTCAATGTACTTGTTAACTTGTTCTGGATCCAGAGAATTTAAAATTGATATGATATTGAAATATTCTTTCCCAAAATCTCTTTGGTATGTTGTCAGCTGTTTAGTGTTTTCTTGGTTCTGGATGTGAGCAAATGTCACAGTCGGAACTGTGAAGGTAAGACAGATAGGAACATTTGAGTGAAACCAACCATGACCCTACTGTCCTCCCCTTTGTCTTTCCCCTCTCCTCTCCATCCCTGTATTGCAGGCTCCTCCTGTTCTTCTCATTTTAATTGAGGCCTTTTTCCTTCAGCAGAATTGGTCCCTCCATGCAGAATCAGAACCTTAGGAGAATAAGTATGGACCTTAAGGAACGGGATGCCTTATCTTTATAGTAAAGCACCGTTAATGTTTGTGACAGTATATAAATAACAACAAATGCTCTGGATAGTTAGCTTGGGGTAGTGTTTGTTTGGAATCCAATCTACAACCAGTTTTAGCTACCAGTACTTTGAATTTCCTCTCAGTCAGGCTTCAGTCAAGTGATGGTTCTGATACATACTCATCCTTCTGGACTTCTCTGCAGTATTTGATACCACTGATCAACAAATATTCCTGTGCCTCCTCGAGGAGCTGCAGCAGGGAACTGAAATGCCTTAAACTGGCTCAGGTGCATATTTTCAGACGTACCCCAAAGACTTATTATGGGTAACTGTACCTCCCTCTCTAGAGCCCTCAATCTGTTGAGTCCCTGGGGTTTAGCCTCTCCTCATATTATTTCAGCAATGATATGAAGCCCTTGAGGGAGATAGTGAGAAAATACAGGCTGAAGTGTCAGCCGGACACAGATGGTATCTGTAACAGGAAGAATGGCTCAGGCATGAACTGCAGCTCAACTGATGCAGGGTCAGTTCCTGGCACAGCTATAGACTTCTTGTGTGACTTTAGGCAAATCATTTAATTTATCCTGTGCCTCCATTCCCCATCTGCAAAATGGGGGCAGATGCTTCCCAACGTAACAGGAGTGTTGAGAGGATAAAACCCATTAATGAGTGAAAGGTGCATTAACACAGTAGTGAAGGTCATATATGTACCTAGAAAGACACCTATATCTTCTTTAAACAGCACCATGTTCTGACTTTTTAAATGCCTTGCTGAAAAATCAACACCTGGATAAACAGAAGCTCCACAGAAGCTATGGTGGCAAATGTTGCCTGGAAGATGCACTAATTGTGTACTTCTGAATAGGCTGGCCCTGACTGTTCATTGGTTGGCTTTGACTAATCCAATTGGACCTGGCCTGCTCTGGGCCTCTCCTTTGCTGGATGAGGGACTACATCACTGTGTCCTCATTCTTAGCAAGCTTTCCAGTGCAAGATGTCAGCAGCCCAGGTTCTCCCAACCTGAGATATCTGTGCAAATCAAATACTGGTGCACAGAGCTCTTGCAGTGGGATTTGCAAGAGCACTCTGCTGCCTTTGACTTCAGCAGCAGCAGAGATAAAACAAGTACAGAGCACATTTGAAAACTCTCCTGTACTGTGTACAATCTACATGGTACAAAACTCCCTCTGGATTCTCAAAAAGAAATACTGGTAGGCTCTTTTTACCCTGTCACAGAAAATCCTCAGACCTCATTAATCAGTTACATAGGAAGTTATGACCACAGACTACTAGAAAGCTAATTTAATTATTCGGCAGGATTTAAGAAGAATTTGATTTCACAAAAGAATGTAATGTAAAGAGCAGAAATCATGACTTTCATGAGTTCACAATATTTTACGTACTTACCAGCTCCTTTTGCTGGAATATGCCGGTTTGCATTACATCCATATTTCCAGGAAAAGTCTTTGAAGTCAAGGACGTGAGCTGGGGCCTGGTAATGACGCCTAAATTCAGTTGTTGGAGGATGTGGGATTAATTTCTTCCAGTCAGCAGGCACAGGCATAGTATCTTTCATTTGTAAACCTGGAGAAGTTAGAAAATAGTAGGTCACTAGAAATTATGGTCCAATAAAATATTTTCTCAATGAGACAAGAGGGGTGTGTGTGTGTGTGTGTGTGTGTGTGTGAGAGAGAGAGAGAGAGAGAGATTGAGAGAGAGAGAGAGAGAGAGGTTCCCAATCAAAAACCTAACATGTTTTAAGGCTAAAATGCCATCACAGTAGCTCATAGAGTTGTGGTTTGGGTGTCTCATGCTCCCATTCTCTTCTTGGACCAGGCAGCCCACCTGGACTACATCTCCCATGATACATGCTCTTCCTTCTCCACCAAGCAAGACCATGGAGCATCATGAGTGTTGTAGTTATACCAGGGAGATTGGTGTCTAGAGAAGAACAGGAGCAAAGCACGAAAGCTACAACTTGCATGAGGCACCAAGGCAGCACTTCTTTTTGGCTGAAATTTTCTACTGCAAAAACCCCTCATCTTCCAACTGACTTTATCAATCAACCAAGTTGGTGCCCACTAGAGATGAAAAGAGTTGCAAGATTGGATGTGGTGAGGGAAATAAGATTACAGTCAGACAAGCACTAACTTCCTGAGTCAACTGGTGCTTTACTTCTAAGTGTTAAGACCTGGCCAAAAATCCATTTATCTCTGTGGAAGCCTTTTCATTGATTTCTGTGGGCCCCACAGAAAGAGATTGTCAAGGGGGACAATGAGGAAGCACTGAACAGTGGAACAGGGGGTAAAGGTTCAATCAGCTGCCATCAATAAAGTGGAAACTGCCTTGTACTTTTCCCTCTAACTTACTGAGGTACTAAGAGGCTTAGCGGGACTCATATGTACACAGAAAAACACCAGAAGCCTATGAATAGGCAGAGGGAAAGGGACAAGATGGGCAGGAAGGGGTCAGTTGGCTTAAAGGGGGGACTCACACTGCCAACCCACTGCCCCAGCTTAGCTGGACAGGAATGGGTAGGACATACATGGTGCACCCTGTGGCCCCCCATTCCCTTTATGCTCCCAGATAGACTCTGCCCGAGCCACTGTGCCTCAGAGAGCCCCTGTGAGAGCCTCTGCTCTGTCCTCGACATTACCACAGCTTTGTGCCTCACATGGGCATCACGAGCAGTAGGCACAGGGGGCAAGGGCCCCGAATGTGCCAGCCAGTGCCCCAAGTCTCACTCCCCAGCAGGCACAGACAGTCTGCTTGCCCTGAATTCTGGGGCCTGCCTGGGAGGAGCGCTCAGCTGGAGCTGGCAGGGGTTGTCCAGCTCTGCATCATGTCACTGAGAAATGTGGTGCAGGGCAGGAGAAGAAGAAAATTTGAATCCCTCCCTCTTTGGCCCAACAGCATGGGGCCACACAGTATGGGTAAGTGCTGTGGGGCCCAGTGAGCAAGGGGCAGGGAAAGGAGAGCTGGATGGGGTGGCAAAAAGTGTGTGAGAGCAGGCCTAGGGCAGACAGTGGGGCCACAGAATAAGCTCAGGCTCAGGGTCAAGGCAGTGGGGAGACTGGCAGCCCTAAATGAACCATTTAAAAGAAGAAAGAAAAACCATTGGCCTCACCCTGTGGTAATCCTAAATAATCTCCATTATATGTAGAGTTGAACTGTGCTCTGATTGCTTCCCCAACCTCTTGTTTAGAAATAGGTCGTGTCCAGGGCGAAAGGCTGTTGGAGGGCTGCGGGTTTTTTTCTCGAGGCACCTTCCAAACTATGAAACTCTAATAACACAAAGAAGGGTATTTTGTAGATCTGCACATCTACAATTAGAGCATCATATGTACAGTAAATACAATTGTATTTGGCCAACTTCCACAGAGTAAGATGTAATTTGAAATTCCATAATAATAATGCATACTTTTTATGTAGCACTTTTAATCAGTAGTTCTTGAAATGCTTCACAACATTTAATATATTTCTTCTCCAAACATCCCTGTTAGGGGTTATCCCCTTTCTACAGATGGGGAACTGAGACACAGAGAGGCTAAGTTATATGCCTAAGGTCATACTGGAATTCCATGGCAAAGCAAGAAACTGAACATGAATTTCCCACACTTTGCCACTGAACCATTCTTCCTCTCTTGTAGTGTTTTATTAACCATAATAATTCTATGATATGAGAAGTTTATATGCTGCTGTTTTGAAAAGAGACATCAACTTGAAAACTAGTCAGTCAATTACAAAATAAAAAGGAATTTACAATTGTTTCAGGTATTCACTTTCTCCCAAGACCCCTAACCACTTTTTGTGATTTTATAAGAATATTTTCCTATTTTTAGAATGCTTTCTCTCCCCAGTTGCTGCATAAGAGAGCCACATAAATCCCAGAGGACACTAAGGAGAAAAGAGGAAATAATGAAATTGACTATAAGCTAAAGGCCTGACCCAAAATGCTGAAAAATTCACAAAGCACACAAGCTGAAAATGGAGAAAAAGAACCTTCGGCTCTTAACACAAAGGTAGAGATGTTAACTAAGGCCAAATTCCAGACGGGATAATAATTTACATTCTGCTCATTAAAAACTCACCAGCTAGATATGATGTTTGTCCCTTCCTGTCATAAGCATTGGGCAACAGCACTGTACATTGCAGTGTACCCAGGTGGAAGAAGTGATTAGTGCATATGTACCTATGATCTGTATACATGTTTGGGGATCCTTGGAGATATTGTAAATATTAGTCTTCACCCTTTTTTCAGACCATGGTGGAAGGAAGGGTTTGTTTGTTGAAGAAGATGGAAATGCTAAGGGCCGAATATTCTAGACATCCATGAAGAAATGGAGAAGAGGGTTTCAGAGGAGAAGCCATGTTGGTCTGTTTCAGTAAAACAAACAAGGAGTCCTGTAGGCTTCTTTATTTGTTTTACAGAAGTGTGATGCACAACAAAATTTGCTGTACAGAAGGTGAAGGAAAATATGGTCAGGCAGCTATGGAGTGGCTGCAGCCCAAAGCACAGCAGAGACTGCATATTTCAGAGTAAGAATATTTGTGTTTCACCAATAAGAGCCACTAAGCCTCCAAAATAATGTCTGTCTTTGACAATATTTATAGCAGCAGTCTGACATTGTTCTTTTACAATGGAAACATATTAGTGAATGATGTTGTTTTCTTCAGCTATCTAATCCCAGAAGTCAGAATAATACCCAGCTCTTCCAAGTGTCTTGCTGCTAAGTGTGCCTACTGGCAACCTATTCAATGACACACTCCAAATATTACACCCTGCCACAGTACCTTTCCTATTCAACCATAAATGAGGGAGAATTCTATAGTGTTCCTTACTTGACTGGGATGGGGATTGTTTCTCCTTGTTCCTGATGAAGAGCCAGTCCTTATAGGTTCTGCCTTGGAATACGGTTTCCAGCAGAACTCTTCTCTGTAAGTATTAAAGCCAATAGGATCACTCAGTTGGTATGGATTCACATGTCCTTTTGCTGTTCTGACGCTGTAAGAAATGCATCAGAAATAGCAGTTAGAAATAGGCACACAAGGTATAAAAAGCAATAGCTATCACTTGCCTCCTGTAATACTGGAAATACTTTGGTAAATGTATTTCCTATTGTAAAAAGTGCAAATACTTGGGTAAAGTCACATACTATCATGCCAAACGTGTTGTGTTTTGTTTTTACTGAGTTCTCACTATAACTCAACTGTTACCCAACTGGACATGAACAAATGCTTCCATATATAACAATAACAAAACTAAGAGAAATGTTTGCATTAATCTATCCAATATTCTTACCGTACTGCTTCAGTCTCCACTGGTGCTCTGTATGGGTATTCATGTTTCATTGTAGTTTCGTACGGATCCCACATTATTTTTTCTGCTAAAAACATACTGCATCAGTTATACATGTCATAAATACAGAATGTTCTCTAACCTATCTCTGTGACTAATCAGATAAATCATTCTAATGTAAGAAACTATGGATAAGAATTTCATAAAGTTTATACACACAAAATAACTTAGGACTATATGTGAGCATGAAGCGAAACAGCTAAGTAAATACTCGGAGGCAGAAATTTTGGAGCTTCAGTAACTTTTTACCATGAAAATCTTGCTGCAAATTGAATTTAAGGGTTTGGTGGAAGATTAACAGAAGCTTTGTGCATCACAGTGGAACCTACAATGGGGATTTCAGTGCTTAAATTCCTCTCTGGAGCTGGGTCTTAGATTACTCATATACAAAACAAGGAATTCTGGGTCACTTTTAAAAACTCCTTTGTTTTGCTGAACCAGACTAACACGGTTACCCCTTCTGGAACACACACACGGAGTTAAGCATGCGTATAGGTCTTTGTGGGGTTGAGATCATAGTCACTTACTATTTCTGTGCAGAAGTAAAGAAGAAACACTAACCAAAGTCAGCACTCCATACCTCAAAGGAGTTAATTAAGATCACGACACTGATAAACATTAGTTTAAACAATGCAGAAAAATTAAGATGAAAACCTTAAAAAGAGCTAGTTCTGAAGTGACAAAGCCCAGCAATTTTGGGTCGGTGTCATAAAACCACCTTTTAATCTGCCCCTCTGATAACATTTGTGGAACTTGCTGTGACAATACAGAATTTTGCATTTGTGCTTAAGGAATCCCTGAAAGGGGTAGGTTATTCCCTCCATGAGTGGTAAGGCCAGACGTTACATTTCAAAGTTAACACACTTCAGACAAAACATGTAGCCCAATGAAACTATTATGTATAAAGGTTTATACGATATACTTGTCAGGATAGTATCTGAGCATCTTCCAGTAGTGCATTAAGTGGTGGACCAACAAGCACTATGCTTAGAACACTTTTATTTGTTTGATAAGGTTTTATATGTTGTGGGAGGAGCTATGACTGTGTAGCTGTTTGCTTATATTTGAGAAGGCAAGTAGATGGTGTGCGCTTGGAAGGGAAAGTGGTGAATCTTGGCTGCTGTGGGCATTTGAGCTCTTGAGCTGCTGTGGGCAGTTGAGGCAGCAGGAATGTGCTCGTCTTCCTTTTGTCCTGCAATTGCAACCATCTTGGCTTGAGCATAGGTGCGAGATAAACTCGGAGAGGTAATGTCTTTTATTGGCTCACCTTCTGGTGGGGAAAAAAAAAAAAAAGGCAAGCAGTCCTGTGTTACTTAAAGACTAACAGATTTATTTATCACATGAGCTTTCGTTAGAGAAAAATCCCACTTCGTCAGATGCTTTGAAGATGAGGGAACAATCACCTTCTATATGTTCCCTCATCTTGAAAGCATCTGATGCAGTGAAAAGCTCATGCAATAAAGACTAAGAGATTTGTTTAAGTGCCACAGGACTCCCTGCTTTTTTTCTTTACTAGACTAACATGGCTGCCCCTATGGAGCTTCTGGTGGCGGTGTGTCAGCCTTGAGCCACACAGAGCTCCTCTCCGCAGTCAGGTCAATGCAGGGAGGAATTGCTGAGCATCCATACATTGCTAAGCAGCCACAGCCCAACTCAGCAGGCAGCATTTGCTGCTGAGAGTGTCCCTCCAACCTCTCACATTGCTGCTCCTTGACCCTCAGTCTGGCCTCACCCTATGATTCCCCACTCTTATTACCCCTGCCTTGGATTACCAGACGGCAGGCAAAAGGAAGGCCTATCCTCCTTTTTACCTTCCCGTCCTCCATCCAGCTGGCATTTTAAAAATACATGATTTTGTCGGGCTTTTTAATGACAGGGGCTTAAGTATGCTGGAACAACCTATTTTGGGGGGAAAGTGTTTCAGAGCCCCCTAAAAACAGAAGAATATGACATTAATACTGCCTTTCTCCCTGCATCCTCCTTCTCCCACCTCCCTAGCCTCCTTCCCAGGCTTTGGCATCTGGCACCCCCTCCCCCCTCATATTTGTAACCCCACTGCTTGGCCACGCCCCTTCCCTGGCCACGCCCCTCGCCCCTCTCCAGCGGCCCTGCAAGGCGGCCGCTGGTTCGGCGCTCAGACGCCTGCGCAGTGGCGCTGCGCGCGCCGGCGGAGGCGGGCGCCCCCTGGCGGGGCGGGGGTTTGTCTCCCTCTCACCTGGCGGCGGGGCCGGGGCGGGGGCGGCGCCGCCGATGGGGGGCAGGGCGGGTCCCCGCGGGGCCGTGGGCGGGCGGGAGGCGGCGCTTCCTCCCGGCGGCTCCAGCCCGTCCAGCGGCGGGGGCCGAAGCCTGGAAACGGCGGGGGCGGGGCCTGGCGGGCGCGGGACGCCGCCCCGTTGCCCCTGGCGCCCGTGTGGCGATTGTGCGCGGGGCGGGCCCGGGGAGCTGTAGCGGCCTCCTGCGCCTCGTGTGCTGGTCCCCTCAGCTAGGCCGCTGTGTGCTTTAGGGCTGGGCTTCAAACGGGCTCGGCCTGTCAGTCTGGTTCCCCAAAACAGCCCAGGAGCCGTGTGGCGCTGAAAGACTAACCAACTTATTTATTGCATGAGCCTTGGTGGGAGAAAAATCCTGCCTCTGACAGAGCAAAAGCTCCTGGGATAAGTAAATGTATTACCACAGGCTTAGGGTTACCAGATGTCAGGCAAAAGGAGGCTGTGTCCTCCTTTTTGGCTTCACGTCCTCCATCCAGCAGGCATTTTAAAAATACATGATTTCGTCTGGCTTTTTACTGACAGGGGTTAAAGTAGGCTGGAATGTCCTAGAGCACCCTATTTTTAGGCGGAAGTGTTCCAGGGCTCCCTAAAAACAGAAGAATATTATATTAATACTACATTTTCTCCATGTGTTGGCCTCTTCATGCTTCCCTGTTCTCCTTTCCAGGCTTTGGTAGCTGGTAAACCTGCACAGGCCTCCGTGTTTGTTTTACTTAAAACAGGGTGGTGCTCGAGTGAAGAGCTGTGCAGTGCCAGTGGGAGTTGGGTAAGCTAAGCAACTCCTCTGCTGTGGTAGCTCACACACCTCCCCAAGTGGCTCTAGCCATGTCAACAGGGGATGCTGGAAGTTGGCTCCATACAACTACTTCCATGTGGGCTTATCATTGGATTTTTCTGTGGTGTGGACCTGGCCTGAATCCCTTCTGTAGCAGAATGAATGTCATCAGACTTTATTCCTTACGTGTTCCTATATGCAGGGGTGGCCAGACTTATGGAACTCAAGAGCCACACAAGTTGATTATTAAACCTTCAAGAGCCACCCTGAGCTGCATAGTCATATACTTTTACATACTAAATTGATTTGCTGATGTTCTTCCGCGAGCCACACTTTTTCATTCAAGAGCCACATGGGCTCCCGATCCGCAGTTTAGTCATGCCTGCTATGTAGCTTCCATGCTGTAATATGTCTGAGTAAAGGACCCTCTGTTCATTCAGTAGAAGACAGGCACTTTAAACCAGGGCCATAACTAGAATTTTTGGCATGTGGGACAAGCAGCCCGTGACACGCACCCCTCCCAGCCCCAATCTGGGAAGGTTCTGGATCCCCCCAGCTGTCCATTGGCTGGGGATGGATCCAGATCCCCCCAGCTGCTGCCAGAGGTAGCAGGAAGCTTTTGCCACTGCCAGCAGGCATGGGGGATCCAGATCTGTCCCCAGACAGGCAGTGGCAGCTGGGGATGGATCTGAATCCCCCCAGCCTGCAGGCAGCGGATACTTCCCACCTCCTCTGGCGGTGGCTGGGTATGGATATAGGTCCCACCGGTCTACCATGGCGGTGGCTTCTGGTGGTGAGCCCCAGCAGCACTGGACGTCCCAGGCACAGAAGTTTAGAGGGTGCAGGGGATGGATCCAGCTCCCCGTGGCAGCTGGGAACTGATCTGGATCCATCCCCAGCCACTGCCGGGAGCTGAATCCATTCCCTGCATCCTCTAAAATTGCGCACCTGGGGCATTGCCACATTAGCCCCAGCCTAGTTAGGGCCCTGCTTTAAACTGAGAGCGAAGCTGTAACTACTGTTTACATTGCCTGGGGCACATTCTCATAGGAACATGCCCCTTACAATGACTGGTGAGTGGAGCAAGTGGTGTGGAACACACCTTTTAATGCAACGGCTCAATGGAGCCACTCCAGTGTGCCCCGGGCAAAGCCCCGCTGATCTCACTGTAGTTACGGCCATGACAGATAACTTTTTGTTGGAGAATTGGGACTAAAAGAAACAGATGAAATTACAGTAAAGTCTCCAGTGAAAGTGTCCTAGAGACAAATCTCAGCAGTTTGACTGTTAAAAGGTCAGCAAATGTGAAGCAGACTTCGGTAGTTTTGCTATGCGGTAAGCTTTACCTATGACCATCTGCAGTAATGTTGCATAGTGACAGAGAAAACAAAATGAAAATAAACTTATTTTAAGTATTACTTCAAAGAAAGTGTGGAGAGGACTGAAAATGAATTGCAACTAAAGCACTTGCCAACTCTCTTACTGGTCTTGTTAGTGTTCACTGCAGATTTGTTTCTCAGATTGACTTGACATTTCTAGAAACAAATCAGGCTGTCTGCAGATTACTTGTTAGGCAGCTGTAGTGACCTAATCAATTTTCAGCTTCATCATGCCACACTGAAACAGTAATCCTACCCCATTTGACACTGTAGTCCAGTCCTCTTGAAGAATAAATGACATTACTTATACAGAGCAAAACTATAGCCCCTCCTCCACCGTTAATTGTTTTTATCTCATATTACATCATGCTTTACCAATGATGCCAGTCTCACATGCTGATTTGTCACCTATTAGCAGTGGATCTGCTTCCTTGCTCCATATGCATGGAATGCTGTGAATAAACTGACCTCTTAAACCAGTGGTTCCTAAACTTTTCTCTGCTGTGGCACATCTTCCAACTGCAAATTATTTTGAGGCACACCAGCATACAGTCTCCAAATGAACTCATGAATATTCATGAGCCAATTCAGAGTAGTTTTTTCAAAAATTTCCATGGCACACCTGCTCAGGCCTGAAGGCACACCTGTGTGCCACGGCACACTGGTTGGGAAACACTCTTAGGCCATTTCCCACTCCTCCAGACTCATTTTTTGATGTCACAGCTAGAAGATATCTGGTAATCTATGATGATTAGGTTATGTAGGGGTAGCTGATTCTACTTATAAAATACTTTCAGAGTTGGAACTCTCTTAACTGTGCTGTAACTAGGTATGTGGTTGTGTCTTTGCTACTCTTGTCCTCCCCTTCATCACATTTGTTGCATCCTGTTTCAGATTAGACAGTAAACCTCTTTGGGATTAGAGACCATGTCTGCTTGTGTGTTTGTACATTGCCTAGTGCAAAGGGGCCTGACCTTGATTGGAGTTTTGCTCCTGCAGTTCTGCACCACTATGCAAAGCAGAATTTGTGCAGGATTAATGTTCCTTGCAGATTTTGGGGTTTTTTTCCCGCTGCAAAAGTTGTGATTCCTGCCTGGCATGTGTTGTTTGGGCTCCTGCTGTCAGCTGTGGGGCACTGTTTTCATTTATATATGGTTATTTCAGGTAGTCTCCCAAAAATAATCTGGACAGCTCTCGGTTTTATCCCTGAAAATTTACATAGTATTTCAGCCCCAAGTAGCCCCCTTTTCTTCAGCACAATTGAAATAACTCCATGGGATATCATGTTTTTTTTCTAGCTCCAACTGCTTACTCCTCTAGTTGTCATCCCCCTCCCCCATATTCCCAGGTTACCCTCTATGTGTGCCACCATCCTCCCTTATATATTCCCTGTCTTATATTGAACTTCACACCCAAGGTCACATTAGTCCCTGTACCTCTCCTACATATTCCTCCTCCTTCATTGAGTCCTACCCTCCCCTATTTTTCCTTATATTCTCCTTTTCCCACGGCATCTGCTCCAACAGTGGAAGGCACATAGAATGAGACTGTTAAATCAAAATAAGTTAATTTGAAATAAAATCCTTAATTTGAATTAACTTAAATCGAAATAAGCAAAAACCTGAAATCGAAATAGCAAGTCCAGACACAGGACTTGCTATTTTGAATCAGGAGAGGGGCACCATGGGAGGTGTGGCAACATGGCCCCCTCACTGGGCCATGCCCTCACCCAGTATATGCAAAAAGGAAGGCACCCTGGGAAGGAGAAGGGCAAAAGTGTTATTTCGAAATAATATGTCAGAACGGCGTTATTTTGAAATAACCATTTCAAAATAACAGACGATTCAAATTAAAGTAGGTTTAAGCTATTTTGAAATAACGTCTCTTGTTTTGAAATGACAGAGCTCGTCATTTCGAAGCAAGAAAACGTCGTGTGGACCTAATCTTTCTTAAACCAAAATAACCAGCATTATTTTGATTTAAAAGATACGTGTGAATATACCCATAGGGTGACTGCACTGCTCCTGTTTAGTCTATATATATTATATATATATAATCACTTAAAATAGTCTTTACACTTCTGTCATCTATGATGATGGGGAGTGGGGGGAGTAAAGAGGAACTGACCAGAGAAGTAAAAATGAAAGGTAGCTTAGGTGCAAAGATCTCATGACTTGATCACATTTATAATGTGCAAGAAGAATGACATTCAGACCAGTAATATATATACTGGGCACATTAAAAGGGTTGATTTCACAAAACTGAAAATAGTTATGAACCAAATCAAGTGGGAGGGAGAATTTAAACAGAAAAATGAACATAAATGTGTGACACACTGTACCTCAAAATAGCACCATGTAATGACCATGTTCATCATTTGTATATGGTTGTGAAATTTCATACAAAGAATGACACGTAACTAAGATACCATAAGCAAGGTCACAATATGCTGAAATTCATTGTTCTGTCTGTGTATGTCATTTGTATAGTAAGTTATGAGATTTTGTTGTATGGTTACTCAAACAAGGAATCCTGTGACACTATTAAAGACTAACAAAATGTATTTATTTATTTAGTCTTTAAAAGTGTCAGAGAACTTGTTTGTTTTGCTGAACCGGGCTAACACTGCTACCCCTTCAGAACTTGCTGCATGGTTGTTACTGAAATATGTTGTGAGTTTGAGAGTCACCCACTTCTAGTTTTCAAACAACAAAGAGGCTAACCCACAATCAGATGCATGTTAAACAACCATTGACCAGCAAGGAAATTGTAAACCCAGAGCCTCGTGCTGGAAAGGGGCCCTCACCTGTGGAGGCAGGGTGGATACTAGGAGCTGGTCTGGTTGAAGAACCAGGGTGGTGGGTGGACATAAGCGCACCCACTTCTAAAACCCTTCCCCCAGCCTAAGGGGAAGTGGCACTAAACTGGTTTTCAAAAAGATTACTGGGGACAACTAAAGAAATAACGGGTGGGTGTGAGGGTCACAGGTTCAAAACTAGAGTTTCAGAAGGGGACTACTAGCAGCTGGTGCTGGGTTGTGGGAGCAGCCTGTAAATCTCCCAGCTGCCCGCTTGGTACCCTCACATGGGCCAGAGCAAACGCAGCAGGGCTAGGGAACAGCTCCAGCCCACCAGCTGAGGTGAGGGGCTGGAAGGGGGGAAGTGGGTTGGGGAGGTGTGCAAGGCAGGGGGCCAGCGGCAAGGCCAGGGGGCAGGTATGGACCTGCAGAGAGGAAGTAAGGGGCCAGTGGCGAGGCTCAGAGCAAGACAAGGGGCCAGCAGCGGTACTGAAGGTAAGACTAGGGTAAGGAGGACAGAGTCAAGTTGGAGGTATGGGCGTGAGGGGAGGCAGCGAGAGGCCAGTGGCAAGACCTGGGGGGAGGTCTGACAGCAAGGCCAGATGGGAGGAGGCAGGGGTCCTGGCAAGGTCGAGGGGGGGAACTTACGGATGGGGTTCCAGAATTCACTAACTGCCCCTGAATGTAGCCTACCTGCAACATCCACTGGGATGAGAAAAACTGTTTCAACTGTTGCTTGTTCTAAAAGTGTAGGATATTTTCCTAAAGTAACTATTTGTGACCTCCTTATAATCACTTATAATCACTTAAAATCTCTGTCTGTAGTTAATCAAAATAAGTTTATGTTTTGTTCTTACCACTGAGTTTGTCTAATGTGCTTGGGGAAAGTCGCTTAGGTTACAAAGGCTGGTGCATGTCCACTTTTCTTTTATGAAGTGGTGAACTAGGAAGTTTGAACTGGTCAAGAGAAGGTCCAGATCCAGAGCAGGGTGAAATGGTGTATTTTGGGGCTGCAAGGCTTGGGAAATTTGTTGGCGTATAATTCATGAGTGATATGGAGAGTATGCCACTTAGCTGGGTGATCACCATATCACCCAGAGAAGTTTGCTACTTGTCTCTGGCAAGGTATTGTGAGAGCCAGCCCAAGCTAGAGAGTTAAAGGGGGACAGTGGCCCCACAGTTCTAGGTTGTACTACAGGGAAAAACATCACAAAATGATCATTCGGAGTGGTTTAAAAACATTGTTAAAGGTCTAAAAAACTGCAATCCTGTAATCAAGGAAGGTGGAGTTGATTTTAAAAAAGAACTGGTAAAGGGAAAGCAGCTATTATATATAATAATAAAAAAAAAAACAAATGGAAAAAGGGGAAGTTGATAGTAATATAAATCAGAACCTAGGAATTGCAGAAAATTGATAAGGGAAGCAGGGCGATACCTACGACCAGCAAAGCTAAGAACAATTAGAAGTTTAACATTTTTTTAAAAAAGAACAACAATAGTATTTGTACATTACTAGACGGCCATGGTAGAATTAATAATCCACAAAAGGTGTGTTCAATAAACATTTCTGTTCTGCATTTCGGAAAAACAGATGATGCTATATCATGTAACAACACTCTTGAGTAAGTTGCATTCAGAAGTCTTAAAAGAGTTGACTGACGAATTCACTGGACAATTAATGCTGATTTTCCACAAGTCAACAGGGAAGTTCTAGATGACCTGAAGTAAGCTCATGCACCACATTTTTTTAAAGGTAAATGGGATTACCCAGGTAATTAAAGGTTTTTGGTCTGGCTTTGATTCTGGGCAAGATAATGGAGTGGCTGATTCAAGACTTTTATAAAGAATTCAAATAGGGCAACAATGCCAGTTAGCATGAATTTATGGAAAATGGATCCTGACAAACTAACTTTATTTTTTTATTTTATGAGATTACATGTTTGGTTGATGAAGGTAAGTGTGATGTAATAGACTTCTGTAAGGCATTTGACTTGATACTCACAACATTTTGATTAAAAGCAAGAATATGAAATCAACATGGCACAAATTAAATACATTAAAAGATGGCTAACTGATATGTCTCAAGATGTTTGTAAAAAGGTAATTGTCACTGAGTGGGCATGTTTCTAGTAGGTTCCACAGGCCCTATGTTATTTCTTCATTTTATCAATGAGCTGGAAGAAAACAAAATCATAACTGACATAACTTGCAGATGAGATGAATAGTGTGGCAATAATAAATAAGAGGACAAGTCACTGATGTAGAGAGATCTAGATCAGTGGTTTTCAATCAGTGTGCTGTGGCACATTGGTGAGCTGTGAGAATTGTCCAAGTGTACAATGAAATTTTGTACAAAGGTGATAAAAATCAATGTACAACAAACTGTTTTATCTTAAACAACATCAAATGAAAATTACAGCTCATTACACTTGTGAAAATTAATCATCAAATTAAAAACAAGGTATTGGTCTTTCAATTCCACAGTGTGAACATCCTCAATGCAGGTGACCAAAGGGCACAATTGAGATGATACATTTTTTTCCAGTGGATTTGAAACATTAATGCTCTTGATCCTTCTTTAGCTTGTTGCATGCACTATACTGCAAACCTCTCTAATAAGACCCTCACCATAGTAAATGTAAATAAATGTCTTGTCTACGAGCAATCAATTCAGCTGAAAAAAGTGGGTATGCTCTGAAATTGTTTTTCACTGAAGCATGCCATGTTACTGAAAAGGTCGGGAACCACTGATCTAGATGATTTGGGAAGCTGAGCTTAACAATATGCATTTTATCACTATTAAAACACCTAGGAACAAAGAAAGTAGGCAAAAAAAATTTAAAGGATGGGATAATACTGTCCTGGGAAGCAATGACTCAGAAAGGTTTTGGGATCATAGTGGCAAGGGTGTCACTGGCCCCAAAATACTTTTTGGGCCTGCCCCCCCCCCCTCCACCAACCCTGCCCATTGTAGCACCAGCACCACCCCCTGGGCCCAGTCTGGTCCCGGTTTCCCAGTCAAGGACCAAGGGCTTATGCCCCCTGTGCCCAGCGCCAACGATGCCCATAATAGTGGGTAGTCAGCTGAACATAAGCTTCCATTGTCACTCAGTTGGACAAACAGGCTAATGTGATCTTTGGATGCATTTACAGGGGAACCCCAAGTAGGAGCAGAAAGATTATTTTACTTCCATGTTTGGAGAAAAGCTGTGCAGCTGTTTATTAGAAAGGATTAGAAAATGTACCTCAGCAGGGCTGGCCCAAGGTTTTTTGGTGTCCAGGCTAACTGTGATTTTGGTGCCCCCCAATGTGGTGGGCTGAGGGGGCCCAGTATGTAGGCCGGGCCAGGCCAAATGGCGGGCGACACCGAATGGTGGACTGGCTCAGCCGAGGGGCATGGGCTGAGGAGCCAGTCGAGCTGCATGCTGGCTGAGGGACCCCTGCCTACCCTCCCCCATACCTCCACCCCCCGCCCACCTCCCAGCCTCCCCGAAGTCTGTCCTTAGTCCTCCCTCTCCCCCCAGCACTTACCTTTGCTTGAGGGGGGAGCAGGGGGTTTCCTGCCTTGCTCCACTTTCAGCTATGTGCCTGTACATAGTAGGGCAAGAAATTTAAAATAACCTTGCTGGCCCCAGCCTGGCAGCCCCTTGGCACCCCTTAATGTTTGGTGCTGTAGGTGACTGCCTAGGTTGCCTCTCTGGTAGAACCAGCCCTGTACCTTGAAGTGATAGACTTGAACTCCATCTATTTATCTTGCAGAGAAGGTTCAGTGGTTAGCTGATTACACAACAAGGGGTTGTGTGGCACTTTAAGACTAACAGATTTATTTTTTGCATGAGCTTTCGTGGGAGAAGATCCCACTTCCTCAGATGCTTCGAAGATGGGTGAACTTACAGAAAGGAGTGAAACTAATGCAAGGGGGTGTAAAACATAGGATCAGGTCATAAAGTAACAGCAAATCAGAGCAGTTTACAGGCTCAAACCATGGGAAGCCTGAAGTCAAATTACCCTTCGTAATGGGAGAAGAATCCATAGTCTCGATTCAGTCCTGCTTTCACAGAATTTAGCTTGCATATTAATTCGAGAGACAGCTGAACTCAAATTAATATGCAAGCTAAATTCTGTGAAAGCAGGACTGAATCGAGACTATGGATTCTTCTCCCATTACGAAGGGTAATTTGACTTCAGGCTTCCCATGGTTTGAGCCTGTAAACTGCTCTGATTTGCTGTTACTTTATGACCTGATCCTATGTTTTACACCCCCTTGCATTTAGTTTCATTCCTTTCTGTAAGTTCACCCATCTTCGAAGCATCTGAGGAAGTGGGATCTTCTCCCACGAAAGCTCATGCAAAAAATAAATCTGTTAGTCTTAAAGTGCCACACAACTGCTTGTTGTTTTTTCACTGGGCTAGACTAACATGGCTATCCCTTTTAAAATTAGCTGATTACAGTCTTCAGATAGCTAGATGGGGAACTATTAGGCTCATTAGTAAAGAAGGCTGACACATTTTTCAGTGGCTAGAAATTGAAAGTTAACCAGCTTAGATTGGAAAGAAGATTTAAATCTTAACAGTGTTGGTAATTAATCTCTGGAAAAATTGACCTTGGGTGTTAGACTTTTCATCACAGACGATTTTAAAAGGCTCAGATCATAGGGCCTTAAGTTCTGAAACTTTTAGTTGAAGTGATTACCAGCAGAAAGGCTTCTGTGAGAAGTAGAGGAGGAAACATGTTGCTAATGGTTTGAAAGGTGGTTACGCAGTACAGGTAGCACTAAACTGGGGAATTGGCTGATCTGTCTGGGGCTATTACCTTTCACGACCCTTGAGGAACTGGCACACTGTGATTTGCAAAGATTGAGCAGCCTGCCACACAAAGATGAAAGGCTGAGTCTGTGGCCAAGTGGACCTTAATTGATGATACTGAAAGCTCCTGATGCTTGAGATGCAAAGGTAGTCCAAGATAAGAGGAATGGATGATATTTTATTTGGAGCACCTTTCTGGGTGGACCAGTTGGAGCATCTCTTCCATTAGCCAGGTAGGTGATCCTGGTGGAAGGTTTTCTACCACCTAAGAACAGTCAGAGAAGTCTCTTAACATTTCAGCTCCAGAAGGTTCAACAATGGAGCTTCCCTGCCACAAGGTGTGGAGACTTTAGATGGGGGTTGCAAAGATGGCTGGGATCTTTAGTGATTAAGTCTGGCACCAGTGGTAGACTGACTTTCCACCAAGAGATTCAAAAGCAGGGGGTACCAGTGTGTTGGTATGGCAAAGACAGAGCTGCAAGTATTATAGAAGACCCTTCTCTCTCGATCTTCAGAAGGACTTTATGGTCAAGGGGATTGGTGAAAATGCATAGAACAGATGGCCTCTCAAAAGGACGAGGAATGCATCTGCAATTGATCCCAAGCTGCAATTTTCAAAGGTGCAGAATTATGAACTTTCTGATGAATTTAATGTGAATACATCTATATGGAGACTTCCCCACCTCCAGAACATGTCATTCACCACACCTGGATGGAGATAACATTCATGGATGGAGACAGAACTGCTGAGATGGTCTGAACACATCCTATGTCCCCAGCAGGTAACATGCCGCTAAGTGAATGGCATGAGCAAAGCAAAAGTGCCACAGTTGGACAGCTTCCTGGCACAAGGGAGTGGAGAGTCCTCCACCCTGTCTGTCTATTCAGAACATAGCTGTTTTATTGTCCTTTCTTACTGATATACATTTTTCTGCCAGGTGACTAATGAAATCTTGACAGGCTAGGCATACTGCCCTCAGCTCTCACACTGATAGCTCTGCTAGACCAAAGGCCTTGCGTCCTGAGCCCTTCTCAGTGAGCTCCCCAGCCTGTTGGTGACCAAGGTCAATGAGGGGGACAGTACAGAGGACAAGACTTCTGCATAGACCGATCACACATTGAGCCACCGGTGGTGTATTTCTAACTTAGATGGGGGAATTGAGATTACCCTGTCTTTGTGAGCTCAGGACAGGTAGTAAACTGAGGCTACATTTGTAATGATCTGAGACACAGCCTGGTGTGCTGGATGATGGAGGTGCTTACAACTAGGGTTCCTCAAAAAGAACAAGAGTCCTGGGGCACCTTATAGACTATCAGATTTCTTCAGGCATAAGCTTTCATGGGCTCCAACCTACTTTGTTAGCTGCATGCAATGAAGTGGGTTGGAGCCCATGAAAGCTTATACCCAAAGAAATCTGATGGTCTGTAAGGTGCCACATGACTCTTGCTCTTTTTGCTATACACAGACTAACACTGCTACCACTCTAGGGTTCTTCAGTAGTTTTAAGCAGTTTCTGGACTCCAGAGTCAACTCTACAGATGCCACTGGGGAAGCGCTGTCTAGTGACTGTGTAATCAACACCCTCCTCCTTACACACACACCCTCACTTGGAATCTACAGGAGCAAGCACTCAGACTGCATGAAGCGAAGGTTCCCCCCACTGTTGCCTGTCAATTTGTAACAGTAATAATAGTAATTCAGCCTACTAACAATAAACACTCTTACTCCTTATTTCTTAGGACTTAACCCTTTTGTCCCTCACCCTTGAAAATGCCTGAAAAGTACAGTATAGCTGAAAGGTTCTCTTTCATTTACAGAAATTGGTTCAATAAAGTTACCTTACTGATCATGTCTCTCATATCTTGGCAGCAACACAGCAAGTTAATCATTGTCATGCATTGGATATAAAATACAGATTAAAATAAGATTGTAAATGCTAATTTAAAAAATAGTCTTTCCTTTAATGATGTTCTCACAACAATGTATAAAATACTGATTTATTTATGTATGAGAAGGAAGGGAGAGCTATTCCCTAAAACAAGGGTTAGCAACCTTTAGGAAGACTCATGCCTTACTCTCTCTCCCTGTGCCAGAACCTGTTGTCAGTGGAGTGGGAGTTGGGGGGTCCATGGGGTCTAGCAGTGGTGATTTTTCCACATGGGAGAGGCCACAATGGTAGGCAGCAGGAGGGGGGCAGGAGTTCATAGAATCATAAGGTTGGAAGGGACCTCATGAGGTCATCTAGTCCAACCCCCTGCCAAAAAAATGTAGGATCACTTCCATTAAATTATTCCAGCTAGAGTTTTATCCAGCCAGGCCTTAAACATCTCCAAAGATGGAGATGCCACTACCTCCCTAAGTAGCCCATTCCAATGCTTTACCACCCTCTTAGTAAGAAAGTTTTTCCTAATATCCAGCCTTGACCTCTCCAGCTGTAACTTGAAACCATTGCTCCTTGTTCTATTCTCTGTTACTACTGGGAACAGCTGAACTCCATCCTCTTTGGAGCATCCCTTCAGGTAGTTCAAGGTTGCTATCAAATCCCCCCTCAGTCTTCTCTTTTGCAGGCTAAATAAGCCTAGTTCCTTCAGTCTTTCTTCATAGGTCTTGTGCTCCAGCCCATCATTTTTGTTGCCCTCCGCTGGACTCTTCTAATTTGTCCATGTCCTTTTTGTAGTAGGGAGCCTAGTACTGGACACAGTATTCCAGATGCAGCCTCACCAGTGCCAAACAGCAGGAAATGATCACATCCCTCGATCTGCTAGCAATGCTTCTTCTGATGCAGCCCAGGATGCCATTGGCCTTTTTGACAGCAAGAGCACACTGCTGACTCATATCCAGCTTCCCATCCACCAGGACTTTTCTACACTGCTGCTACTTAGCTGATCACTCCCCAGCCTGTAGCAGTGCATGGGGGTTTTTCCTGTCCCAAGTGCAGGACTTTGCACTTGTCCTTGTTGAACCTCATGAGATTTCTATTGGCCCACTGCTCCAATTTGTCAAGGTCTTCCTGAATCTTCTCCCTGCCCTCCAGCGTGTCTACCATCCCCCCCAGCTTGGTGTCATCTGCAAACTTGCTGAGTGTGCAATAAATCCCATCATCCAGATCATTAATGAAAATATTGAACAGAACAGAGTTGTGCAGCTCTGACCAGGGCTCCTGTGCTTTTGTTCAAATGGGTGTACATGCCCTCTTTGGCATGCATGCTGCAGGTTGCCGACCCCTCCCCTAAAGTAAATATTCAGATAAAAATGAAACAATCCAGAGAATTTAAAGAAGGTATTTTTAATGTATGATCCCACATACACTGAAAATCCATGACAAAACTGATTAATTTCAAAAAGGAATAAGATCAGGTATTCAAATTTACTGGATTTTTAAAGAGGAAGAGGATAGGGAGGAAAAGTATGCTTTGGCATATGCCTACATAGGTAGAATTATACATTAATAAATCTTTTGAACTGTAAATAATTTAAACAGTAGTACAAAATCTTTACTGAACATTTGTGTGATTCCATATAAAATATTAGGAAAATTAATTTTAAAATATTTATAATGTGTTGACTAGTTTCATCATCTGAAGAGTCCAGCAAAATGTAATGCTGTATTCTAATGATGTGTTATTCCACTCCTTGTGGAATTGTTTTCTGAACAAGCAAAATTAAGGTCTTTGAGCAAATACACATAGCACTAGACACCTTCAAACACAACAGTAAAAGGACTACTGTAAAGTAGAGGAGTTTAATACAATACTTAAAGGCCAGCAGTAAAATGCAGTAGAAAATCCTTATAGTGTTGATTGTAAAGGATGTGGTACGTTACGTTTATTATACTAAAGTCAGTTGTATTCAGATACCATACACGTAGTCAACCATGGCCAGCTGTTACCCTCATGTCAGACTATTACAGTTAAAAACATCTTCAAAATTCCAATCTTTCATAATTATCCAGCATACATTTTTTCCAAGAAGTAGGATTTCTGTTAATATAGACTCCAAGGCCTGCATTACAGGTATCCTGGAAAGATAAAGAAAATTTCGTGGCAGAGAGACACGTTATCACAGCTACCATAAGTCTTTTATACATAGAGCAATTACTACTGTACTTCCAATGTCTGTGGCAATGTAGAGTCACCAGTATCTGGAAACGTCTACAGAATACTTTAACCAAGTCATCAAGAATTTCAGTGATTTTAACATCACAAGCCAGGTGTGCTATATGCAGCTATTTTTTCAGCATCTCAAGTAGTTCCTTCATGATCAGTCAGTCAATTTGTTTACAACAGTGGCTGATTCAGAAGTTTTGAAGTCATGATGCATCTACCACTTTAAATATTACCAGTAATAGTGGGGCCTAACTTGGGTCTTTATTGGAAGACTACATTTCCTAGTCAACCTATTTTCATACTGCCAAGTGTTCAGGAGACCCCTCAGTTTGCCATCTAAGTTTAGGAAAAGCAAGTGAAGTTGCAGTCATAGAGGGAGTTCTGAATTTGGGCTGTGTTGTAGTTATAAGTAAAACAGAATAAGTGTTGAGCAAAGAGGAGAGGAAAATCCACATGATACCCACTGATCACTTTCTCATAGAGATGCACATTTCAAAATAGAGGAGGAAGTTGGGGAAGGGAATAGAAAAGAACAGAGCAGAATCCCTTCCTGGTATCCTAGCAAGGGATGAGTTCTCCTTTCCCCATTCCTCCCTTCTCAAACTTTTTGTCCTGCAATGCATTCCTGGGCCTTTGTATTTTCAGTTGAAAGAAAAAAAAAAATCTTTATTTTTATACATGTCTTCCTTTTTTGGTCTTCCTTCTGATTCTTGAACTTGTGGGGTTTACCATACTATCACGGGAGTGTTCGTTAAAGATGGTTGCGGTGTCAGACTGCAGTGAAAAACATCTATTGAATCTGAAAAAAAAATATTAAGGAGTCTGGTTAACAACAGGCTTACTAGGAAATGAACAAAATAGTGTTGCCCACCACCAAAAGCATGAGCAAAAAGTAGTTAGGAAAGACAGATGTAATGGCAAAGGTGGCAGTGTGGCATTGTATATTAATGATGCAATAGAATGCAAAGAAATTCAGAGTGATGAAATTAGCAGGACAGAGTCTATCTGGCTCAAAATCACATTAGTAGCTTTCTTCTCCAGAGTTTCTCCTGGATTAGTGCTTGGTGTGCGTTACAGACCACCGGGATCTGATTTGGACATGGACAGAGAACTCTTGAAGGCCTTTAAGGAAGTAAACACTACTAGGAACTGTGTGATTATGATAGATTTTAACTTCCCAGATATAGACTGGAGGATATGCGCTTGCAGCAATAAAAGGGCCCAGATTTTCTTGGAGGTGATAGATGAATTCCTCCATCAAGCGGTTTCCAAACCAACAAGAGGAGACGTGATCTTAGATTTGGTATTAGTCAGTAGTGAGGACCTCATAGAGGAATTAGTTGTAGGGGACAACCTAGGTTCTAGTGATCATGAGCTAATCCAATTTAAACTGAATGGAAAGGTAAACAAAAATAAATCTGTGACCAGAGTCTGACTTGAAAAGGGCTAACTTCAAAAAATTAAGGGAATTAGCTAGGGAAGTGGACTGGACCAAAGAATTCATGGATATGAACATTGAGGACGCTTGGAACTGCTTCAAGACAGCAGGAACTATCTGAAGCCTGCATTCTAAAGAAGAGGAAAAAAAATTTTCAGGCAGGGGTTCTACACCAAGCTGGATGAATGTGCATCTTAAACAGGTGATTAGGAGGAAACACAAGGCCTACAAGGAGTGGAAGTTGGGAGGGACAGAAAAGGAGGACTACCTTTTAGAGGTCAGAGCATGTAGGGATCAAGTAAGGAAGGCCAAAAGCCAAGCAGAGTTAGACCTTGCAAAGGGAATCAAAACCAATAGTAAAAGGTTCTTCAGCCATATAAATAGCAGGAGGAGGAGGTTGGACCACTGTACACTGAGGATGGGGTAGATATCAAGGATAATCTAGGCATGGCTGAAGTACTTTGCCTCTGTCTTTAATGAGGGTGATGGTGAGATTGGGGACAGAGGTAGGGCAGCTAATAGGAATGAGAATGTAGAAGTGGAAATTACCATGTCTGAGGTGGAAGCCAAGCTTCAGCTGCTTAATGGAACTAAATCAGGGGGTCCAGATAATCTTCATCCGAGAATACTGAAGGAACTTGCACATGAAATTGCCAGCCCTTTAGCTAGGATTTTTAAAGTATTGGTGAACACAGGGGTTATACCTTATGACTGGAGAATTGCTAATGTGGTCCCTATTTTCAAGAAAGGGAGTAAAAGTGATCCAGGTGACTACAGGCTTGTTAGTTTGACCTCAGAAGTATGCAAGGTCTTGGAGAAAATTTTGCAGGAGAAAGTACTTAAGGATACTGAGGTAAATGGTAACTGTGATAAAATACAACACGGCTTTACAAAAGGTAGATCGTGCCTGACCAACCTGATCTCCTTTTTTGAGAAGATAACAGATTTTTTGGATAAAGGGAATGCAGTGAACCTAATTTAGATTTCAGCAAGGCATCTGATACAGTTCCATACAGGGAATTATTAGTTAAATTGGGAAGGATGGGGATTAATATGAAAATAGAAAGGTGGATAAAGAACTGGTTACAGGGGAGACTACAGAGGGTCATAGTGAAAGGTGAACTGTCTAGCTGGAAGGAGGTTACTAGTGGAGTTCCCCAAGGATCAGTCCTGGGACCCATCTTATTCAACCTTTTTGTTACTGACCTTGGCACAAAAAGTGGGAATGTGCTAATTAAGTTTGCAGATGACACCAAGCTGGGAGGTATTGCTGATACAGAGGAGGATCAGGGTAGCATACAGAATGATTTGGATGACCTTGTAAAGTGGAGCATTAGAAATAGGATGAAGTTCAACAATGGGAAGTGCAAGGTCATGCACTTAGGGACAAACAACAGGAATTTCTCTTATAAGTTGGGAATGCATCAGCTGGAAGCAACGGGAGAGGAGGACTTGGGCATACTGGTTGATCACAAAATGACAATGAGTAGCCAATGCGATGTGGCAGTGAAAAAAGCTAATGCAATCCTGGGCTGCATCAGAAGGGGTTTTTCCAGTAGAGATAGCGAGGTGTTAGTACCATTATACAAGGCGCTGGTGCAACCTCACTTGGAGTATTGTGTACAGTTCTGGTCACCCATGTTTAACAAAGATGAAGTCAAACTGAACAGGTGCAAAGAAGGGCTACAAAGATGATTCGTGGCATGGAATATCTTCCCTATGAGAGATGACTTAAAGAGCTTGGTTTGTTTAGTCTGACCAAAAGAAGGCTGAGAGGAGATACGATTGCTCTGTATAAATACATTAGAGGGATAAATACAAGGGAGGGAGAGGAATTATTTGAATACAGCACCAATGTGGACACAAGAACAAATGGATACAAACTGTCCTTCAGAAAATTTAGGCTTGAAATTAGATGCAGATTCCTAACCATCAGAGGAGAAAAGTTCTGGAATAGTTTACCAAGGGAAGTGGTGGGGGCAAAAACCTTAGGTGCCTTCAAAACCGAGCTTGATAAGTTTATGGAGGCAATGATATGATGGACAGTGTAGCTTGGCCATTGTCTGTCTTCTGCTACTGGTGATGGGTATGATAGGGATGTGGGAAGGGGCATTTAATCAAGTGGGTTCTGAGTTATTATAGAGAAGTTCTTCTTGACGGGCTGTTGTGGACTTGCCCTCATGCTCAGGGTTTAACTGATCGCCATATTTGGCGTCAGGAAGGAATTTTCCCCCAGGGCAGATTGGCTTGGGCGCTGGGGCTTTTTGCCTTCCTCTGTAGCATTGGGCATGGCTCATTTGCTGGTTGATTCTCTGTATTAAAGTCTTTAAATCATGATTTGAGGACTTTAATAGCTCAGTTATGGGTTTGAGGTTCATTGTAGGAGTGGGTCGGTGAGGTTTTCTGGCCTGCACTATGCATGACGTCAGACTAGATGACCTTAGAGTCTATAAATAAAAGTTTGAAGAGCAAAGAACGAGTGCCCTGGAATTCCAGAAAGCAGATTAAGGGTGAGATTTTAGAGGCACGCAGGACAGTTAACTTTCAATGGGAATTGAGTGCCTAAGAGGAAGGGGAAGTTTTCCCTTCTTGGGATAATAAGCCTTTGCTAAACAATTAGCAGCATTTCACATATTTGAAGCCTCATCATCTCTATAAAGAAAGGTGACTTACCAGTAACTGTTCTAGTGTTGTCTCTGCACATTCATACTTATGAGATCTGGCATCCCTGAGCTGCAAAACAGCCTTGAAAAGCTGCATCCATTAGGGGTTCTATGAGTGATCCTGTTAGGTTGTGACACCTTGTCCTGCCCCACAATGGACACAGTTTTTCCAACGCAGTTTGCAGAGGTGCCAGATCCCACAAGTGGGATTATATAAAGGAGGTAGAAGAAAACACACAAGATTGACAATGGTGGTTAAGCTCTGCTGCATCTCATTACATGTTCTAATAGAGCAGGCTGAATTCTGTGACTGCATCTGGGCCAGTTTCTAGCAAAATTCAAAAACTGTTCTAGGGAATTAGGGTAAGCTTTCTAGAATCATGTTAGCCTGATTAAAACATAGTTCAGTTCAATGTTCACAGGTCAACCTCCAAAATGTGTTAGAAAAGATACCTAAGCTACTAACACACAGTGCATGGGTCTGGTTAAGTTCCTATATATGCTAAAAAATGGAATATATTTTTAACTGTGTGCCGGGGACAGTGCAGAACAGATTTTAGGCCCAGTTTTACTTTACAACTAGAATCAAACATTTACAATAAAGGTTAGATAGGATCTAATGAAGGCTAAAGCACTGGACAATCCAGGAAGATGCAGGCTTAGTTTTCATTAGTGCATGCTGTTTGTCATGAGAATTTGTCTGTCAGTGTCATTTACAACCCACTCCCACCACCACCAAAAGAGGGGCGGAGTTGCTTCTTGGTTCCCTCCCCTCCCCTCCCGTTAGTTTTGGATACAATGGTTAAAATATACCAAAAATTAAAAAGCATTTTTAAAAAATAGGAGCAGCCCAGAGTATAAAGAAGGGGAGAAATTAGGAGGGAAAAATAAGTCATGGCCAGGAAACATGGGAAAAGAAGGCAGAATACAATAAAAAAAGAGAAAGAGGGTGGAGAGGAGAGAAAGGAAGCAAAAAGGAGAGGAGATGGGAAGAGTCAGTCTCACAAAGTAGCCTAGGGCAAAAATTCCCATCCATTTCTATTTTTCCTTTTTAAAACCAAAAAGTTATTCTTAAATATCATAGTGAAGCTTTTGAAAACATAGTATTCTAATAAAAAAAACACAGGAAAGCATTATTAAAAGTTCATGAGACTTCTCCCACTTCTGTAAGTATATGCCAGTGGTTCCCAACCTATTCTCTGCTATGGCACACCTTGATACCTTTAATTATTTTGAGGCACACCACCAGATAGTCTCCAAATGATCTCAAATATTCATGAGCTGGTCCAGAACTCTGAATAGTTTTTCAAAAAAATTTAGTTGCACACCTGCTCAGGCTTGACAGCACACCTGTGTGCCATGGCACACTGGTTGGAAAACACTGATATATGCACCCAGCACATACACAAATCATTTCATCAAGTAACACGGCAGAATATTTTGAAAAAAAACATAGAAGATGCAAAGAATCTGCCGACAGCATGAAAATTACCACTGTTTGCTCTGCTTGAGTGAACGTTTTCACAAATGTAATCTTAGAATGACGACATTTTTACAAAGCTAGTTGAAAGTTGATCATGGGACATTTGGTTATTAAACTTAGATAATTATTTAAGCAACATCAAAAAATGTGCAAATTCCTTTACAGCCCAAATAAGTTATGATGATCTTTTCCCTGCCAAAGAACTTACATTCTAGTTCTGGTTGTGGTAAGTGAGTTTGACGATGTGGGCATGGAGTATAGCAGAATAAATGTTATAGTTAATACTATGCTGAGTGGCAGATTTACAAAGCCCTGTGTTGCACAAGACAAAACCATTTTCTGTTTCATAAAGACATGCTAAGTGAAGTTTTATATTGCTTATTCAACAGCTCAATTTTAACTAATTAACCATTTTAACACTAATTATTTAAACAATATAGGAGATTTGAAATTTGTTTTCAACAAAGGAAATTTCAGAAATCCAGGATTTATTTCAGGCGACATTTCTGAATTTTGTCTTTTCCTTATTTTAGATCAGAGTTCAGATAATTGGTGTTTGCTTATAAGATATTAAGAACAGCTAATTGGGGTTTATTTTTAGTATATATAAAAAAAGCACTTATAGTAGAATTTTGTCTTGTCTGATAAACATACCTCTTGAGGTAACGCTGAATTTTCTGTCTGAAAAACTGTTCGAATGCATGTAAGGTTCACTCATTTTTTCTAGAAACATAGTGATTACTTCCTTCTTTTCTGGACTGGTACTGGACAAATTCAAAACTTTCCCATTCACTGCCACTTTGTTTTTGCTCAACCCAAACCAATAGAAGAAATCAAACAGGGCATCTGATTTGAACTCATAGGAAAAGCTCAACTCTTCTCCATTAACTAACTGGCTTTCTGCGGGGAAAAAGCTCTTGACAACTTCTTGGAAATCAAACTGGAAAAGAAAAAAAAAATATAGAGAGTTAAATGTTTAAGCTGCCCACACATGATGTCTTTCTTAAAGAGCTTACAATTTATACTTCAGATGTGACATCCTATTTATAAACTTACCCAGAGAATTTGAACCTGCAGTTGTACAAAAATGGAGATTCTGCACCATTCCAATTCCCTGCACCATAGTTTTCTTAGAATCCTCATTTTCTTGTCATGGGGGTGGGGTGGGGGGTGTCAAGGCATTGAGGCTAATGATCTTGGCAAGTGCACAGAAGCTTTCAGATACATGTAATCCATTAGGGCAACAGATTTCTGTGCCAACAGCACCAAGAGATGTTACAATATTCATCTCCTATGATTATAGTTTCTTTTTACCCCCACCCTGAGATGGACTATATCCGTATTGTCGTAATGTCTTCATCCTCTGAATGTTATCCTGACACACTACATTTGCCCTAAACTCTTCTCACCCTTCAGTGTTATTTTCAAAACATGCAACATAGGCCTAACATGGATCTGATCTTATAGAAGCAAACAAATTTAAGCTCAAATTCCATGCTTAAGGCTATGTCATGGTCTTCTCAGTAAAATCATGTTTAAGCCAAATGCTTCTGCAGACTTTTATAACATGAAAAGTGCCTGCTAGCAACCAGATTTTACCCTTTCATAAATATGTATTTCACTTTACAAATGGCCATGGGGCAAATTTGCAGATCTGCATTTCAGAAACACATCAGTTAGCTAATCAAACAGCTAATCTTGCTTTGGAAGATAAGAATATTTTCTACTGCTTCATTCTGGATTCAAGAATACTCCTAGAAATTCTCTTATCAGGAAGCAAATTAATATCCTTACAATCAAAGGACAGCATCCAAAGTATCTTTTAATGCATACTAATTATCAGAGCCTACATTTTCTAAATTGCATATACCAAAAGGTGCATGAGAAATGTGTACGTGCAACTATAGTGATTGAACATGCAAGTGAAGTAATGGAATGCACAAAGAATGTCAAGACACAAATACTCATTTTACAGAATTTATTCATGTACCCAGTTATATATTTCTGAAATTCTAGGAACAAGTCTAAGGACAGGACTACATTAGAAACTTTTACTAATATAGCAATGTTGGTTAGGTATTTGAAATTTTGGGGGAGACATTTCTATGCATGGACTGTAAGGTGGATAGAAAACTGGCTAGAACAACGGTTTCAGCGTGTAGGAATCAATGGCTCCATGTCAAGTTGGCAGGCAGTAACAAGTGGTGTGCCCCAGGGGTCGGTCCTGGGGCCAGTTCTGTTCAATGTTTTCATTAATGATCTGGATGATGGGATAGATTGCACACTTAGTAAGTTTGCAGATGATACCAAACTGGGGGGAACGGTAGACACCCTAGAGGGCAGAGACAGGATTCAGGGAGACCTAGACAAACTGGAGCAGTGGGCCAAGAGGAATCTCATGAGGTTCAACAAGGATAAGTGTAAAATCCTGCACTTGGGACGAAAAAACCCCATGTACTGCTACAGGCTGGGGAGTGATCAGCTAAATAGCAGCACTGGAGAAAAGGACCTGGGAGTCATGGTGGATGGGAAGCTGGATATGAGTCAGCAGTGTGCTCTTGCTGCCAAAAAGGCCAATGGCATACTGGGCTGCATCAGAAGAAGTGTTACCAGCAGATCCAGGGATGTGATCATTCCCCTCTATTCTGCACTAGTGAGGCCACATCTAGAATACTGTGTCCAGTTTTGGGCTCCCCACTACAAAAAGGACATGGACAAATTAGAGAGAGTCCAGAGGAGGGCAACCAAAATGATCAAAGGGCTGGAGCACAAGCCCTATGAAGAAAGACTGAAGGAACTAGGCTTATTTAGCCTGCAGAAGAGAAGACTGAGGGGGGATTTGATAGCAACCTTCAACTACTTGAAGGGTTGCTCCAAGGAGGAGGGAGCTCGACTGTTCTCAGTAGTAACAGAGGGCAGAACGAGAAGCAATGGCTTCAAGTTACAGCTGGGGTGGTCCAGGCTGGATATTAGGAAAAACTTCCTTACTAGGCGAGTGGTGAAGCATTGGAATAAGTTGCCTAGGGAGGTGGTGGAATCTCCATCTCTGGAGGTGTTCAAGTCCCAGCTGGACAAAACACTGACTGGGATGATCTAATGGGAGTGGTCCTGCTTTTTTTGGCAGGGGGTTGGACTAGATGACCTCGTGGGGTCCCTTCCAACCCTATGATTCTATGCTGGCGAAAGCCCTAGTGTAGATTCTATATGCCAGCACAGAAGTGTTTTGCTGGTATAATTATTTTGTTCCCCAAACCAGTCTATGCTGCACTGGCAGACACTTTTTTTGCTCATGTAAACTGCATCTACAATAGAGGAGTTTGCCAGTATAACCATAGCAACAAATCTTTCTAATGTAAACCAAGAACATTGCTGCCTTGGGGAAAGACCTGGGGCCAGGGTGCAGGCCCCACCCCCTTGGCCAAGATCTGGTGCCCGAGCTCGATCTGGGATTGGGCTCCTATCGCTGGCAGCCTGGTCCTAGATCTGTGGCCAGGTTTGGGGACAGGAGAGGCAGGTGCTGCTTTGGGCGTCCTGGCCTTGATCCCTGGTCAGGGATGGAAGAGGCAGGCACCACTGAGGTCAGCCCGGTCCCTGGTCCCCAGTCCAGACTCCAGCCAGGAGAGGCAGGCTCTGCTGCAGGCGGTCTGTCCTGGATCCCTGGTCGGGGCCAGGGGCAGGAGACGCAGGGGCTGCCCCGGGCACTCACAGCACTGCTGTCAAGACTCAGGGCACGTGCCCATGTGCCAGGCACCAGCGGTGCCCTGATGTAAACCTGGCTTAGCTGTCTAATCTGACAGGCATCACCCAGCACCTCACGAAACATTTCAGTCTCATCACACATTTTGTATGCACAATTACCTTTGTGGAGTGTTGCCCATACATGATGGTATAAAACAATTAGTAGAGCACTAGGCCAATTTTTTCATTCCACAGGAAATTTTAAAGAGACACTTTTCAGTGCATTTATCATTAAAAAATGCTTTTTTCTTTTGAAATTTCAGAATGTTGGTCTGAATAAAACAAAAATTTTCTTTTACAGAATGTTAAATACTGGAGTAATGTTGCAAAAAGTCACAGACGACAACATTACAGTCAGGTTTCCATGTTATTAATTTACAATCTCAAAGTCCTAGAAGAATGTCCTAATCCACACAATATCCCCAGTAATAATTTTCGATCTCTGATTTGTCTTAAAGCTATAAAGAAACATGTAACCAGACATATGGTCACCTAGGCCCATATCCTCAAAGGATTTGAGGTACTTAACTCCCATTTAAATAAATGAGAATTAGGCACCTGAATAACTTAGGATCTAAGATTTCTCTCTCAAGAGAATAACCAACAAGACATTGGATTTGATTCATTAAAAACAGTCTAAGTCACTATTCTTGTTTTTCTTGTCCTATGACTGCAGAGATACTAACTGACAATTTTGCCTTAAATGATCACTTAGTCTATTTTAGTGCTGTACAAAACACACCTAGCATCACATTGTTCTGACATAATATTTTATTAGTTTAAGTTTCATTTACAGGAATGAATTCTGCTACCTTTTTGGGTATTCTCACAAGAACAGTATTTGTCCTTTGTTCAACAGGATGCATTGAAAGCTTTAAATTTCAGCAGATTAAATATAAATTAAGCATATTTTGGCCCTTGCTTGTTAGCAATGTAAAAAAAAAAATCCCAGGACTTTGGGCCTGGTAACTAAACAACATCTCAGTTCACTGCATAGGAAAAGCAGGTGCCTAAACTCTGAAACAATAGTGCTTTTTAATTTTTTTTAAAACACATGTTGTGTGGTTTCTATTTAAAGAAATTGGCCTATCGCCAAATGTGCATCATAGATCTGTCAGGTTTGGGTTATTTTATTTGAGGATTTCTGGTGATATAAAATACAGTTGGTTTGGAAGTTCCCCCAAGAAGTCAGAAGAAAGGTTGAATATTCAACACAAACAGAACACATCCACAACTCACCTGCAGTTTATAACTTTCTCCAAACACCGAGGAAATAATCTTGTTCATACCATTCTCTATCTGTCTTCGTATCTTAGGATGCCGTGTGTTCACAAGAAATGCGTATGTTTTTTCTGAAACTGTGATACAATTAAAATGTTACCAATTCCTACCTCTGACATAATATTCATTAACGTGCACTGAAGTCTTAGACCATTCTCAAAACCCCAAATAGCACTGGCTGAATTTTCTTCTAATGAAGAAGCACAAGGCCTGCCAGGACAAGTATCTCCATACAGCTTCTGTTAATGAATGTAAAACCACTGGATAAATGGTAAGATTACATCTCCCTGTATTAGCTAGTTCCCACCACTGATAAACCCCAGCAAATAATGACCCTGATGGATCACCACCTGGTACTTTCCAGGGACTCATGCTGCTATTGGTTCTATACCTATAGAATAACTACTCCAGAGGGAATTCTGCACCAAAAAGTTAAAAGTTCTATGCACTGTATTTTAAGATTCTGGAACAATTCTGTAAATTTTATTGGTCAATAAATAAATGTGCTGTTATGGCAGCAGGGAGCAAAGGCCACTGGCTGCATTAAGGGGAGAGATCACCCCACAACTCCCACCACCCTAGGAAATGGATTTAGCTGTGAGACTGCACCTGACCCTGACTCTGAGGCAGGCCTGGCCTTTGTGCTGTAACAGTCTAGGGCCTGCCCCACCCCAACCAGGTTTGGGCAGGCTGGCTCAGCCCAAGGATCCAACCAGGAAGCAGCGCAGTCTGGGGGAAATCCCCAGGAGTGGAGTGAGGGGGTTCAGTGTGGGGTAATTTGCATGTGAGCAGCTCAGTCAAGGAGCTGACATGCAGTGGGACAATGGGACTCTGCAAAGGGTCATAGTGAAGGTGGGTGTGGCTCAAAAGGAGGCACTGGGTACAGCTGGCAGGGGGCTCAGTGGGATGGGAGCCTAATCTGCAGGTTGGGGAGGCTCCGCTGGGGTCTGGATACAAGATTGCTCTGTATGCAGGGGTAAGGCTTGACAGTGGTAAGGGGAAGCCAGATACATGAGAGTTGGGTAGATGGAGGGGCAGCTCACAATACAGTGAACCCTCTCCCTGTGGCAGAGTAGAGGGGGGCAGAGGGTTGTGGAGTTTCCTGCAGTCAGGGGAGGTTTCTGAGGGTGGGTTGGACCTGGCCCTGGCCACTCCTTTCAGGGGAAGAGAAAGATCCATCCTCGCCCATCCCCATCCTAGATTGGACAATCAGCTTAGCCCAGCACAGGGTAGGAACCAGAGGCTGGAGCATCCCCATGGGTGTGGTTTGACTGCTGTATTTCAGGGGAAGTGGAAGAGTGCACAAGTCCCCCTAGTTCACTGGCTTTCTCCCTGTACCTGTGTGGATCTGGTCTTCCAGCACTTAGGGGAGCAGGAGAAATGGGTTCCTCTGTTAAAGAGCCCCAAGTGCTGCTGACAGAATACCTCATGCCTGTCATACACTCTCTTACCTCCTCATTTCCCTATCCCTTTCTCTTCCTGCTCCCACTCTCCTTCCCCACTGCCTCCTCTCCATCCATCCTGTCTCTTCCCAACTGCCCCCTAGGTATATGCCATCAAAGTAAGTCAGTGGACACTCCAAGGATAAGTGACGGTGTGATGTTGACTGTAGCTACACTGTGGGCCATTAGGAAAACCCCACAACTGAAGAGATTGGCTGTGTAGTTGCCCTATCCTGTGCCAAACTGAGCTGCAGATAATCACAGGTGCCTTGGTAGATCAAAACCTGGTGGACAAATGACTGGGTCAGTAATGAGACAGTAATTAACAACTGTGGTCACTGACCACTCATTGCACCAAGCAGAGTCTACCGTCATGTTCCACCATGGCATAAATGGACTATAAAGGGGTGTGGAAGACAGGTGAGCTGAAGAGGTCAGCATACAAAGAAAGATCACTATTCTACTGGATCTTTGCCAAAGGTATGCCATGAGAAGGCCTCTGACAAAGACAGGGTGATACCATCTCCTAAGTATCAGTAGCCATGGCAACAGAGTGGTCTGTTAAGTCCCGGTAGCCAGTAACTATATGCATAGCTTTGTTACCTTCCATGTCCACCTGTTGTGTGAGATGAGTGACACCAGATAGGAGCATAGTACTTACTCTGCTTTTCAAAAGCAGAAGGCAAAGGCTAATGGGAGCAACCACATGCTCACACCCCAGCCTGAACCAGCTGATGTTCTCAGCAGGTTGTTTCAAGTGCTGACTTTGGCTGCTGTCTTCATCTGGTGATTGCAATATGTTAATGCACAGCTTGACAGATGTATGCTTCTGGTCACCAGTGTGACCAGTTTTAGTAGGCTGTCACATAGCTCTGCTGCAGAAATATAATGGAGGAGCATCCTCTGGCAACCAAAAGTAAAATTGCTGGCACCTAGCTATAAGCCAGTTTTGTCCACCGCTGCATTAATGACCTATCTGATGCAACATCAAGGTAGACTTGGTTTGGAACATGCTGCAAGCATTGAGGAAGGTGCTTAATTTGTGGCTTAGGCTTGCATTATGCAAATAAAATACACAAGAAACCATCTTGGAAAAGTTTGGCTCCCTATCATTCAAAACCATGTCAATTTCTGAGAATGACAATTTGGGAACTGCAGCAGATGTCAGCAGGGAAACTTGCACAAGAAAAGCTGGCAGTTCATTGATGTACACATTGAACAGTATCAGTGAAAGAGCCGAGTCTTAAGGGAAACCATTGATGTGACACTTCCAAGAGCTACAGAAGTTTCCACCTGCCCCATCCCTTCCCCACTGCCCCCTACCCCATTCCCCCTTCCTTCAGTCCCACATCCACCTGCCCCACTCCCGTCTCCTCCTCTTCCCTTTACCCTATCCCATCTCCCTTCTCCCCTCCTCACTGGCTGTCCCTTCCCTCCATTCATTTCCTCAGTTCCACCCTGCCTCCTTGCCCTGCCGTTGTACAGAGACTTGGCTGGTGGCCAGCACACATAGAAAAGGAAGGCCACCAGCATTAGGACAGAGGTGGTGGCAGCCAGCTGCAGAGTCAGCCAGACAGAATAGCCGCCCTTCTTTACCAAGCAAGGAGAAACACTGCTCCACTACACTTCCTTGGGCACCCAGCTGAGCCTGGCTTGTAGAGGAGTGGCTGAACAAACAGGAAACACACTGGGAGGGAGACAGTGTGGGAATGACCAAGTCCCCATCCCCCTGGCAAGCTGAGCAGAGCAAGCTGTGGACAGCTGAGCACTCAAAGAAATTGGGCCAGCTGCTGCAGGTGTCTGAAATGACATGTCTGCATTGCTGGGAAGGGGCCCACAACCACTCATGGCTTCCCTTTGTTTTCCTCTCAAAGTCTTTTTTTTTTTTTTTTTGGAGGGGGGAAGCAAAGAAATCTGCAGGGGACATGAATTCTACACACACAGTTATGCAAAAATCCCCAGGAGTAAACAACCCACAACCAAAGGGGGTAAAAGTATTAAAACTCAAACCGTCAGCATTAAATACTGCTAGAAGTTTTGTGGGGAGAGATGCCTTGTAAGAATAGTATACAACATTTTAGCCCAGCTGGAAAGTATAAGCAATTTAAAACTATATTAGAATGGAAAAAATAATTATAACCCAAAAGACCAGTAAACCAGATCTTTTGCCAATCTACTTTGGGTGAGAATCTCTCATCCTTATTTTTAAATCAACTGAGCCTAAACACAAATAATAAAAAAATAACTATATAAAACATACCTTTTGAGGAACTATTGTTTGTTCTGACGTTTGTAAAGAATACTAATGGTCTGTTTAGTATAGTTTCTCTGTAGTCTTTATAATCACGATGGCTGGTGAGTTCTACATGCCTAGTCAAAAAAAAAAACCAAAAAAAAAAAAACCAATACAATGGTATTAGCTACTCCCTTTGCACAGTATATTCTTGTAAAGTATAATTTTATAAAAAAGAAAAATAGGGTCTAATTTGATTTCTGCTATTCAAGTTTTTTTCCCCAGAAGAAATGCAGGGGCTCAGCTACTTCACTAAAGAGGTAATATACACCAATACTTTCAAACTCTAGCAGTTAAAAGGTAGGCATCTAAGTAAAACATCTGCTGAGAACTGCTGAAAAACAGATTTAAATTTAGATGCCCAGCTTTAAGCATCAGTATTTGAAAATGCCACCAATATGGTAAATTTTTAACAGTGTTGCCAACTTTTCTTAAAACACTCAGGGGATTACAAGTTTTTCTTAATGTCTTAGCTTCCGGGATCATATGATTATGAATGACTTTCAGCTTTCATTAAAATGGTAAATTTCTAGCCCTCATAGTTGAAGACTAAAAAAAAAAAAAAAAAAAAA
>ML681992.1:22613196-22646082 GCA_007922195.1 Podocnemis expansa
AAAAAACCAGTGGGGAGCAGCGATCAGTGCCAGTGCACAGGGGAGAGAGTGGCAGTGTCATGGGGAGGAGGGGAATGGTGGGTTGCAGCAGGGAGGAGAAGATGGGGACCCAGGGGGAGCAGCAAGACTGAGGGCAAAAGTCAAGGATGGCCCCCAAAACATGGCAAGGAGCCTCCACCTTGACTTTTGTTCAGGGCCCCCAAAACATGAAGACCACCCCAGTAAAAACAACAACAAAAAAAACCCCACTCATTTAGGTTTTTTCCCCAAAAAATAGACTGGAAGATGGGTAAATGCTTCTGTTGCCACATGAAGTAACAGGAAAAGGAAAATGTTTCAGTGCTAAAACAATTTGATTGCATTCAGATGTTTCATTTAACTCTACAATCATAGTAAGAAATTGAGCTGCTTTCAGAGTGGCTATCAGTCTACTACACAAAGCACAGTTGTTTTGTAGAATGTATTTGGGACTTTGTGGCAAGTGTGAGTTTTAAACTATATCTTTTCTTGCAATCTGATTTTGAATACAGAGTGATGTACTGCATTATTCCTCTCCTGTTTTTCAGCCCCAAACATGCAATTTACATCCAATTAGTAATGTTTACACTGAGGGTGCAGTGTATATGAAAAAGGAAATGAAAATTCTTGTCCAGGAAATATAGACTGCCCTGGCTACATGTTTGATATAGATAGGCTACAAAAACGCAACTGAAGAAAAATACCACATCTCCTATACTGCTTTGCAGACACATTTTTACTATGGCAATTTGACTATATTATGAACAACCTGCTTATCAAAAGTCAATGTAGTTTTACAATCATTTAAAGTCATCCAAGTTATATAATTAAATATACAGGAAATATTTAAAAGTAAACTCTGTATATCAATTTACTTAAGGAAGATTCATAAAATGGCTGTAATCATCATCTCAGAAAATAGAAGCTTAAAATGGAGACATTAACTGACCCTCAGTAGTTCAACAATGTGAACCAAGGTACTTCCGAAGAATTAAGCTGGGCTTTATCATCACTTAGTAAAGAGACATTTTCCCCCATCCTCCCATCACAACCTTACGAGCCCAAGCCAGCCCAACGGCTGCGCTGTGGCCCCTAGCGCTGGCAGGGGGTGGCGCACACTCCCTCTGTCGCTTCCTCCGCTGGCAGGGTGGTGCAACGCTGTCCTGCCTACCCCCAGCCAGTCGTCCCTCCCAAGAGTGGCTGGCACAGGGCTGCAGCTTGCAGGGGCAGGGCCCTGGAACGGCCCATCCATGGAGTTCAGGCTGCTTCTACCCAGCCACCCCAGGGCTAAACCTGGAGTGGCCAGGTTGAAGTGGCCTGAACTCCACAGAGTGGGCCATTCCAGGCCCCACCTCTGCAAGCTGCAGCTCTCCATCAGCTGCTTTTGGGAGGGACAGCCAGTTAGGGGTGGGCAGGGCACTGCTGCTCCGCCCCACCAGCAGAGGGAGAAACGGAGGGAGCATGCATCACCTGCACACCCCCTGCCAGCGCTAGGGGCCACAGCACAGCCACTGGGCTGCTTCCAGCTCATGTGGTTCTGGTGGGGGAAACCCCAGCACTACAGAAGTGGGGGGCCTGTGCCAGCCAGGAGCCCCCTTATTCAGCCTCGATTCTGGGGCCAGCCGGTAGTCCACAGAGCACACCTGGCTCCCTGGAAGAGATTGCCAGAGAGCCAGAAGGGGATGCTCAGGGAGCCACAAGTGGCTCATTGAGCCTCTGTTGCTGATCCCTGACTTAGTAGAAGCACAGGTGCAGCAAAAGCTTTTTTTTTAAATCCTGGTTTAAATTTATTCCCATTCAGTGACTAAAATAAGTTATACCAAAGTACTCTTTGACCAGTGCATCTGCAATCTACACTAGGGGTTTTGTCAGCATAGCTTGGTCATAAAAAAAAGCTACCCCTCCCAACCAAGTTACTATGCCAGCAAAACATCCAAGTGTAGATCTGGTTTTACTATGGCTTTAGGAGCTGGCAGTTTTCTTTTATTTCTAACTTTTTCCAACCAGAACTAAACTAGCCACTTTTTGGAAAATGAAGGGAAGCATTGCAGGATGTGTAAGACACAGAACTGTGTTGGGAGGCAGCAGTACAGGCTCCCCATACACTTGCATGAATCAAACTTCTAGTTTATTCTCTAGAAAAGGGATCCGTTACAGCAAAGTTGGGATAGTTATTCTTCTCTTACAGGTTTGTACCCATAATCATCAGTTATGTGCTAGTGTGCTCAGCACCATACAAGATACAAATAAAGAGCCTCTATCTAGACATTTAAGCTACACTCACTACTACAGGGACTCTGAAGAGATTAAAGGACAGACAAAAGCATCAACTGCAAATAAAAGTTACTAATGGTTCACGTAATTCAGAACACATTAGGCAATAATCTTGTGTGCCTAAATCTGGGATCTTCAACCCGAGTTTTGCTAGTGGCTTCATTTCCACTTTTACTGAGAAGTGATAAATCCCACTGAAGTCAGAGCAACAGCTGCTCAATACCTTTGAAAATTAAACAAGGCACAGTTAAGCACCTGAATGTTGACTTGAGAGACCAGTTTTAGGCATGAGATTTATGTCTACACTGGAGAGCTCACAGTGGCACAGCTGGCCCGATGCAGCTGTGCTGCAAGATCCCCTGCATAGCTGTTCTATGCCAATGGGAAAGATCTTCCGTTCACAGAATTAAACCACCCCCTAAAGATCTGCAGTAGCTATGTTGGTGGGAGAAGCTCAGTTAATTTCCAAAGGCAAGTGTAACCCAAGTTTTAAGAAAGATCCCAGTCTAACAACTCACTGAGCATTTACTTCTTCTGTACTTGAAAGAGTGACGTAATTTTTGCATTGTTATTTTCCTTCTCCAGAAACTGGATCATACAGGTGCCCATTTAAAAGGTGCAGAAAGCACAGGAGCAGATTTAAATGGGAAAGCCATTGGGAGACAGAAAAGGAAGAAAAGTTACACTCATACACTAAGGTTAGGGAATTCAAAACACCCAAGTCCCCTGCAATCTATGGCTGTCCTGCTTATCTTTGTATGCAGTGTTAGACACTAAAATCCATGATCTGCCCAGGGACAAGGAGTTTATGGCTTATTACAGCAACTTGGAACCCACTAACCTTTTTTTTTTTTACCCTAATAACCTAGAAGTGGTTAGCAAATCATTCCACCTTGCATGACCCCATATAATACATGATTACTTATGATAAAACAATTTGTTCCACCTTGTATTTAGCTATAATGCTCAGAGTACCTTTCCCACACCTGAAGTACTCTGTATAGCTCAAAAAGTTGTCTCTCTCACCAACAGAAGTTGGTCCAATAAAATATAACCTCACTTGCTTTGTCTGTATTTAACTTTGAGCACTCAAAAGACAAGCAGCTCTGCTAATTTTGCATTCTCTTTTGTTTTGTTTGATAGAACCTGATCTCCCCCCCCCCCATCTTTATGATAGTAGTTTGCTTTGGACTTTACACACTTAACCGCAGTTTTTTCCGTCCCCAAATCCTCCAAGTCCTACTCATTTAGAGGCTCCTCATTTCAGTCTAATTGTAAGGTAGTTTTGGTTTGTTACTGTAAGGATCACATGCTTTTGGTGAAAAAGTTGTGTCAAAAATCTCTCATGCATTTTTCCTCAACTCCCATTTATTCATTACTGATTGACAGCTCTTCTGCCTTTACCCAAAACCATTGCTTTTATTTGTACACTTTTCTATCACTAATTGACTGATAGTTTCATAAATCGACATGACCATCTTCCCCTGCTTCCCCCAGTGCCAGAAATCCTGGTGCTCTCATCTGGCTGCATTGTGCTCTTTCCCCAGGACATTAGAGCCAGAAGCACCTTTCTTCCCCTGGCCTGCTGCTCTCTGAATATTACTTCTAACCCTGAGTGAATTCTATACCATAATATTAAGAATTCTGCACACAATATTTTAAAGATTCTTCAAAATTCTGCAAATTTTCTTGGTCAATCAATAAACGTAGAGGCTCCAGTGTGGCAGTGAGGCGTACAGGCCACTGGCATCGCAGAGATGGAAGATCGCCTTGCAGCCTCCCTCCTCTGCATCTCCCTCCCCTCTCCCCCTACCCCATGGAGTTGGCAGTACGGCTGCACCTGATCCTGAGACAACGCAAGGGCCAGGCCTGCCCCAGAAACATTCTCGAGCCCTGCCCTTCTGTGCCACTGCACCAGGATAGCAAGCAAGAGGGTCATGGTCTTACATGCACATCCAGCCCTTGCCCCCGATCCAGGTGTGTGGTAGGAGGGCTCAGTCCTACATGATCCAAGTGCAGAGGTGCTTAGTGGAGGGGAATCCAGGTGCTGGATGAGAGGGATCTGTGTGAGGCAATCTGGCTGCAGCTGACTTATTGGGGGTGGGAAGGTTTAGGTGCAGGGGCTCAGGGGGGATAGATGATAGGGTTTATTTGGGGGAAACCAGGTGTGAAGGATGGGGCTTGATGGGCAGAGGACTCAGGTACAGCCAGTTGGGGTTCAGTTGGATGAGGGTACAAATGCAGGGGGCTCATCAGGGTAGCCCACATGCAGGGGGAGCAGGGCTCATCAAGGTTGGGGTTCAAGTGTAGGGGATGGTCTTGGTGCAGGGATTGGGGTTAGATGCATTCTATAGGGCAGGTCTGAATCCAGTGGGGCTCCAAACATAGAACTGCGGCTCAGCAGATAGTGATTAAAGTGCAGGACACTCGGTGGGGGTTTCTGGGTATGTGGGAGCATCCAGCATCCAAGCGTAGGGGGAAAGCCAGATGCATGGAGCTAGGAGGATAGAGGAGCAGCTCCCCATACAGTGAGCCCTCCCCACATCAGAGGAGCAATGGGGTTGATAGAAGAAGGGGGCGAAAGGCTTCCTGTAGCAGGGAGGAGGTTTTGGAGAGAGTGAACCTGACCCAGATCGAATTGCTCCTTGCAGGAGAATAGGCAGTCACATTCTCTCCCCACTTCAGCCTAGCTAGGACTAGCAGCTGAACCAGGCACAAGGCAGGAGCCACAGGCTGGGTTGTCCCCTCCCCTACAGTGATTTCTGTCTGTCGGCTTCTCCAGACACCCAAAACCATATGCCTGAGCTGCTGGGGTGGGGTGCATAACTGCATTGGTTGTTTCCTTGGTATGTGTTGGCAGGGTAGCAATGAAATCTGCCAGGACCAGACGTGTAGAATTTAGACACACCCCCCTTCAGCCCTTTGCTTCCTATACTGTACTCTCTGCACTTTGAAGCTGCTGACCTGCTCTGCATACCAGAGGGTGCAGAGAAGAGAGATTAAAGGGACCTGGATAGGACGTTTTGACTTGGAAAGGAGACAACATGAAAGAATTCTACAAAGTCCTGACTGGTGTGGAAAGAGTGACTAAGGAAGTGTTTATCCCATCACAGACCACAAAAAAATGGGTTATTCAAGGACATTAATCATCAGCAGGATTAAAACAAACAAAAACAAGTATTCCTTCCCACAACAGTCACCTGAGGCCCTTGCGGCCAGGGAAGATTGTGAAGGCCAAACAGCAACAGGCCTCAAAAAGAGCTAGGTAAGTTCACTGGGGTAGGTCCATCACCTGTGATGAGCCAAGCTGGTCAGGGGTGCAAGGTCATGGACCAAGTATCCCTGGAAGGCCTCTGAGCCAGAGCCTGGACTAGCAGCCAAACATGGATCCTTAGACCACTTAATGCCTGCCTTTTCGCTCCCCTTGGAGCACCCGGCGCTGGCCACTACAGAGACAGGACACTAGGCTAGATGGCCCATTGGTCTGGCCCAGTATTCTCCCCAGGACTCGAGGGGGTGTGGGGGGGTATTGGGGGTGCTCACTAATTTGCTAGAACCCTGTTACTAGCTGACAACTGGGGAGTGTTGGGAAATTCAGGGTGGGGTGCAGAGGGGGTGTTAGGGAAATGCCTGCTCTGGCCCCCTGTGGCCATTCTGAGGTCTTAGGGTACAGACAGCACCCACCTCACCCTGCCCCTGGTGCCCCACCGCAGCAGGGCTCAAGGGCTGGGTTACCAGAAGCCAGGCAAAAGGACGACACAGCCTCCTTTTTTGCCTTCCATCCGGCAGGCATGTTAAAAAGCCATGATTTTGTCTGGCTGTTTACTCACAGGGGCTAAAGTATGCTGGAAGACCCTGGAACACCCTCTTTTTCGGGGGAAGCATCCAGGGCCCCCTAAAACCAGACGAATACCGCGTTCATACTCCGTTTTCTCCATGCATCCTGCAATGTCCTATTCCTACTTCCCCGTCCTCCTCTCCCGGCGGGTGACCCTAGCAAGGACGACTCCGGCTGGGGCCCGGGACACCCGGCGGGGAAGGGGGCTGGGTACCTCCTGAAGTAGCCGGCGAGGCGGCAGCGCTGCTGGCCGTCCAGGAGCAGGGCGCCGTCGCTGAAGACGGTGAAGCCGGCGGCGGGGCCGGGGCCGAGCAGGACCAGCTGGTCGCCGCGCAGCTGGAAGGCGTCGGGGCGGAGCAGCAGCAGCTGGCGCAGCGGCAGCAGGGCGAGCTCGCAGGCGCAGGTCCGCAGGCTGCGCAGCTCCCCCGAGGAGATGGAGCTCAGGCTGGGCCGGGCCATGGAGCCCGCGGGAAACTCCCGGCCGCGGCTCCTGCAGCCAAGCAGACGACGGCAGAGCCCGCCTCCGCCGCTTATATCCCCGGCTGCCTGCAAGTGCCGCCCTCCGCCCCGACGGGGCTGGCTCAGGCGGCGCCAAAGCGGCCCGGCCCAAGCCCTGTCCTCAGGCGGCCCCATGCCCGAGGCGGGAAAGGAGGCGAAATGGAGTATAAATGTCATGGTCTTCTGTTTTTAGCGGGCCCTGGAGGCTTCCCCCTAAAATATAGCGTGTTCCAGGGCCTCCCCGCTTGCTTTAACCCAGGGCTCTCAAACTCAAATCACCCTGAGGGCCACGTGAGGACTGGTACCTTAGCCCGAGAGCAGCAGCACCGAAACCTTTTCAGACAATGATATTGCAAACATGGGTAGTGATCACACAGGACGTAGCTTTAGGGGCCGCATGTGGCCCACGGGCTGTGTGTTCCTGCTTTAACCCCTGTAAGTAAAAAGCCAGCCAAATCACCTATTTTTAAAATGCCTGCCGGATGGAGGATGTGAAGGTAAAAAGGAGGAGGTGTCCTTCTGTTGCCTGACAGATGGTAACCCTACCTCAGCCACGCCCATAGCCTTAAATTACACACTGAGTCATTGCCCACAAGTGGGCCCTGCTCCTTGCACCTGCCATTGCTCTCGGTTGTGTGCCTCAGTCTCCTCCTCATCCCCACCCCTTCAGATTCCCTGTGCAGGCTCCTAGCAAAGTCCTGCACTTGGGACGGAAAAACCCCATGCACTGCTACGGGCTGGGGAGGGATTGGCTAAGTAGCAGCACTGTAGAAAAAGACCTGGGGGTCATGGTGGATGGGAAGCTGGATATGAGTCAGCAGTGTGCTCTTGTTCCAAAAAGGCCAATGGCATATTGGGCTGCATCAGTAAAAGTGTTGCCAGCAGATTGAGGGATGTGATTATTCTTCTCTATTTGGCACCGGTGAGGCCACATCTGGAATACTGTGTCCACTTTTGGGCTCCCCACTACAAGAAGCATGTGGACAAATTAGAAAAAGTCCAGCAGAGGGCAATGAAAATGATCAAGGGGCTGGAGCTCAGGATTTATGAAGAGCAACTGAAGGAAGTAGTCATATGTAGCCTGCAGAAGAGGAGAATGAGGAGCGAATTTGATAGCAGTCTGCAACTACTTGAAGGGGTACTCCAAGGAGGAAGGAGCTCAGCTGTTCTCAGTATTTACTGAGGACAGAACAAGGAGCAATGGTTTCAAGTTACAGCTGGAGAGGTCGAGGTTGGATATTAGGAAAACTTTCTTACTAGGAGGGTGTGAAGCATTGGAATGGGCTACCTAAGGAAGTGGTGGAAGCTCCATCTTTCGAGATATTTAAGGTTTGCTTAGACAAAATTTTGGCTGGGATGATGTAGTGAGAGTGATCCTGCTTTTTCTTAAGGTGTTGGACTAGGTGACCTCATGAGGTCCCTTTCAACACTATGATTCTAAGTGCAACAACGCACAGAGCAGGGTGGGCCCAACCATGTAGCCAAACTAGGCAGTCACCTAGGATGGCAGGCTTTAAGGGGTGCTGAATTAGACAGAATGCACTCTTGTTTCTTGCTTTCTGAGCAGGTTACCAAGTGCCTAGGGCAGTGGTTCCCAACATTTTCTCTGCCGTGGTCAGAGCCATTCCTAGGGGGCTGCGGTCCCTGAGCAAATTGCCCTCTGTGGGGACCCCACTCAACCCCCTTGCATGGGGGGTGGGGCCAGGCAGCCCAGGGGAGGGGCAGACACCTACACCAGCCATCCCATGCTGGGGAAGGGGCAAGCCGGCCAAAAGGGAACCCTGCCCCCCACCCCAGGCCACGCATGCTGCTCTCGGCTCTGTGCCGGAACAGCAGGGAGGCGGTGGGAGGCAGCACCGCCAGGCCAGGGAGTAGCAATTCTGGTTCCATGCTGCCTCCTGCCCCCTCCCCACTGCTCCAGCACAGCTGAAAGAAGTGCACGTTGCAGGGAGGGGGGTGGCCGAATCGGCAGTGCTGAACCAGGCCACCCTTTTGGCTGGCTCACCCTGTCTCCAGCATGGGGGGGGGGCAGCAGTGCAGGCCCTGCAGGTGCCCCCAAACCATTGGGCCCTGGGTGGCTGCCTGGTCCCCCTACCCTAGGGATGGCCCTGCCAGTGGCACACCTTGCCACCTTTAATTAATTTGAGGCACACCACCATATAGTTTCCAAATGAACTCAAGAATATTCATGAGCCAATCCAGAACTCTTTGAGTAGCTTTTCAAAAAATGTTGTGGCATACCTGCTCAGGCATGATGACACACCTGTATGCCGTGGCTCACTGGTTGGGAAACATTGGTCTAGGGCACTTTTGTGGCTCATCTTTCGCTCACTGATTACTCATTTTAATGTTTCAAAGGGGCAGCCATGTTAGTCTAGTTCAGCAAAAAAAGCAAGGAGACCTAGCCTTGGGAGAGAGACCTGCCCTTGCCTACAGACAGCCCCCTAACCTTAAACAGATACTCATCAGCAACTACTGACCTGACAACAGAAACATTAAAGCAGGCACACACCACTGGAACAAATCATGTTGCCAACTTTGCCCATACATCTGCACAAAAGACCAGAGCCATAACTAAGGCAGAGGAAATGGGGCTTTGCCCCAGGTGCCCCTGAGCGGCTCCATTGAGCTGCTCCATTAGAGGGCGCATTTCATGCCACCAGCCCCAAGTGTTGCTAATTGCAAGGGGCGTGTTCCGACTGGAACGTGACCCAAGTGCTGAAACAGAGCATTATGGCTCTGCAAAAGATGCCATCATAGGACCTAATCAAGCCAGCTACTCCATCAAGGGCTAATTCCCTGCTTATCCACTAATGTGATTTATGCCATCATGTGCCAGAAATCCCCACACATCTAATACATTGGACAGACAGGACTACAGGTACTATATTTGCTTTTTTCCAATCCTCTGGCACCTCCCCCATTCTCTATGAGTTTTGAAAGATAATAGCCAGTGGTGCTGCTATCTCATCGGCCAATTCCCTTAGCACCCTTGGATGCAGTTCATCTGGCCCCATGGACTTGTGCACATCCAACTTAAGCAGTTCCTATCCTGACCTTCCATCACCAAGGGCCTCTCTTCTTCTCTCCAATCTGCCATACCCATGGTAGTGGGCTGGGAGCTGACTCTGCCTGTGAAAATTGAAGCAAAAAAAGCATAGAGTACTTCAGCTTTTCCCTCATCCTCTGTCACGAGGATGCCTGCCTCATTCAATAAGGGACCTACACCATCCCTGATCCTCTTCTTGTTATTAACATACTTGTAGAACCCTTTCCTGTTATCCTTTACATCCCTCGCTAGCCGCAACTCCATTTGTCCTTTGGCCTTTCTGATTTTATCCCTGCAGTCCCTAGCAATATCTTTATATGTCTCCTTAGTCATCTGACCAAGCTTTCACTTCCTGTAAGCTTCCTTTTTATGTTTAAGCTCAGAGCAGAGTTCTCTGCTAAGCCGGTTTGGGTGCCTTACATGTTTGCTGTTCTTTCTCCTAATTGGAATGGCAACTTCCTGTGCCCTTCGCAGGGTTTCTTTAAAATATAACCAACTCTCTTGGACTCCTTTCCCTCTTCAGATTAGCGTCCCAAGGGATCTTGCCCATCAGTTCCCTGAGGGAGCCAAAATCTGCTTTTTTGAAGTCCAGGGTTTGTGTTTTGCTTCTTTCCTTCCTTCCTCTAATCAGCATCCTGAACTCAACCATGTCATGGTCACTATTGCCTAGTTTGCCATTTACCTCTACCTCCCTGATCAATCCAATTAAGCAGGGGGTGGGGGGGGGTGACTGCTAGAAATCGCTTTGCGTTCTTCAAATACTGTCTTGATGTTTGAATTCCCCTTGTCCATCCAATGATGGGGGTACCTGGCACCAAGCCTAAAAAGCTCATTAGTTATCAGACCACACCACTCTAGTCATAGACAATGCTTACTAATACCCAAAATGCTGAATTTGCCTGCTCGTATTGTGAGCTTCACTGAACCATTACCACCCCAGCCAGGAATGTGAAATGTCCACTTAAACAAGTCATTATTTGCCCTAAAAACAACTCTAGTGTTCTGCCTTAAATCAATTGTTTCTTCCCTACAAATCCCCGACCCAAGTTCTGATGCCTGGATCTAAAAGCTGAATCATCTCCACTGGGACTGCACCTTTTCCATGCTGATTGCCGTGAGAGCTCTGCCTGGCTTCATCCAGCATGCTGACCGTTGTTTCCTGTGAACGAGCCTGTGTCCTGGGAACCTTTCTGCTACAGAGTGATGAAACACCACCTCGCCCCTACTCTTACTCTCCCCCATGCTATGTGTCTCTCACTCTTCATATTCTATATTCTATTGTATTGTAATGAGAGAGAGAGAGAGAGAGTTACAATACAATAGAATATACTATGATACAATAGAATCTAGGTAATATTGTAACAGATTGTAATGGTTTTAAAGATTGTAACTGTTGTAAAGATTCAAACACTGTGGAACAGCATACAGAGGGAGATGCAGTCAAATCACCTCATCTCCCTCTGTATGCTGTTCCCCAGTGTTTGAATCTTTACAACTGCTTTGATTTGCTGTTACGGTGTGACCTGTTCCCAAGACTTACACTTCCCTGCATTTATTTCCTCCTATTCTGTAAATTCCCCCTGTGGCCTGGGCCTCCTGGGATAACCTTCTGAATGTGCCAAAATCAGGGCAAGCTGAAAAACCAGGGGCCAAACCCCAAACCACTGGTGGGTGATACTTAATCCAGTCTCCCAGTCAATAACAAAACATGCTTCTGATTCCTCACTCTGGTCATCACCAAGCACAACAAAGTTCTACATCAGCTTCTCTGGTCCCCACCTAGCCACTGGGTCTCTTAAAGAAATAAGTTCTGATCCCAAAGGGTCAGTCACATTACCCTGAATAATATAGGCTTGGATCTTACACAAAATACCATGCTGCCAGCCAATACTTTAGTAACTACAACTAAAGGTTTAATCTGAAAAGAAAACAAACAAAATATGAGAGATGTTAATGGGTCAAAGTGAATCACATACACACAAATGATTTAAAGTCCATAGAAAGCAAGTCCTTGAAGAATATGTAGTTTACAGGTTAGTCCAATTCCTCTGGTATGCACCCAGCAGCTGGGTGGGTCTCAGTCTTTTGTTCGGTTCCAGAAGAATAGTTCTAGAGGAGGGTATTGGTTGCAGACAGACTGAAGATAAAATGGAGATGGGGTCACTGCCTCTTATCACTTCTCCTTTCCCCATGCTCTCAGAGTCCTTACCAAATCAAAATGGAGTTGAGTCACATGGTCAGTCTGGGTGACTGGTCAAACAGGTTTCTTCCTAGGCCCATTGTACCTGGGAGTTCCCTTGATGGACCATCGAGAGGACAATGGTTTTGCAGACACCCAGTCTGGGACTGCCTTAGAATCAAATCACTTGGAACACACATAAAACAAATACAGTCCTAATTCCTAATACATATATGATACCTACATATAAACCATATAATCATTCCTAGCAGATTACAGCCTTTCTATTGATACCAAACATGGTCTATCACATATGGACTAATGCAACTATGAAATATTAATGTGAAGGATAATCATAAACAGCCCCTAGACCCAAACAGCATCACACCCCCATCTTCAAAGTGTCTGACGAAGTGGGATTTTTATCCATGAAAGTGCATGAAATAAATATATTTGTTAATCTTTTAGTGCCACAGGATTCCTTATTTGTTTTACTGAACTAGACTAGGATGGCTGCCCCTTTGGATCTTGGATTCTTTTAGAGAGTATGAAAAGCCAGCATTGCACAAAGCAAACATGTTGGCATGGGCAGCTTTCAGGGACAGCAAGGTTCACGGTGATGTTAAATGAAGCAAATGAGAACGAGAGCAAAGAAAGACGAGTACCTCAGCCAGATTGTTGGTGTTAGAACATTTCTGGGTAAACAAGGAATTCCCTTTAGAGGGTCATGATGAAATAGAAGAAAGTAAAAAATCGAGGAAATTTTGAGTGTCTCAGCCTAGGTAGAGATTTTGACCTATTTCTTCAGAGTTACAGTGTAGCATTTAAAACTAGCTCCATCTCACTAGCCTCTCAGAATGAAATCATTCAGTGCTATTCAGAACAAGTAACATTCAGAATAGTCAAGGAGGTGGGGGGGGAATGTCACACACAGGAAATTGTTTCAGATATGTAAACACTTCCAGTGCAGAGTGATGATTTTAGATGTGTGGAGGGGCTGCCTAATGCACACAGTCCCTGGGGCTTGTGTCTGGGCGTGGGGTGTGTGGAGACTGGGGATGGGGCCAAACTAGGGGCAGACTGGGGTGGGGCTTAGCAGGGGGGTGGGCTGGGGTGCAGAGCCGTAGGTTTTTTGCTATCCAGCAATGCCCCTGGAAGGGAGGATACAAAGGATTTAAAAAGAGTGAGGTTGAAGCTTACAGAGATGCTTGTAGTCCATGGTCTTGAGCAGTGGTTTTCAAACTATCTGTTGTGACCTAGCACTGGGTTGCAGACCCTCAGGTACTGGATCACAGCACCCCGTGGTGCTGCCACCAAAAGACCGGAAAGCATTGCTCAAAGATATAATTGTTGGGTTGTGGGTATAAATGATTTTTTCTTTCAACTGCGTACCAAGGGAAAAAAAAAAACTAAAACCACCATTCCTGAGCATATATATAGTAGCAGGCTTTATAGCTATAATTTATTTCAAGCATGTAGCTGTAACTGTGATAGGCAGTAGAAATGGGGCTATTCATGCCATGTTGTTAAATGCTGCTCAGAGCAGGAATAGGTGACACAATGGGAATGCAAAAGCAACAGTTTCAAATTTCACTCCTGCTGGTGGAGATGTATTTGTGGAAAACTACCAGTAGGGTACAGATGATGTTTGCTTCAGTGGGAGATGGCACATGCAGCTCGCTCCACTGCTTTGTCACCACTGTTCCCTCTAAGCTGTGTGCGTGTGCGCATGCACACAAGTCATAAAGCCTGTGCACACAACAAAATAAAGTGTGCACAAAAAAATTCAATAGTGCTAATATTGGTGCTCACAAAGAAATGTTTTTGCACACACAAAGAAATTGTTTGCTCACACAGCCTACAAGTAATTAGAGGGAACATTGTTTGTCACTACTGCAAAGTATCTTCTTACCAGAAAAAAATTTCCTCTTTCCTTTCTTCAGTCATCTGGAATTTGACCTTCTGCCTGAGGGGAGGTTGCATGAAGAGCCCTGGCTGTCTTCTGCTGGCTGGAAGAGAAGCTGCTGCTAAGCAGCTAGGAGCTGTTCTCTAGGCAAGGGTTGTGCTGCTTTGGTGGGGAACCAGGTTAGGGACTTTGCAGCAGCAGCCTGCAAGAGGTGACGGTGGCAGAGACTTTCCAAGAAGGAATTAAAAAATATTGCGATGTTACATTTGCCTGAACTTTCAGATGTTTGGTGTTGATTTATTTACAGTTCATTCATGTTTTACACAGTTCAGGGGTACTTTGGTTCATTTTGTTGTATTAAAGTATGAAAAGGTATTTTTAAATTCCAATAGGGCAGCCGTGCTAGTCTAGTTCAGTAAAATAAATGAAGAGTCCTGTGGCACTTGAAGACTAACAAATTTATTTATTGCATGAGCCTTTGTGGGAGAAAAATCACACTTCATCAGACACTTTGAAGATGGGGGAACATATAGAAGGGGAGGAAATAAATGCAGGGAACAGTGTCATAATATCAGGTCATGCTGTATCAGCAAATCAAAGTAGTTGTAAAGATTCAAATGCTGGGGAATAGCATATAGAGGAAAATGAGGTCAAATCATCTGTTGTTTTGAGCACAAAAATCCAAAGTCCCTATTAAGCCCTGAAGCAAGGCAATCAAGGTGATCTGACCTCATCTTCCTTTGTATGCTGTTCCCTGGTGTTTGAATCTTTACAACTGCTTTGCTTACATTTCTCTGCATTTATTTCCTCTCATTCTGTAAGTTTCCCCATCTTCAAAGGGATTTTCTCCCACAAAAGTTCATGCAATAAATAAATTTTAGTCTTTAAGTGCCACAGGACTCCTTTTTTTAAAAAAAAACAAAACCAGCAGTGTTTACATCTAAATTTCTCATAAGTGCACTGTTTTTGAGGTGAATTGGGGATTTTCTTAGAACATTACAGCATAGTGGGCATTCTTCCTTCATCAAACAGGCAGTCTTTGAGTTCCTCCAGTAATAATTCTCATGGAGACTGTTTTACAGAGGAAAGCCAGTGACCTTTTGTAACACTGGGAGAAAGGAGAAGTTTTAATCATCTTTAAAAACAACTTTAACAGGTTAGTATAGCTTCCAGAAACCAACACTGTAAAAATGTCAGCAACAAGAAAAGGCATGGCAACAGAACGAACAGAGGTAGCAATCTTTCCACAACTGAGAGGGAGGAGGATGGGGGAGAAGAGCACTAATGTTCCCTCTAAGCTAACAATACGGCTGAGTGAGTTATGTGTGCATTCATGGAGCTGGCGGGCAGCAAGGAAGGGAACGGGGGACTTGCTCAGCTGTATCCATAACTTGCTCTGCTGCTGTCAAGGCTTTTTCCCCACTCTGGCACTCTGAGTGCAGAAGGTGGGGGCCTGCAACAGGCCAGAAAAGCCACTGGCCTTAAAGCCTGCTCTTAAAAGTCTCCAAGGCCTCCAATTCCTGGCCTTGGAGTGGTATCGCTGCCACCACCCAAATGCAAAAAATCTCTTGAGACCCAGGAAGGCGCACTTGGGAATTCCTCCCTGTGAGGACTTGCAATCCTGTTTATTCCTCTCTCAGAAAAGTGACTGGACCCCAGCTGCAATATGAACTGGAACTGGGACAGGGTTCCCTCTAGTAGCTGCCTGTGCAGTCTAAGGCACGTGCACACAAACCTCTTGCCTTCCAGGACACAGAACCAGAACTTACTTAAAAGGTAAAATCTTTAATCAAAAAGAACAGATAACAAACACAGAGAGTGGCTTCTCTGGGAATTAACTTAGGTAGTTATAGGGTAGTGGGGGTGGGGGGGGTTACATGTGCTCAGCACAGAGAAATCCAAAAAACAAGCCAAAAACAAAGAAAATACCCTGACCGCATCTAAATAAACATTCCCTGTTCTACGCACACCTCATCAGTACCAAACTTAACTTATCTCTGGTAAGGATGTTGCTGGATTCTTCCTCTGGCCTCCTCCTGATCCCTTCAGGAGCCCTGCTGCATCCAAACAGGCCCAAGCCAGGCTGCTGTTCCCATTCAAAAAGCTGTGCTTCATTCCTATTGGCTGTCCTGGGACTCACTAACCAGATAGTTAACCCCTTCCTCCCCAAGGGTTACTACAGCTGCATCATCAGCTTAGAGCAGTGGTTCCCAACCTGTGGGCCATGGACACTGGGGGACTGCTGAGTGTCTCCGGCGGGGCCACGGATGGGCTGGAAGCTGGAGCCAGATGCCACCGGGTTCTCCAGTTGCCATAGAGACCCAGGCCTCCGGCCAGCAGGGAGCTTCCCTGAGGCAGGGAGTTTTTAAAACTCCCACGCCCTAAGCATGCAGACCACGTTCAGGGAAAGTAGCTTGGGGGGTGGCAAGTTGCCAGCAGCTCCAGCGGCCAGATAAGGGGGGGAAAGGGTGGAGAACTGCGGGGGGAGGGGGGGAATATGGCTGCAGAGATGCTGCCATGGCCCCATCTGCCATGTATTGAAGAGTTTTCTCCTTGGCAGCCCTGGCATGGCGAAGTGGTAGTGTTATCCCTCCGGCAAGCACCATAGGTACTGAGTCCATAGCCTTTCACGGCTCTCCTTTGATTCTTTCGATCACCGAGGGGCTGACTAGAAGGTAGTAAGAGTTCTCTTGTGTCCCTCTCCTTCCCCCTCACACTTTAGTGAGAGCTTCACGAGGTCCTTCCTCATTCTTCTCGTTCCCCAATCGCGGGACCAAGAATTAGATCGGGACGCTGGGGTCTGACAATACAACAACGCCCGCCTACAGTGCCAGTACCCCAATACCTTAGCTACCCCCCACCCCCTCATCCCTTAAGCAGCAACTTCCCCGAGGATGGAAACCGCCCCTCTCCTATTCCTAACAGCCTTCCTGCCTGAATACTCCCCACCATGTTCCCCACCCTAATGCCTCACCAAGGGATGGAGGCACGTCTCATTGTAGCCCCAGCTGCGGTGGAGCTCTGAGATGTGCACATCCGAAGCCTACTCACAACAGGACTGTGCCTGTGGCCATGACGCGTGTCCCAGGTAGGCCCCCTCATATCCGGGTCAGGGGAAGGGGAGGGGACACCCTTGGTCGCACCACCGTCTTCTGTGCTGTGACCCCCAACCCGCTTTTTGACAGGAATTTCTCCTGCGCACTGAAGGGGACACATCTGTGTAGCAGTACAGCTACCTGGATAGCCATTTTCATCGGGAAGGTATCTCTAGAGTGGTTCTTACCGTTGCACGGGCCCTAGGTATGGCCCACTCCTCCTTTTTTCCCACCCTTGCACAGTTCCACATCTCTACCTTCTGGTGATCTAGTGGGAACCAGGGGCCCACCTCAGGAACCCTCACCTTTGTCTACCCTTTTCGAGGTAGCCCACGCTCCCCCGACCTCACCAAAGCATGGCCAGGGGCACCCTTTTTAAAACCCTGAGGGGGAATACCTTGTTGTGACCATACGTTGGGTGTTCTCCTTCGAGTCCACGTGACGTGGCCTAGGCCCAGACATTGTAGTCTGTTGGTTACATTCCACATTTTTGCTCCTAGGCAGGGCACCCGCGCAACCCATTTTCTTAGGTTGCGTCCTTTTCTCCAGCTCAGGTGACCTTGTCCGACCTGCATATGCATTCTGCCTCGGTGGGTTCGGTCTTGCCCTGTTCTGGGTTGACTCTCAGCTCTTGCTTCTTCTGGGCCTGTCAAGGCCCACTTGCCTCTTGACTTCGGCAAGCGTCTTGCTGTTGGGCCTCTACCTTACGGGCTTGTTGCTGTGCTGAAGACAGAAGTACCAACTCCACCTGCCATCCATCAGCATGGCTAATAGTCACCTATTACTGAATGCATCTGAGCAGCGCTCGAAGAATGGTGGGTTACTCACGAGTAACCATCCTTCTTCGAGATGGGCTGCTCGGATCCATTCAGGTCCCTCCCCTCCGTCCCCGCTTCTGGAGTTGGTGACTCTAAGGAACTGAGGAGGGGGTGGGGAGGCGGCTGGATATATAGCCACAGGTGGCCGTATATATAGCCTCGGTGGCCGCCTCCCCTCTTCTGACAGGCTAGGACAAGTTTTTCCCGACCAATCCAGCGCTCCGGCATGGAGACACCTATTACGGAATGGATCCGAGCAGCCCATCTTGAATGACGGTTACTGGTGAGTAACCCACTGTTGTGGAGACTAGAGACTTCCAGCCTGCATCAGCTTAAGTTCCCCCACTGAGACCTAAATTCACAGAAGTCAAATCACACAAAGTGTGGAGAAAGAAAGGGGTGGCCAAACTTACAGAACTCAAGAGCCACACAAGTTGATTATTAAACTTTCAAGAGCCTCACTGAGGCATATAGCCATATACTTTTACCTACTAAAGTGATTTGCTGATGTTTTTCTGGAAGCCACGCTTTTTCATTCAAGAGCCACATGGCTCCCGAGCTGCAGTTGGGCCATGCTTGAACTATATCCACAACAAAGGCAACTGAGTGAAGCAGTGAAGAACAACTCGGCCAACAGCTGGAGGAAAGAGCAAGGTGCTGCTGTTGCCTTTGTCTCCCTTTTCCCTGCAAGGTGAACTCTTGTGAAAGTCCCTCTGAACTGTGGTATTGACAAGGAGGACAACAATGTAAGTGAGGTATGGAAAAGGGAGAGGAACACATTAAAGGAATATTTGTCCTTTCTTCGAGCGCCGCTTGGATACATTCAGTACTAGGTGTCTACATGCCACAGCGCACGATTGGCTGGAACTTCTTTTAGCCTTAGCCTGTCAGGGCAGGGCTGGTAGCCACTGCCCCCTGGCCATATATATGGCCCCAGCCCTGCTCCTCCCCAGTTCCTTTTTTTCCGCCCTCAGCAACGGTTATGGAACAGCCTGTTCTTGCTTTATGCAAGGGCAGCGATGTCACTGGCTGGGGGAGGAACCCGGGACACGGGCCCAGGCCCCGTCCCCAGCCCACAGCGACCAGCCTCAGCCTGCAGGCTCCACCCCCAGGCCAGGGCCAGGGACAGATACTGCCGCTCCGCTGCAGGTGGCTAGGCCCAGCATCCCCGGCTGGGGACGGGGACGGAAGCGACAGCAGGAGGCTAGGCCCCGCAGCCCCAGCCGGGGACAGGGCTGCCGCGGCTGCTGGCGGCTGGGCCCCGGATCTCCGGCCCAATCAGGCCGGAGATCCAGGGCACTGGTGCTGGGATTTGGGGCATGTGCCCTGGCATGCCCAGCACCAGCGACGCCCTTGTGCAAGGGCCTGTCTCTTTGTTTTGTTGTACGTGTATTTTCACTGGAAGATCTGCCTGCGGACCTCACCTGCGTTCCTACCATGTCCTTCCAACAGAAACCCAAAAACGTTAGGAGGATTTCTTAATGCCCGTGTGAGCTTCACCAGGTGTATTATGCTATATTTGCAGGTCTTAAGCAAAGGATTCAGCAGGGAGCGAAGTCTGCATAGTGCTCCTGGGAATGGGCCCGCAGCTTATGCCAGGAATTCGCCGGCTCTGCTCCCCGATCTCCGGCTTTGAAGAAATGCCACGACCAGACCCTGCACAGTGTGCTTGGTCAGCACCGAAGCCATTCCGGCACAGCTCTCCAGCTATGAACACAGCCACGATTGGCCTCTAACCTGGCACAGTGTGCTCAGGTGGCAACTGAGCCCCCCCCCCGGTGCCGCTCTCTGGCTATGAATATAGCTGTGATTAGCCTCTAACCTGGCACCGTGTGCTCAGTTGGCATGGGATCTCTCGATGCCGCTCTTCAGCAGAATCCAGGTAAGCACACTCAGGACCAACTCTGGCACCAAGCGCCAATGCTGTGTCTGGCACTTCCCCTCGGGGTGAGTGCCTGGAGCCTATCATTGTGCCAACCACACCAGAGGCCTTTGAAGTGACAGAAGTCCTCCGGCCCCTGAATACACTGCAGGTGGCTGAAACAAGTGGTAAGTGGTTCTTCCTTCCTCCACTTTACCCAGCACAGGGGGAGTCACTCATTACTTGGGCCCCCCCCACTGCGCAGCTATGGGCTCCAATGCCTATGGCCCCGACAACCTTGCCTTGGCACCACAAGAGATCTGAAGTGCATTCCCCAGGCCTGGCCCCTTACTGAAGGGTCTGTGGCACCGGTTCTTCCTGGCACTGCACTTGAAACCGGCTCCTCCTACTGAGGTCCTGCAAGGGGAATCCCTACTCGGTGCCATGGCCCCAGTGAGGGCACCCCAGTACCGGGGTTGTCCCTTCTCCCAATTACAGCAAACAGGGACCAGGGCCTTACAGAAGAGACCCTACCACACTTGAATACCTTCAGCCTGGGACAGGGTCACACCCCTCGAGGGAACCCCGAAACCCCTATTGACCTGGGGTTCAAAACTCTCTGGCCACCATTATATTCTCCCCCCCCCACCCCCCATACTCGTGCCCATGACATTGCTGGGACACGCTGGCCAAACCTCCTAGCTAAAAAAAAAAAAAAAAAAAGCCTACTCAGTTTTCAGCTTTTTAGCTGAGGGATCCTGGCCATGAGGCCATGGTAAAAAGATTCCCCAGACCTCTGAAATGCTATGAGGACTTTCAGCAGCCTCCTCCCACAAGAATACTTGGGGAACTTGAATGCCTTCGTCATGGAAGGTGCCCTGGCATCTCACCATGCCTTTATAGTGGCTCTCGATGCCTTGAACATGGCTACCTGTGGCATTGCTAGGGCCGTGGTTACACGCTGGGCAGCCTGGCTTCAGGATCTTGACCTCTTCCAGGACTTACAGTAGGCTATATTAGACCTCCCTTTAGAGGGGCAGTCTCTTTCTCTTTACCTGTCCACTGACTCCATGATCTATGACGTCTATGTACAGAGGTTGGCACTCAGAGCCCTGGGTACACTCACTCCCAGGTACCTCAACATCCCCAGTCTACCGTGACCCCTTCAACACATGGGGAAAGGGTCCTTGTTGTACCCGCCCCACAAACATATAAATGAATTGGCTATCTTCAGGAGCCTTTGGACTACAGAAGGTTGGTCCCCTTGCCCCCAACAGGGTTGCTCTCCCTCCATAAGAACCCTTGAACTTCAGAGCAGAAACCCAAATGCTTTCACTAAACGCCCCCTCACAATCAGCCTCAGGACACCTCTTCCTCCTCTCCGGGAACAATGTGCCTTCCTCTTCCATTCCAATACCTTTTGGGTCAAGTAAGGGCCTGGCCACCAGAGAATTCTCCTCGTACGCACTTGCTTCCAGATGCATGTGCCCTGGAGCCTCTGTGGGAACCCAGAGGTCATAGAGGTATGTGAAGCGGGCACATCATGCCCGCAAAAAAAAAAAAAATCCTATAGCCCTCTGGGTCAAGGGCAGGATGCCTACACTTCGGCAACTCCTTCCCAGTTGGGTGCACTGAAAGGGGATGCTCCCATGTCGCTACCCCGAGAGCACTCCTCATCCGTGTCAGCTTGCAATGGATCAGGGGGAAGCTATTGCGGGATGATGCACCCCACCCCCTAGGTGATGGGTAAGAGGGCAAGCTCATCCCCCTTTGCCCTCTATCTTCTCCTGCCTTACCCTCCCCCACCCCAGGCAGTGTCCCTTTATATCGGGGCCATGCTTTTCAGACTCGTATTAGGCTTTTGCTTGTGAGATCCTCGAGTCTCACTGTAGGGGGTTTTGCCTTTTCAGACCCTACCCCTCCTTCCCAAGGACCTTCACCACTTTACACTAGTTCTTCTGCCCACAAGCGGACTCCAGTTTAGCTGTTGACTGGAACCTCTTCTGCTCTGGTGCCTCCCTCTACCAGGCAAGGGTCACTTCCCCCGTAAGCTCTAGACAGCCTTCTAGGAGCTGCCCTGACCGCTCTATTGCACCCCTCTCCTCCCTAGAATTACTATGAAGGGAGATAGTAGGGGATAGAACTTCTAACCACCATCAGCACTCGTACATCTGATTGAGCCATTTGAGGACCTGTGGTTTACAGCTCAGGGTAGTTCCCCTGCAGACCTCTGGCCCAAGAAAGCTTATAGTCCTTAATGGACTGGAAAGCCTGATGCCTTATGGGTGATGGTTTTCATAACGTTCCCTCTTGCCCCTCTGTGTTCCTTAAAGGACACAGCAGTTCTCTCTTGTCTTCCCTAAGTAAGGGTTGCTTTATAGTCTCCTCCTCTTCCCAGGATCCTTCCCTCCTCCCTCCTCCCAGCAGAGACCTGCCCAAGCCTTAACCTTTCCAATATGTGGGGTGGCGCACCAATAATACTCCTTCCCTTGGAGCAGGAGTTACATACCACATCCAGCTTTTGTCTTGCCTAAGGTGTCACCATTCTCCTCATCAGGACCTATGCAAGGTCCCTCATAGTTGGCCCTTTGTAGCCGGGACCCAACACCTGCACCTGCTGCTAGAATGAGTCATCCAGCTGTTATGAAGGTTGACTGCCTCTCCATAGAAGTGAGAGATGAGAATGCCTTCTGAGCTGCATGCCCTTTCCAACACTCTGATTCTGGAGTTGGAAGCATGACCTTTGAGGTGGACCTGACCCATCTACAGAGATGGCCAGATACCCCTTCCCTTGATTTGGCACACCTGTCCCTACGTGAGTCCATGTACCGCAAGAATAGAGTACAGGGTCAGGGGACAGAAATGTGCACCAAGTGCTGAAGTTGCGTAAGCCCTCCCTGCCACCAGAACCCCATGATGTTTTCATCACCCCTACCTCAGGTCATTGCCCCCTTTTTTGGTTGGGGACAACCTAACATGGGGAATTCAATCACTTTTCTCCTAGTTTCTCTCCTGATACTAGGATGGGTGTTCCTAAGGCTCTGTTTTCACTACAATAACGTGCTTAAGGGTTACCTCTAAGGAAGGGCCCTTGTGAGATGTCCACATCTCCATTTATGATGACCTCCCTGAAGGAGTGTCTCTGATGTTTCTGGGCCCCAGAGGTGGGTCTGCCAAGCATCTAGGACTTATTCTGCGGCCCTCCAGCCAGGCCCTCCATCCCCATGCATCAATGGATGGAGGGGTGGGGTCCCCACCCACTCCTTCCTCGTATCCCTCTTCCTGCATTAGCTTCCATATGGAGCTGGGACACCTCAGTTAGGGTGCCCCTTAATAACCGTACCCATGGCATCTCCTGCCAGTACGCCTATGGAGAAGGCCTCTTGCCTATCTCCCATTTGGCCAAGGGGCAATGTGCTCCCTGCCCCAGTCTTGGTTAGTACTTAACCCAACTCACTTCCCCCTTTTGGAGTTGAGGTGGCAAGGGCAGCAATTATTCCAACCTTGCCCTTCACCTGCAGCTGTGGGAATCTGTTGCCCTGGATCACGACTGCCTCTCTCAGGAGTTGATTCGTCTAGGAAGGGGCAACCGTCCTACACTAAATGGTCTTGCTGGTGACAAGGTTCTTCTTCCTATTATGATATAGCAAATTCCCTGACAATGAACTGGGGACTGCCCCTGTTAGGCTTAGTCCCCTGACAAGACTGGCAAATGACCCCTCAGCACTCTCATGCATGCCTCCTCCTGAGGATCTTGCACTTGGTGATGTGTCTATAGGCATGTGCCTGGTGGCCCACTGCTTCTTCACCCAGTTTGGGGGTTGTGCCATTTGTGGGTAGCTGTGCTGACAGTGGATAAAGTCTAACTCCACCCACCTTCCACAGTATGGCTAGCAGTCACCAAATACTGAATATATCTGAGCAGCGCTCGAAGAAGAACGGTAGGTTACTTACCAGTAAACGTCCTTCTTCGAGATGGGCTGCTTGGATTCATTCAGTCCCCTCCCGCCATCCCCACTACTCAGAGTTAGCGATTAATGGGAACTGGGGAGGAGCAGGGCTGGGGCCATATATATGGCCAGAGGGCGGTGGCTACCAGCCCTGTCCTGACAGGCTAAGGCTAAAAGAAGTTCCGGCCAATCGTGCGCTGTGGCACATAGACACCTAATACTGAATGAATCCGAGCAGCCCATCTCGAAGAAGGACGTTTACTGGTAACTAACCTACTGTTTGTTAAAGAAACCTGAAGTCTAGTAGCACTTTTAGGCTATGTCCACACATACATCATTATTTCGAAATAAGTTATTTCAAAATGAGTTATTTCAAAATAAGGTCCTTATTTCGAAATACGTTAATTCAAAATAAGAAAATGTTAATTTGAATTAAAGGAAAGCCTGCTTTCAAAACAGCCGTTATTTCAAAATGGTTATTTTGAAATAAGCCATTTGGACATGTTGTTTTGAAACAGTTGTTTCGAAACAATGGTGTTTCGAAACAACATGTCCCAACAGTGTTATTTCAAAATAACCATTTCAAAATAACAGCCGTTTCAAAATGATTGGGGTTTAAACTGTTTCGCAATGACAGCTCTTATTTTGAAATGAGAGAGCCTGTCATTTCGAAATAAGAAAACATCGTGTGGACATTCAGTTTTTTATTTCGAAACAACCAGTGTTGTTTCGAAATAAAAGACTCATGTGGACATACTCTTACAGACTAGCAGTTTGTTATCTCACTGTGCTTTAATGAGTTTGCTCCAGAATGCTAGATTTGTGAATGGGAAACTTATATAAACACAGTGTGGATCAATTAATGCGCAGGCGTTGGGAGACAAGCTGCCACGACTGCACATAAACAGGACCATGGTGAAATGTGTTTCCATTTTTAGGCCAGCTTCCAGTTTTAGATACCATGCGTTAACGAGTTCTGCTTGTTAAATTGGTAGCTTTGGGGGACATGATGTTAGCATGTTAACCGACTTCATGGGTAAACCGATCGTTGGTAAACTGATCCACGCTGTATTTCCTTGTAGGCCAAGATTTTTAAAATGCTTTATTTGACAAGGTCATTATCTCACATCATCACTGCCCTTGAGAGGTCATTATCTTGGATATTTTCTGTAATACAAATTTTTTATGTTCTAATTAATTTTTATGTAAGAGCATTAGAATGGCAATACCGGATCTGACCAATGGCCATCTAGCCCAGTTCCAAAGGGGTAGCCATATTAGTTTAGTTCAGCAAAACAAGCAAGGAGTCCTGTGGCACTTAAAGACTAATAAATTTATTTATCGCATGAGCTTTCGTAGGAGAAAATCCCACTTTGTGAGATGCCTGTCTTCTGACAGCAGCCAATGCCAGATGCTTCCAAGTGAACGAACTGACCAGGCAGTCATGAAGCTATCCATCTCTTGACATATAGTCCCACCTTCTGGGAAAAGGAGACTAGAAACATTTCAGAGCATCCCTGCCCATCCCAATTAATACCATTGATAGACCTATTCTCTTTAAACTTATCCAATTCTTTTTGAACCCTGTTATAGTCTTGGCTTTCACAACATCATCAGGCAAAGAGTTAAACAGGCTGGCTGTGTATTATGGGAAGAATTGCTTCCTTTTGTTTGTTTTAAACCTACTGGTTATTAATTTCATTGGGGGACACCTAATTCTTGTGTTATGTGAAATATTAAATAGCATTTCCTTATTCACTTTCTCCATACCAGTCACAATTTTATAGACCTCTATATCCACCCTTAGTCATTTCTTTTCCAAACTGAAAAGTCCCAGTTTTATTAAGCTTTTCTCAGATAGAAGCTGTGCAATAACCCTAATCATTTTAATTGCCTTTCTCTGTACCTTTTCCAATTCAAATATATATATTTTTGAGATCAGGCAACCAGATCTGCATGCCATATTTAAGATGTTGGAGTACCCTGGATTTATACAGTGACATTATGATATTTTCTGTCTTATTCAATCCATTTCCTTTCCGAATGGTTCCTTCCTAACATGCCATTAGCTTTTGTGCACACAGGCTGAACAGAATTTTTCAGAGAGCTATCTACAATAGACTCCAACATCTGGTGAGACTTGCTCACATGCCCAGGGTTTAACTGTTTGCCATATTTTGAGTCAGTATTTGGGAAGGGCAGATTGGCAAGGGCTATGAGGGTTTTTCACCTTCCTCTGCAGTATGGAGCTCGGGATGGCTCACTTGCTGGTGGATTTTCTATACTTTAAAGTCTTTAAATCATGACTTGAGGACTTTAATTCAGTCAGAGGTTAGAGATTTATTACAGGAGTAAGAGAAAGAGGTTTTGTATCCTGCATTGTGCAGGAGGCCAGACCATCATACCGGCCCTTTCTGACCTTAGAGTCTATGAGTCTGTCTCTTTCTTGACTGGTAACAGCTAAGTTAGACTCCATTATTTTATATGTATCATTGGGTTTCTGTTTTCAAATATGCATTACTTTGTATTTATCAACACTGAATTTCAGCTGCCATTTTGTTGTCCAGTCATCCAGTTTCATAAGATCCCCTTTTAAAACTCTTCACAGCCTGGTTTGGATTTAATAATCCAAATTTAATAATAATCCAATTTAGTCTTGAGTAATTTTGTACCACCTGAAAAACTGCCACTTCAGTGTTCACTCCTTTTACCTGATCATTTATGAATATGTTGAATGGTATTGCCAGACCAGTAGCCAGCTTTGTGTGATAATCTAAGAAAAATGGTCATTCATGAACCACATTTCAGTTTTTAGTATGGTGCCATATAGCCTCTCTTCACTACCACAGTCTCACACCTCATTGGCCTGCACGTCCCCCCACAAATTTCAATTCCTGGAGAGAACCCTGCTACTGAGTCTCTGGTGAGCTCCTCTTAAGCCTCTTCCTGTGAGCCTTTACAGGGCTGATCTAATTGTTTATACTATAACTGAAGATATAGGCTCAAATATTTTAATAACTGAGTTTGATTACATGGGACGCAGATTGCTCTACTAATACAAGTGATGACCTCTTTGTCATGGACAGAAGACAAATGTTCATGCTCATGTCTCTTGGTGGTATTTGACACTGCAGAGTTGGATCAAAGGAGCTTCTTTGGCTCCCATGAAGAAGAGGAGCATGCTACAGAGCCACTGTTTTCACAACATATATACTTATGCTTTTTGTACATTTTCTGTATTTTTTATTTGCTCCCTTCCATGCAAGGGAACCCCTGTGCTTACCTTGACAATCTGAATGAGATTGTCTGCTCTTCTGAGGTTCGCGTTTATCTCAGAATATTTCCCTATGGTTTCATATGTAATAAAAACAACTGGAGATTTTTAGCTCCAAGAAGATTAAGCTATAATTACATTTACTCAGGTATAATGGCTCCTGTTATTGGAATTACAAATTGTTCATGCCTAGCTACTTTAATTTTTACAGACTGATAATGTAATTGAGCTATTAGACTTGGCTGGGCATGAAGTATCGTGTGTAACCACATTCAGAAGAGCCTTTGGCAAAATGACAGTTGTTTCAGTGTAACCAGAGAGAAAAATTAAATTTCCTATGGCAGAAACTCAGCAAGGTCCTAGAGCAAGTAGGTCTTCAGATTAATACAAGACAAAAGAAAATAGCCAGAAAAGCTTCAGTGATTTTGATCCAGGCACATAATATATGCACATTTTACTTTAAATTACTTTAATGAGATTTGAGTGTGTGCTTTACAACAGAGTAGGACTTTGATGTTTCTGCTACTTTTGTAGTTTTAATAGACAAATTGAAATGACAATATGTGTTTATGACCTATGGGTCTCTATTATTCAGATCTGTTTAGTTTCAGGTAAGTTGGTAACACTTTTCTTTTCCCTTTTAATTGTAAAGTACACCCTGGAAATACAGTTCATAGGCATGGATGAACACTGCAGTCCCTCAAGAAAAGGGAAGAACTGAGTGACGATCAGTACATTCTCCCTTTATTCCATTGGGCACAGTTTGCTAAAAAATAAAAAGATATAAAAAGTATGCCTTACATAGAAGATTCTCAAATCAGATGTAATTGTCTATTCACTGTTAAAACTTTAGAGGTCAAGATAGGTTGTTTATTAAGTTCCAGTCAGCTGGACTTATGCAACTCTACTGAAGATAATGAGGTTGTGGAAATATTGCTATGACCATAACTGAAAGACAGGGATGTTGTGTGATTCACGCTGGGCTATGATCTGTGTGACTTTTCTGTTCACTCCTGCCATATAATTGTCTGGTTTGAGACAAAATGTGCCATGCAGGGTTCCTTTATGAATGCTCATAACATGGTCTGCATTATTGTTATGGTAGAATGTTTCCTGCAGCATCATGTATGCGTGCAGATGTGAGGCACATTCCCAGATATTTCACATGGTTTAGGCAGAAAGCAATCAGGGCTGCCTCTCAGCATGGAGGCTGAAGAGGTGCATGATAAGACAATGCAAACTGAGCTCCCTGGTTCAGGTGGAACAAGGTGGGGGAGATCTCCTGCCCTTTCAGAACAAAGAAAATCACCTGAGGGAAAGAGCAAGAGGAGGGAAGAAAGACTGGAACCTAAATACAGACACTTTGAACTGGAGAGGCTTTTTGCCGGGGAGAAACACCATCTCTGAAACATCTCCAACTTCAAGCAAGAGCTGGGCCCTGCTAGGAACAGGCAGAGACTGGCTCCTAATCCATCATACAGGTGGGCATTGTGAGTAATCCTGAACAATGATGTTAGGTTAGGATAAGTTTTATATTTTTTATTTGTTTGTGCTAATTATTGACTGCTTTATTAAATGATTGTGAGTTGATTTGCTATATACTCACTTAAAATTATGTTCTAATCAGTAACCTAGTATTTGTTGTATCTAAAGTTACATGAACTTTAGAAAGGGTGAATGAACAGAGCTGGGGCATTCTCATTTCTTTGATAAATGGTGGAACTGGAGTCCATGGACTTACAGTAATTGGGGAAGGGTCTGAATCCCTGTAGGATGGAAATTCCCAGTGTGGTAGCTAGGGATTGAGGGCGCCTGCTGGGAGACCATCCCCTATGGGGCTAGTGAGCACACACCCACTGCCTAGGACCAATTACACACAGGAGGCTGGTGTGAACTGACCCAGGAATGGGGGTCCAGGTAAAGAAGTGAGGTGATTTGGGGTCTAGGAGTGGACAATAGGGGAGACACAGCAGCACATCAGACCAAATTCTGAGAGGGGAGTGGCACAAGGGGTTGCACAGGTGTAACTGGATGTACTTTGGCTTGTATAACCTTTGTTCTGCAGTGATGGTAATATGGGAGAAGAACCTGACTGGACTCTCAGGTTTAATTTGCAGGGTCAGCAGTTAGAAAAAATAATCATTTTGTTAATAAACTGAGCATAACTGATATGAAAGTCAGTGGGAAACAATGAATATGGAACCACCCCATAAATACTATTTTTGCAGAGTCATATTTCAGGTTAGAACTGCACTATAATAACTAAACAATATAATCTGAAATTTCTCTGTGGTGCACAGTTTAAGAAAGAGAGCTCTTTTACTTTAGGTCTCAAGTAAGTTATGAAAAGATGGACAGTTTTCAGATCTCAGTATAATTGAGGAATGAGGTGGCCTGAGGATACTGTTTTATAATTTCTATGATTTGTAATGCAATGACTTATTTTGAACTTCTTGTTATTTTGGTTGGCTGGCAGTGTATCTTTGTGCACTCTTCTCCTGACATTATTGTTAAGGAGCAAGAATGCTTTAAAGATAACAGCAGGACTGGCTTCTTCTTATCTGACAACACTTCATTTGTGGATGAAATAGTTCCAAATTATGATCTAACTAGCTGTAACCTAGCAAAAATTATGGGGGAAAATCAAAATGGAATTTATAAAATACTTATGTATTTTACATGGGAGCAGAGGAAGGAGGTGGTGGTGGTGGCGAAAGGGGGCATGGACAGGAGATGGCGGCAGAGAAGGGGAGGGTGGAGGCCAGGAGGTGGGGTGCTGAAGGGGAACAGGGGCACAAGATGGGGGCAGAGAAAGAGTGGGTAGTGGCAGGAGGTGGGGGGCAAGGACAGGAGGTAGAGGTGGTGAAGAGGGGCATGGAAAGGAGATAAGGGCAGAGAAGGGGTGGGTGGGGGCAAAAGATGGGGGGCTGCAGCTGGGGCAGGAGGTAGGTGATGGGGGCAGAAAAGGCCTGAAACTGGGGAGGTGGGGTTTGGGCCAGGGGCCTGGAGCTGTACCTGAAGGGGACAAAGGGTTACAGCACTTGTGGATTGTTCCTGGGACACGAAGGGGCTAAAGCAGGGCCAGGATCCGGGGACCCCACACACCTACCACCGGGACCCCACCTGCCGCATCCCTGGGACTTGCCCCCTGGTCTACACAGCCCCAGTCTACTTCCCACTCAACCCCGCTAGCTGCACAGCCCAGGTCTCTCCTGCCCACCCTGTGCAGTGTGCGTGCAGCCCCAGCAGCCCCAGGCTCCCAGCAGCTGCTGGCTGGCTCGGCTGCTCTCTGGAGCCACAGGAGGCAGCTGGCTGCACAGGATCTCAAAGAGCCCTGGCCAGCTGCCGGCATTTTTCAGAGCACAGTAGGATGCCTGCCCTGCACATGCGCATGGGAGCCGGGCTGTCACATGGTACATTTCACATCACGCACACACGCAGCAAATTAAGAGAGTAGATTGAAAGCAAAGGAACAGGGATGTGAAGTTCAAGGAAACACTGCAACAGTTTCCATTTAAAATAATGCTGTCCAAACCATTTTAGAGTAAAGTATTGGAATATGAGAAGCTCTAAAAAGTGGTATGGGTTTGTAACAATATTTTTAACAAGTAAGCAGTAGGTTAATAATTCTCTTCTTTCCACAACTTGTCATTTTATTAATCTTGATTTATCACACATAGGATTGTAGTACAAATGCTATAGAATTTAAAGTCAGATCAAGAACATTGAACTTGCAATTTACAAAAGCCCACAAGTTTGTATAGGCAGTAACATGGTTTAGTCAGGGCACTGCACTGAGTATGAGACAAGCATATTTTTCTTGCCAGTTCTGCTCTGGCCTGCAGTGTGACTTAGGACAGGTCCCTCACTTCTCTGTGCCTCGATTTTTGCACCTGGAGAATGGAAATGATACTGATTCTTCTTTGTAAAGTGCTTGGAGGTCTAGGATTAAGAGCACTAGATAAGAGTTAATTAAAGACTGAGAGTCACAGTAGGACCCTGAACCGTACATAGTGTAACTAATTCTCATTGTCAGCAATACTGGCACACACTGTTGGTGACAGAAGTATGTAAGTATCACAGGTGCTCTCTCACACTGCCTTATAAACTTATCTGCTGTCAACCAGAGTGGCTTCTGGGATGGGGGGAAGATATAACCTGCATCACGCCAATCAAAGTCAACTTAAGAAGCCCTATGTAATAACATGTGCCTGCTTAAGTGGACTTAAGCAAACACATTTTTATCAGGATGCTTTCTTAAGTCAACTTAACCAACTTTGTTAAGTCAACTCAAGAGAAGTGTGGACTCACTAAGTCAACCTAATAAGGTCAGCTTTAAGTAGACTTTACTAAGTTGATTTAACAAAGTTGGCTTAGCTTTTGTAGTGTAGACATAGCCCATGGTGCTAGTAGAATGACAGTGTTCCACAGCATGGAGGCAAGTGCTGGAGGCCTTTGTAAGTGCTAGCCCTGGTGGGTCTCAACCACTTAACTTTCAGACCCTTGTCTAAGGTGAAAGAATGTTTGATTAGAGCTGGCAAGAGGGGAAAGGCTGCAGGTATCCAAGGTGTAAGGACTTAAATGATGTAGTTCAAGGTCACCAGCAGAAGTTCTTATTTTTTCTCCAATTAAGGGGGCCTAGTGCCTGCAGAGGAATGGAGGGAGTGCCCTTTCCAGTCTTAGCCAGTAGGAGTGCATAGATTTCAAGGACAAGATCAGTTAGTGAGTTCTCTCTCACTGGCCCTACTTTTCATCAGCTCCCTGCCTAGCCTCTGTTATTCCTCATAAGTCCTCAAAGACTCAGTCCTAGCTGCATGCCCCCCCACCCCAACAGTCCCACCCCACTCCATAGTGGCTCCCTGGTTTCTATTGCATCCTGTTCCATTCACTCACTGAATATGTCTTATTGCTCCATCCATCTTCCCTGCAGCTGCTTCTCAAATGTGCCCAATCATTTTCTGTTACAGGGTCTTTGAGTTTCTGCCCCTTCCTCCTACGGGTTTAAGAGCAAGGGGATGTGCAGTGGGATGGGAGGTTGATAGGAATAATAATTGCCTGATTAGCAGATACATCACAGGAAGGCCACCCTAGTGGCTTTAAAGCTACCTTCTCTCCTGAGTTCCTTGATATAGGATATGTGTCTGAGGAAAGGTGTGTGACAGGCTGCTCCCCAAATCTGGTCTAGTGTGGTGCTGTGACCCCCCTCAATTCCCATTCCTGAACCCCAATTCACCCTGCTTTGCTAAGTGACCACTCACTCCTGAGTCAGCCCACTCCAACCTCTAGCATGCAATTGGTCCCAAGCAGTGGGTGTATGCTGTCCAGCTACATGAGGGACGGGTCCTCTAGCAAGCACTCCCGGCTCCAGGTGCCACCATAGGAGCCACTGTCTACAGAGATTGAGACCCACTCCCAATCACCATACACTCTAGTCCATCCATTTAAATAAATGGTTTGTGCCCAGTCTTCTTCACTCAGACCCTCTAAAGATCACACAGTTTCAGATAAAACTTCTACTAGTTTATTGATCAGATCATAATTCTGAGTGAGAATATGGCCAATCATATAAATGAGTCAGGAGAGACCACATGTAAATAAAAAGGTAAAACATGCATACTAACCTAAATTGACCTCATAGTCCAAGTTTATGCTCAAGGTGTTCGGCTGTCAGATGTTTGTATAATCAGTCTTTGCCCAAGACCAGGCAGGGCCAAGATCTTGCTTAGAGTTGTTTCAAGATGGAGTTTCTCAGGCAAAGAGCCGCAAATCCTTCCAAGTATCTCTCTTGTTTCTATTCCCCCTCGATCCCTCCCCTTCTGGGCAGAGGTGATCCCTTTGGCTGTGTTCACACGCACAGGGTTATTTCGAAACAAGTTGTGTCGAAACAACTTGTTTCGAAACAACACCTTATTTCGAAATATCTTATTTCGAATTAACAAAATTTTAATTCGAAATAAGAAAAAAAGCGGGAAACGAAATAGCAAGTTCACTGTGTGAACATGCTATTTCGTTACCCCTGGGGGTGAGCCGCTGCTGGCTCACCCTGCAGCCCCAGAAAGGGGGCTGCAGGCACCAGCATGGGGTGAGCCGCTGCGGGGTGGCTCAGCCCCCCCGCCAGAGCTGCCC